>CM030358.1:229111257-229505370 GCA_017893485.1 Hemerocallis citrina | reverse complement strand
TGCAAAAAATGCACAATTTTGTTAAAACCCGTATTTTGCATATGAAAATAGCTATATGCATATTATAAATTACGAACATCATTTTTTGTCTGCAATTTTTTATATTATTTTTTAAATTATCGAAAGAAGCATGATGTTTCAGCCGATGAAATTGTGTATTTGTGTATTAAACATCATCCAATGAAATTGTGTATTTGTGTATTATAATATAAAAAAAATCTCAGACGAAATATGATGTTTCGGACTTCGTCTGATAAAAATCTCATATTTTTTCCCCCAAAAAGTTTAGTTATTTAATTAGGTAATTAATCTCTAATATTATAATGGGAGAGTTGGGGTTGTCATTTGTCAACATACAAACCCGTGCATTGCACGTGCAACTCCAACTCTCTAATTAATTACAACAAAAAACAAACAAATAAAAAAAATTCCACCTATTTAAAACGTGCAACACGCGTGCAAAACAATTTTACAATATTTTTTTAATACTAAACATACACATATGTTGCCCGTACAACTTAAATTCTATATATAAACACGTGCATAGCACGTACAAATTGTAGTTTTTTCTTCAAAATAATTTTACCAATTACGTGCAACGCACGTCCAATTCCAAAACTATTTCTTAACACGTAAATCGTACGTAAAAATTTTCTACCTCTTATCAAAATGTCATCGCACGTGAAAAATACTAGTTAGTTTAATTAGATATTTAGTTAGATACTTAGGTAAATAATTAGTTAATTAATAAAACAAAAATTAATTTTTGGTTTAATCCAACCAATGTGTTTCGTCTCACCGTGGGGCAAAACATCCCATTGGTGGGTCCCAACAAAAAATTTAAAAAATTATTAAAAAAGAAACTATAAAAATATATTTGAAAACAAAATAAATCACCGACTTTTTTTTCTCGGACGATCAAAATATTTTTTTAGTTCATCCGAATTAAAATAATATTTAAAATTTTGGATAATATTAAAATAATTTTAAAAATTACAAAAGTTTCAAACGGACGAAACATCATTTACTTTTAAATTTAGGCATTTTTATCTTTTAACGACTGCAGCGAACCAACCAAAAGCTATTTCAAATTATGCATACTAGTAATTTACACGTGCTGTGCACGTCTTAATAAATATAGTTTTAAAATAAAAATTTAGATATAGTGTGAGTTTGAACCTAAGACATTCTTTATAATAGTTATACACGTGTGTTGCACGTGTTGATAGATTTACAAATTTACAAATGACACTAAGGTCTACTTCCTTCATAGTATTAGAGATTAGAGATATGCATAATTTACCACTCATGACTGTGGATGCTCTCAGGAGGTTCTAATTTATATGCATTTTTGTATGGAATCTACTGCGGATATTTTCTAATTTTCTCTTCTTATAAGTAAAGTTGCTGGGGAGCTAATTTGTCATTGCAGTTTGTTGACCACTTTATACTTTATGTTGTCATTGTGGTATTGGCTTAAGAGAATAGATAGAATATTCACATCCTAATTTGAATGTACCAATATTTCTGTGTGTTAAGGATAATATGACAGAGTTATACGTCAGTCATTACTAATGCTGTAGAATGCATGCACGATGCACAGCTGAATATTAGATTTTGGTTCAACCAGATTCAGTGCATATTTATTAATGGCGTCTTGTTCCAAAAAACTAAAAAACAAAAAACTTGTGAAAAACTTGTGACTTTGTATGCACTAGTATCTGTCTTTGTTAGTGTTGTTTGTTGAAAATTAGGAACATTCTGTCCCACCTTCATTATGTTGGTGATATAGAGTCAGATAACGTGATCCCTTTTGGGCCGTCAGATCTTTCCAGAACCTGTTCTTCCCTGATCATCAGATCAACCCAGAACCAGATGAGCCTTTTCCACATCAAGCACACGAGCAAACGGATCCGACCCGGCCCAGCAGAGTCTTAGACCCGTTTTCTCTGCCTATAAATACCAGACTCACTCCTTCATTCAAAGGAAATCAAACTTTCGTCCCGTGAACACTAGCTACTGTTGCTTTTCCAGTAACTGACTAGATCGTCGGAGGACCTGTCGCCGGGACTACTCCCGGTATTTCTAGGCAGTGTGCAGGTACCCAAGACCGAGCCGAGCCACAGATCCGAACCGAGCACCCGGTCCCTACCTCACTCCTGCTACTCCTGAGCCGGTCCCCCAGCCGAGGGTCGGACCAGGGCCAGCACCGAGACTTCCACTATACAAATTACAAGAACTCACACCTAATGCTATCACACCCCAAAAACAAACCGCATTAGGTTGGCACCGTCTGTAGGAACTTCTTTTAGATACTGTCGTCCTTCCAAGCCCAGTTAGAGTCGTCACCTCGGGTCCGAGTCCATCCATGGCTCCCAAAGCCAGAAGGACTGTCACCTCGGCACGACATCCGGACCTCCTACATCATAGCCGTGCGAATGGCCAGGGTTCCAACCAAACTCAGGTCAACAGCGCGGCTCGACCTTCAGGTGCGTCTGATTTGCGCCGCGTCATCTCGGACAGGCAGGCCAGCCGGACGAGGGGAGATGCCACTTCCAACTTGGTCTCAAACCATCGTCGACAGCCTTCCCAGGTGCACGATCCCCCGCAGGGCCCGGTGGGGCAAGCCCCCGTCACAAGGGTCCAATTTCAGAATTTTCAGGACGAGATTCTCCAAGTCATCTGAGGCGGCCAGACCACCAAGGTCCGCGACAGTTCCGACCCCCGGTCAGGAACAGGAGCCGGCGAGTCCCGCAGATCGGCTCATCCCTAGGAAGAGGCAGACATCATCCTTCGTTGTTTGGAGAAGATGGAGAACCGCCTCGCCCATCTTGGCGAGGGCGGACCAGTACCGTGTCGCGGTCATCGACAGACCGGACCCCCTTTTTCCCCCCAAATCCTAGAGGCTGAGATCCCTCAGAATTTCAGGCCTCCCCAATTCGAGACCTACAATGGCGAGGGTGATTCTGCTAATCACATAGACAGATTTAAGACCCTCATGATGATTCACAGCGCTGCGGATCCCCTTCTCTGTCGCGCCTTCCCTGCTACCCTCCGTGGACCGACTCGGGAATGGTTATCCAAACTTACCTCCGGCTCGGTCTTCTCTTTTGAGCAGCTAGAAGAGGGTTTCCTAGCCCATTACGTGACCAACAGGAAGGTCAAGAAGACGAGCTCTTCCCTTCTGGACCTCAAACACAAGGACGGGGAATCCCTTCGGGAGTTCGTTCGGAGGTTCACCACCGAGGCGAGGTCAGTCTCTTCTCTCGATGCAGGGGTCACCTCCGCAGCCTTTCGACACAATGTCCGCCACGGCCAGCTCAATGCTTCTTTAGCCAAGAAGCCACCCGTAGACTTCCCCGACCTACTCAAAAGGGTCAAGAAGTATATCCGGGCCGAGGAGGCCCTCAATCCCGAGGACGCCAAGGAAGCCACTACTAAGGGAAAGCGTAAGGTCGATGATGCTGAGCCTTTCAAGAGACCCGTAAAAGAAGAAACTGGTCTCAAAAGGGTCCCCCCGGTCCCCCGATTCGAAAGATATACGCCCCTGACACAGAACGTCTCTGCAATCTTGTTGGAGATCGAGGACAAAGGGATCGTCCGCTTCCCTCCCCGACAGATAAACAACGGCAAGAAGCGAGACCAAAGGTTCTACTGCCACTTCCACCGAGACACCGGACACGATACAGATCATTGTCGAGCCTTCAAAGACGAGATCGAAGCCCTTAGCCAACGAGGGTATCTGAAGGAGTTCTCCCGAACCAATCCCAAAGACCGAAGAGAACCAAGGAGCCCGAGGCCTTCATCTCCTCCTCAAGCAAACAGCCGCCACCCCGAGCGGGACCCCGAACCCAGGGAAGCAGAGGGATTGGCTATTCTCCATTGCGTCCACGGTGGACCAATGGGAGGGGACTCCAATACCTCCTGCAAGGCCTTCGTCCGAGAGGTCAATTCTGTCTGGGACCATCCCCCCCCCCCCCCCCCCCGTGTCCAGCAGCTGCCTGTCTCATTCTCGAGAGAAGACCTTGAAAGCATCCGGCTTCCGCATTGTGACGCTCTCATCATCAGCTTTTTCATGGCCAACTTTGAGGTCCGCCGTATCCTGGTGGACAACAGAAGCTCGGTTAATATCCTGTTCTTAGAAGCATTTGAGAACCTCAAGCTCCCCCAAGAAAAGCTCAAGCCCACTGGTTACACCCTTCACGGGTTTTCGGGCTTCCCAGTACAAATTGAAGAGATTGTGACACTAGATGTAACTGCAGGTACGACCCCCATCCTCCGAACCGAGTCGATGGATTTCATGGTGGTCAATGTCAAGGCAGCATACAATGCCATCCTCGACCGACCCGGGCTCTGTTCGTTCCAGGTCGTCCCCTCAGCCTACCATCTGAAATTGAAGTTCCCCACCGACCTCGGGGTCGGGGTCGTCCGAGGTAACCAAGAGTCCGCACATTCGTGCAACATGACAGCGGTCGGGGGCGGGGTCTTTCCCCTCGACGCGGTTGAACTCCCTCCCGAGAGAGACCATTCGGAGTCAGAACCGGAGGACGAGCTGGAGGAAGTCACGTTCGGGGCAGTTGACAAATCTAAACATTTCCGTGTGAGCTGTACCCTATCCCCATACTTGAAGCAAGGCCTGATTGATTGCATCCGCCGCAACATCAACCTCTTCGCCTGGACCCCGTCCGACATGCCTAGGATTTCAGAGGACCTAATCATGCACCGACTGAGCGTCGCCCCGGGCTCCAAGACCATTCATCAGAAGCGGCACAAGTTTGCTTCGGAGAGCCAACAAGCCCTAAAGATTGAGGTAGACAAATTGTTGTCCGCTCGGTTCATTCAGGAGGTCAACTACCAGGAGTGGTTGGCCAACATCGTTATGGTGAAGAAGGCCAGTGGAAGCTGGAGGATCTGCATATACTTCACAGACCTCAACAAGGCATGCCCGAAAGACCCCTTTCCTCTCCCAAGCATCGATGCCCTAATCGATGCGACATCAGGTTACGAGCTACTGAAGTTCATGGACGCCTTTTCAGGCTATAACCAAATCTGCATGTTTCCTCCCGACATCGCTACGACGTCTTTCGTGACCGACCAAGGTCTATATTGCTACCGGGTCATGCCCTTCGGGCTCAAGAACGTCGGAGCCACCTACCAGAGGCTCGTCAACAGGGTCTTCAAAGATTAGATTGGTAGCAATACGGAGGTATTCGTCGACGACATGCTCGTCAAAAGCCGGCGAGGTCAGGACCAAGTGGGCAATCTTGAATAAGCATTTGGCATCCTCCGAGCACATAACATGAGGCTCAATCCCTCCAAGTGCACCTTCGGCATCTCCTCCAGGAAATTCCTCGGGTTCGTCATCAACCAGCGCGACATAGAGGAGAACCCCGAGAAGTTCCAGGCCATTATAGACATGGCCCCTCCCCGGAATATTAAAGAAGTTCAGTGCCTAACGGGGAGGCTGGCGGCCATCGGCCGCTTCCTCTCGAAATCAGGAAAGAAGTTGCTCCCCTTCTTCAAGGCTCTCCGGGGGCTTCGAGTGGGGGACACCCAGTAGCAGGCGTTCGAACAACTGAAGTCCTATCTCGCCAATCCTCCACTCCTGAGTAAACCCAAACCGGGCGAACCACTACAACTATATATCTTGGCCTCGGAGAGCGCCCTCAGTGCCGTCCTCATTCGGGAAGATGATGACGTCCAGAAGCCTCTGTACTACGTGAACAAAGTCTTGCTCTCGGCAGAGACGAGGTACGCTAAAATGGAGAAGGTGGCCAACGCACTTGTGATGGCCGCGCGAAAGCTTCGCCCTTATTTCCAAGCACACTCCATTCAGGTCCTCACGGACCAACCCCTCAAGGCCTTCCTTCACAAGTCCGAGACTTCCGGCCGCTTGGTTAAGTGGTCAATCGAGCTGAGTCAATACGACATCAGCTACCAACCCAGGACAGCCATAAAGGGGCAAACCCTCGCCGAATGTATCACGGAATGCACCATTCCCGAGCCATCCGACATTCTGGAGACTGACCCAATGTGGGAGTTTTATGTCGACGACTTTTCTTGAAAGGGAGGAAGCGAAGCGGGAGTCATTCTGAAAGGGCCCGATGATTTCTTCCTTCAGTATTCTCTGCATCTGAATTTCCCGGCTTCAAACAACGAAGCAGAGTATGAAGCTATGATCACGGGGCTCACCCTAGCACACCAGGCCGGAGCCAGACACATTAAGGCCTTTAGAGAGTCCCAGCTCGTGGTCAACCAGATCACCGGGGAGTACGAAGCTTGCGACCCCCGAATGGTGCAATACTTGGAGGTAGTCCATCACCTCTTGGCGTCTTTCGAATACCACTCGATAGAACGGATCCCCAGGGAACAGAATGCCCAGGCGGATTCGTTATCGAAGCTCGCATCGTCATCATTCGAAGGGCTCGATCGCACCGATCTGATCGAAGTCCTTCTTAAGCCTAGCATCGACCTCTCTGAAGCCTCCTGCCTCACCACTGATCTCCAACCAGACAACTGGATGATGCCCATTCAAAAATTCCTTTCGGATGGCGAGCTCCCTCAAGACAGGGCCAAAGTAAGAAGGATCAGGGTCCGCTCCGAAAGATTCACCCTGATTGAAGGAACGCTCTTCAAGAGCTCATACACATTATTCGATGGTAGGCCCTACCTCTGTCGCCTAACTACAGACGAGGCGAAGTATGCTCTGAAGGAACTGCACGAAGGGATCAGCAGTTGCCACATAGGGAGCAGGTCATTCTCCCAAAAGGCCTTAAATCATGGGTACTACTGGCCCACAATGCTGTAAGACTCCCAAGACCTCGTCAAGTGATGTGGCCCATGACAAAGATTCTCATCGGTGAAGAGGCTTCCCCAGGCCAACCTCTGATCCCTATCCAGCTTGACCCCTTTCGCTGTGGGGGATGGACCTGGTCGGCCCCTTCCCACAAGCAAAGGGTCAAAAGAAATTTATGGTGGTAGCCATCGACTACTTCACAAAGTGGATCGAGGCAGAATCCCTAGCCATGATCACGAGCATCAAATTTAACAATTATTCTGGAGGAACATCATCTGTCAATTCGGTATCCCGCAGGTACTCATCACCGACAACGGGACCCATTCGCGGGTAAAAACTTTCGAAATTTCTGCGAAGACATCGGCGTTTGCCAACGCTTCTCATTGGTGTGCCACCCTCAGTCAAACGGCCACGTCGAAAATGCGAACCACTAGATCCTAGTCGGCTTCAAGAAGCGGCTGGATAATTCGCCAAAGGGACTATGGGTCGATGAGCTACCCAACGTACTCTGGGCGCACCGAACAACTAAGAGGATCCCCACGGGAGAACCCCCTTCAACCTCACCTACGGTGCCGAGTCTATTATCCTTCTCCAGATCGGCCTCCCCTTGCCCAGGATCATGGCCTTCAGCCAGGAGCATAACTCTTCGGACCTCAGAGCCAATCTGGACCTTATCGACGAGGTCAGGAAAAGATCCACCATTCGCAGAAGCATATACCAATAAAGGATCGAGAAATTTTACAACAAGAAGGTCCGCCCTGCGGACATCAAGCAGGGCGACCTCATGCTCAGAAAGCTAGCAGTATCTGACCCCAGAGGAAAGCAGAAACTCTCGCTTAATTGGGAGGGCCCTTACAAGGTCTCCGAAGTGGTCCGTCCTGACACGTACCGGCTCACAGACCTGGGGGTAGGATAATCAAGAGGCCCTAAAATGGAGAGCACCTCATTAAGTTCCTCGAAGGAGACAGCTAGACTTATTTAATCGATCTATTGTAATCGACACTTACGTGTTATTCCCTTTTGTAAATAACAAAGTGTAACTTTATGTTTTCTTCTACACTTTTTTAATTTTTTAGAACAAGTTAAGGGGGCTCTACGCTCGGCACTCACCTCGAGCCACGCCCTAATTTTCCCAAGCTAACAGGGCTTCGCGCTCGGTAGTGCCTCCGAGCCATAACCCGACAACTCTTCTCCGAAGTTAAGGGGGCTCGACCCTCAGCACTCACCTCGAGCCACGCTTTAGCTTTCTCAAGCTATCAGGGCTTCGCGCTTGTAACAACCCTAAATTTTTGACGAATACGTCTTGTATCCGAACTAGATTCTACTAGCCATAAAATTATATTTTTGGATAAAGAAATTATATTTTCTTACTAATAACTCACAATTATGTATATGAATGTGTATATAAACATATATACATACATGTACATGTTTCGAGTTGGACTTGTGAAGCCCAAATGAAACAAACAACAATGCAACACTTGAACCAACCCCATATGGGTCAAGCCCTAAGGTTGGCCGGCAACCTTATGGAGGGAAACAAGAAAGAAAGATTGAGGCTAGGGTTTCTTAGGAGTTTGAACAAAAGAACACCATGATAAGCATTGGACTTAAGGTTGATTTATTATTAAATTTCAAAGTGGACTCGGTTCAGTTGAGTACAAATCGACTAGTCTGCGAAGATGGAAAATTCTAGAATTACTTATTAAGAATTTGGGAATTTGACCAACTAGAGAGTCATAGTAGGGAGTCATAGCTTTCTAACCCAACTGGAATTTGTAATTCCAGTTTGTAGGTTGAGAGTTATGACTTTTCAAAGACTAGGACAGATCCAGTCCAGTCAAAGGCCTGTTTATTGAAGAGTCAACTTTTTCCCTGTTTGCACACCTGTTGGAATTTGGCATTTTCGAGGACTTTAATGATTGAACCTGAGAATGTGTTCAACTAAGAAGTTGTAGTAGAAACTCCCATCTTTCCATAGAATTCGGAATTGAGTAATTCTGATGACTGAGCAAATTTTTATGATGTTGGAAAGGTGCAGCAAGTGTATGAAGGAACGTACAAGCTAAGAGTGTAGGAGGTTTTATGATGTCAAGATGATCGAATTTAAGGAAATAGTTAACTGGAGAGTTGTAGACTAGGATCTTATCTTTCCAGAATGGGAGATATCAAACAATTTTGAATTGTGTGCTAGAAGTTATGGTCATTGCAAGTTTAGCAACCTGTTGTTTAGTTTGACTTCGAGCTTAAGTTAGCTCGAGGACTTGAGTTCTTTAAAGAATTGAGAGAATCGTCCATTGGGGGATTGCAGTGGATCTCCCTACCCTTCTAGAAATTCTGATTGTGTTGGATTCCGATGAGCATAGCTTGAGTTACAACTACTGCTATTTCTTGAACTACTTTTATAGGACGACTGATGAGGAATCCTCTGTATACCGCATTGTGGTGATCATGAGCTACTGGGTTTTAAAAGATATTTTTAGCACTACAATTGGGACTTGGATAAGTTTCATGTGCTTAATACTCATGGTGGACATGGGTAAGTTGGGCTATAGCTCTGGTTGGGTTATGATTGGTATCTCGATGCCTGAGTTTGTCAAATGGTCAGGAATTTGTGATTATGTGTGTGCTTACCTTCATTTGAATTATATTGCATCCTTGAGGTGCTGCTGGACTACTCGCTGAGGGTCACGGATCGGAATTATTTGGTCGCTGACCTGTGAAGGTATTGGGAATTAGTGGATGTGATTCCTGTGATGATTGTTATTTTGACTGACCAGTCAGGCTCGGCATTGATTGTTCAACACCGTGTATGATTTGAGTGTCAACATTTTTTCAGTAAACTGCATTGATTAGGTTTTTTCCTTTTTGTTTCGCTTAAAGACCGAATTGGTATTAGGGGTGATTCCCTATAATCCGACTCGTTCTAAGAGTTGACACTAGGTGGTGATAACTATGGGGTTGTCTTTTCCTGTCATTAGGGATACGTGCTGTTGTGCATATCTTGTACTATTGATTCTTAAGTACCATGGTAAGAACGGGATGTCGATTTCCTGGCGGATAGGGGTTTTAGACCTTCGAGGCCGTCATGTTCTATGTTGTGGACACGAACGGATCATAATGGATCTTCTGCGCAATGGATATACTGCTGCATATCTGTAAGTTCGTCATAGCTTTTGAGGATAGTCTGTTGCAATAATTATTGGTGAGAACGGGGTAGCTCCCCAAAAAATATTCTTTTTATATACCTCATCAATCTTGTTGCACTATGAGGATCAGGAAGTGTACAATAGTAGAATGCATTGCTTGGCGAGGGTTGGAATCCCTGAAACTGGAGAAATGGCTTGATTTGGGATATATGTAGTATGCGATGCATGTGTGTCTAGAGTCTTACTGACATTAGATTAAGTGCATCTGTTGTGTACTCTGTGCTTTTTATTAGACTTCTGGTCATGGCGTACACGAACACTAGGAAATCAGGATACACATTTCTTTTCCATTCAAGATGAATTGCGGGTGTAATAGTTGGAGATCGCTATTTTTTTATCAGCATTGCGTCAGTAGAATTACTGACGTGCCCACTTAATTAGGTACTGGATACCAGGTTAAGAGGGTAGGAAAGCCAAACCAGCAGGGCATTCGAGTGGGGTGGCAGTGTACATGCTTACCATTCAAGCGGGTGCAGAAACATCAGAGTCGCGCAGCAGAAGGCTCAAGCCGAAAGGCAAGTCTCAGGGAGACAGATAGACCACTCAGCAGGATTTTGACAGTGACCAATCGATTGCCTATCTGGAAGATAGCCGATAACTTCGCAAGAAGAGTTTGAATATTTTTGTAATCAGTTGTAATGAGTTTATGTAATTTGTATTCCTTGTTCAAGAACAAATTAATATTTGTAACTAATGATATAATAACTCTGGTGGTAATAGAAGTTTATAAATTTTCGTGTTATTTACTGTGTTGAGATGCATTTGAAGGCAAAGATTCTAGTTGTGTCGCGAATGTCCGGTAACGGAGATCCGGGGCGCTACAAAAGTGGTATCAGGGCTGACTTTAAATTGTAATCTAACACGGTAAGAAATTAAAACTTAAGGTGCCAGTTAGAGGCAAGGTTGTGTTCAGATAGTTCGAGCAATCGATATATATCTGAGATTCCCCTCTAACTAGGACTGAACTCGTTTGTATTTTGCAGAATGGTATTCGAAGACATCTTCATCAGTCATGTGTCAATAACGGCAGATGAATCAATGCCTACGAATGGACCGATGTCAGTGGAAGAAGAAACAATAAAAGTTCCACAACATGACTATGAATGAAAAGGACTCACCCCCACCATCATCAAGGCCAACCATGGAGCAACAGATAAAAGTCGACATATATCTGAGAATGAAAATACTAAAGGAAAGAAAGGACAAAGAGGTTTGCCAAGCCGAGCTACAAATTGCACACCTAAAGGAAAAGCAAGAGCAACTTCAATCCTATATGACATGCTTACAGGATCATTGGTGGGAACTCCAGGAAGACTTTTCAATATTCTACTTTCGGAATAAAAGACTTTTCTTCTAATTAAGCTTAGTTGACAGATAAGATGATCGTAAATCATATGGTAGTGCTTTCCAACTTATGATTATGATCTTCCCAATATCTGAAACAATCTCAGTGTATTTTGTTTTACTAACAAGCTTGGTATAGTCGTGTTCAACGGCGGCTAGTCTGTAAACAGACATCAATGGAGACAAACTTGCAACTGGATATCGGAAGGCAAACCTGGAATCGAATGTCTGGAAGGCAAACCTGCAACTGGATATCAGAAAGCAATTCTGCAACTGAAGGCCCAGAAGGCAAACCTGCAACTAGATATCGGAAGGCAAGTCTGCAACCGAATGTCCAGAAGGAAAACCTGCAACTGGATGACGGAAAAGCCCATTGCATAACCTAATGTACAGGTAACAAAAGCTGCTAAAAGATCGGAGCAGGAAGGTGTGACTTTGACCTTTCTAAGGAGGGAGTGGTCACCGACCAGCAGAAGTCATAATCAAAAAGTAGGTCAGCATCACTTGTGGTAAAGAACAAGCAAGGTTGTCACGCCCCGCTTCCCAAAAATATGGAATACGAGCACGTGACGAAGCCCAACGAATGATTTTCACATCATCCATAAGTTGTAGTATCGACTCAGCATCACAACAAGGATATAACAAAATATATTACAACCAAGCATGCAGGAATAATTTATTAAGCAACAGAAAACAATTTAAACATTAATAATATCCAAAATGTTTTCAATATCTGGAACAAAAGGTAGAACTCGGGAACATCAGGCCGTTACATGTCTTAAGTAACAACAAATGAAATAACTCAAATACAAACTGAAATGATTAAATAAAGATTTTCCCAAGCAAGGCCTAGAACGTCTGCTCACCGATTCCACCAGGCAACTCGTCTCCAAAGCCTGCTTAATAAATATACAAAGAGAAACCAGGGAAAAACAAGAGAAAATGCCCTTAGTGCAGGCTAGGACCACAAATAGTGAAAACAAGTACAAGTATGGGGAACAGGAATTGGAATCAAGAATGTAACAGAGTTATAACAAGTAGAGAAAAAACCAAGAACTAGCTAACAAGAGAAACATCTTAATAATCAGGTTGGATAACAACTGCTAAGGGTAAAACATATGTCAGGTGGACCTATAGGGGTATCTAACATCAAGTGGCAAGTCTCAAGCCTAGTATCATGTAACAAGTGCCAAGCCTAATGTCAAATTTTATTTCAAATGTCAGGTCTCAAGTAACAAGTTGTCAAGTATCAGATAACATATCAAGTTCAAGTTCAGGTTTCAAGTCTTGTGGTGATTACTAACTAGGTAGCACTTCAAGCATCCATTCTTTTACTACATGGTTGCTACAGTCAAATCAGTTATGTTTAGACCTAGTAATGGAGTCTATAGGGCGGCGTACTCAGGTATCAAGTATCAAGCAGGCCATGGTTCATGAATCGGAAAATAAATAACAAGTTCACGAAGTAAGTTCGCGAATCCACTAACAAGTTCAAGAACTGCACAATGCGTTCATGAATCAAACAAGTTCATGAGCCAAGTAACTGACTCCATGAATCGAACAAGATATAACAAGTTCATGAACCAAGTATTTGGAAAACATGGGCCTCCTTCCGAGTACACTTACCTATGTTGTCCACTAATATAGTCTTTCCCTTAAACCCCGGCTTGTTACATTTATTAATTTTTATCAAGCAAGCATACAAGTGTGTGAAATGTTGTAAATTAATTCTATGAAAATTTGTAGATGTCCTATAGGGTGTCCAGCAACCGCATATAAAATTTCAAGTCCAACGCTTGCTGTTTACATAGCTAAATTAATTCGCAAAGTAAAAGTGTCTAGCAGTTTTGCAAATCTGCGTCTACCGACACAGCTGCAGTAAAACTGCAATAGCACCTAGACCGTAACTTCGAATTCAAAATTTCCGGAGGCTATCGACATTTAGACATCCAGATCTACATTTTCTATTCAGGGCTTGGGTCCAGATTCTAAACCTAAATGGGTCGAAACAGCAAAAGAAGATTCAGGACAGCAACATGTGGGAATAACTTACTAGTATAGATTACATGGAAATTTGTCATTAGGCGTCTAAGTTATTGTGTGATATAAATACAGGATAGTGGTGGTCAAAATAACAAGTAATAATTGTTTTTCAAGTCAAATGGTTGCAAGATCATCAAATACAAAATATAACATGTGTCTACAAATCTAGGGCTCCTTAATTCATGTGTCCATATGTTCAGGGGTAAAAGAGTCCAAGTAATTATAATTTAACACAATGAAATTTTTGTGACTCTTAGAATCTTAAAATTTTGGTGGTTTAATATTGATCAACAACGATAGTCAAGGAGGAGTCACAATTCTAACTATTTGTAGTATTTTTCAAGGGATGCTTGTACTAGAACAAATAAATTGTACAAGGGATACTTGCCTTAATTGACGACATTTAGATCCACTTGCTGAAGAAAGTTCGATCGAAAAATCCCGGAAGAAGTCTCCTAAAAGCACGTGCGAAGATCGACCAAAGAGTGAAGATTCCCCTACACTGGATCGGCCAAACAGCAAACAGCATGGCAGGATTCGCTGTGCCCAGAACACCAAACAGCAAGCGTAGCCAATGGGCGATCTCCTCCGCAGCGGATCCCTCCCAAACAGTGAACAACGGATCTGGGATTCGCTGTGGGCGAACACCGAACAGCGATCAGATCTGGCTCGATCGCACGGATCTTGATGCGATCCGATGGTCGAGATTTGATCCCGCCTTAATCCTCCTTTCTTCTTCTTCGTTCTCTTCTTCGACGTACAGCGAACGAGAGGGATCAGCGACGGCGGGGTCCTTCGATGGTGATGAGGCGACAGCAACGTCGAGAAGCGACGCGGCGATGGGGTAGCACGACGGTCACGGGAGGCGCAACGTTGAGGAGGAGCTCGTCGCGCGGCGACTCTGTTCGTGGTTCGAAACAGAGGTGAAGCGAAGGAGCGGGGTGTTCGGAGTGGACGGAGGTCGAGAGGTGGTCGTGGGGATGAGTCGGAGGTGGTGAGGCTATGGTGCAGTGGTCGGAGATGGCGAATTGGTTTCGGAGGTGGTAATGGCGATGGGTATATGGATGGGGACGATGGTGAATGGGTTTTCGGAGTTTGGTGGATGGTGGAGACGACGGTGATGGAGATTGTAGTGGTGTTGACGATTGATGGTGGTGGACAGTGCTGTGGTGGTCGAAGGTGAAGGTGATGGGGATCGGAGGTGATGGGATTGGGTTGTTTGGCGATGCGAGAAGCGCGGACGAAGGAGGAAGAAATGAACGGCGGAGGTGTTGGGGTCTCAACAATATAGGTTAGGGTTTTGGTGTTAGGGTAGGAGTTTAAATAGTAGGTTTCGTCTTTAATGGGTATTAGGGTACCCGAATTGAATAGGGCCCAACAGGAGAATTGGTCAAAATGAAATAAAATGGGGGATAAAGAGATAAATGAGAAGAAGTAGCCATTTCTTCATGAAGATTAACACAAAGCGCACACCAATGAATTCGGTAAAAGGACCAAAAAAATTGAGTCGAGGTGAAATAATGATTTTATTCAATCTGAAACAAAATACAGGATCTCAAATAGGCGAAATAGTACAATTGCGCAAAATACAGTGTAAAAGTACAAATACGGGGAAACAGGAGTTACAAATCCTACCCACCTTACTCAAAAATTTCGTCCTCGAAATTTGGTTAGGTGGTACATAGGACAGGGTAAAAGCAATTTAGGGGAGGTAACAAACAAGGGATCCAAAGAAAAGTCAACTTGGTGGTAACACCAAGATAGGAGAGGAGTGGTTAACAACGATGTCAAATAGAATGCATGAAAGAGAATAGGCGGTATTAAAAGGAAAGAACAACACGAGATAATAAAGCAAGATAAGAAGTCGGCAGAACTGAAATCAAAGAGAAATAGACAGGAAAGAATTGAATCCAAAAAAAGAATGTGGGCATGATGGCAAAATAGAATGCAAGAAAGAAATAACCGGTATCAAAAATGAAGAAGAAACAACACAAGACTTGCAAGATAACAAAGCAAGGAGATGAAGAATTGATAGAGTTGGAATAGAAGAAGGGATGGACAAGGAAGAGATGAAGTAAGAAATGAGTGAAGGGATGAAAACAAATGTAAGAGATAGGAACAGCAACCCATGCAAGGAAGGAGAAGCCACAATAGGATCCTGGGACCTGTGGGTTTTGGGCCCACCACACTTCCGCTGCGCTACTCTGATGGCGACGTTCCAAGCTCCAGACATGTCGTTGCAGACTACGTGACACCAAGCGACGATCCGAGCAGGAAGAAAAGAATGAGGCACTAAGAACCAAAGAGAATATGGGCTCCAAATAGAGATAAGCAATAATGCAAAGTGAATATAAAGCTTTAGCTTCGATCCACATAATTAAAAGATATAATACAGATCAAAACTAATGGCTTTAACAGAATAATGACAACAACAAATATCAATGATAATAATATAAATAATTTTAGAATAATAATAACAGTAATAAAACTAATAATAACAATGATAATAATAAAATTAGTAATAATAACAACAAAGTAATAATAATAACAATAATAATAACATTAATCAAAATCACCATAATCATACATGTAATAATAAGAATATAATAAAATAAAAATATCAAAGATAATGATATTACATACACGACAGTGTTTGATTTAACATATTCATGAAAATAATGCAGTAATAATAGAAATAATAATAGCATTAAAAATAATAACAGTAATAATAAAAATAATAGCAATAATAGTGATAATATCAACAATAATAATAGCAAAAATAACAACAACAATAATAACAACAGCAATAGAGTAACAATAATAACAACAACACCAATAATATTAATAACAAGAACAATAGCAATAATAATAATAATAATAGTGTCAGTATTAACAAAATGACAGTAACGATAATAGAAGTAATAACAATAAAGATAATGAACACAATAATAATAACAGTAATAGAAATAATAATAATGATAACAATACCAAAAATAATGACGAACACAATAGAAATAATAATAATAATAGCAATAATAGTCTTATACACAAAATAAAGTAAAATCAACTATACGAGTTCAAATTGTATGGAAACAAAAAGTGTAACAGTATAAACAAGATGTCATAAAGGAAATATTTCTTGACCTTTTGTTTCATTATATAAGTAAAAATTGTCTTCAAATATCAATTAGCAAATAGGTAGAGAATTTTGCCTCCTTAACATCAAGTTGCATGTTTGCCTTCACAACATCAGGTTGTAGGTTGTCGTCTAAATATTCGGTTGCACATTTTGCCTCTCCGATATCCAGTTGCAATTTGCATCCATTAATATCGAGTTGCATATTTGCCGTCTCGACATTAGGTTGCACCGAAATAGTGAAATGCGTATAAAATTGAGCATGCTTTTCAGGCTCAAAACAAATTAATAATAATAATAATAGTAACGATAAAAATAACAATACCAATAACACTAATAATAATAAAATATCGATACTAATAACAATAAGAATAACAAAGATAATAACAATGATCATAACAGTATTAATAACAGTAATCTAAAAAAGAATGATAACAATAATAATAATATTAACAGTAATATTAAAATATCAACAACACTAGTAAAAGTAATAATGCAAGATAAGATATAGTTTAAGCCCAACACATTTTTTGTGAGGAAGTAATTCATCATTAACAACAATAACAAAATAATGAAAATAACAATAAGAATACCAATAGTCGTAAAAATAATAATAATACTAGTAATGATAGCGAAAATAATAGCAATAATAATAATAGTAGTAATAACAGCATTATACAACAAAATAAGAATTTGTCTTATCAAAATAATCTAGTAGAAATATATAGTCGATCAAAATGAGAAGTGAAGTTAAAATACACCATTGTTCAAAAAATAAAATCTTTGTTGAGAAACCTTTTTGTAGAAGATCAAAAATAAATATAACAATTAATAATCAAAATATATAAAGTATTCGGGAAAAATAATTATAAAGAGAAAATGGGTAGGAGAAAAATGAAGCTACACCCAATGAAGAGTTAAAGAGGAGGATGACTAGAAGGAACAAAAAGGAATTTAAGGAATTGAATATGAATGAAGAAGGATGAGGGCCAAAATCGGAATTGAAGAGAATGAAGCAGGGAAGAAATAACTAGTATGATACTCAAAATGAGTCAACAAATGATAATGAATACAAGGCACGAAAAACAATAAATGACACCCGAGTTGAAATAAGAAGGGATCAACGAGACAAGTAGAAATAAGAGATTGCTTGCACTGGAATCAAAAGAATATGGGTACAGAAAGAATAAATTTGTACCCAATAAAGAATCAATAAATCAGGACGACTACAAGAGATGGAATGAAACAATGAATCAAAAAATTGAATATGAAGGAATCAAAATAGATGGGATAAGACTTGTGTCCAGATCGAGTTGACTATTAAATTATTCATGTGGTTGCATGGCCTGTTTAATGTTGAGTTAATCCTGACCGAGTCAAGTCTGTCTAATGTATTAGTCAAACTAACATATTAGCCAAACCTGAGCTCTGATACCACTAAAAACCTTGTCACGCCCTGCTTCTCAAAAATATGGAATACGAGCACGTGACAAAGTCCAGCGAATGATTTTAACATCATCCTTAAGCTGTAGGATCGACTCAGCATCACAACAAGGATATAACAAAATATATTACAACCAAGCATGCAGGAATAATTTATTAAGCAACAGAAAACAATTTAAACATTAATAATATCCAAAATGTTTTCAATATCTGGAACAAAAGGTAGAACTCGGGAACATCAGCCCGTTACAAGTCTTCAGTAACAACAAATGAAATAACTCAAATACAAACTGAAATGATTAAATAAAGATTTTTCCAAGCAAGGCCTAGAACGTCTGCTCACCGATTCCAGCAGGCAACTCGTCTCCAAAGTCTGCTTAATAAATATAAAAAGAGAAACCAGGGGAAAATAAGGGAAAATGCCCTTAGTGCAGGCTAGGGCCACAAATAGTGAAAACAAGTACAAGTATGGTGAACAGGAATTGGAATCAACAATGTAACAGAGTTATAACAAGTAGTGGAAAAACCAAGAACTAGCTGACAAGAGGAACATCTTAATAATCAGGTTGGATAACAACTGCTAAGGGTAAAACATATGTCAGGTGGACCATAGGGGTGTCTAACATCAAGTGGCAAGTCTCAAGCCTAATATCATGTAACAAGTGCCAAGCCTAGTGTCAAATTTTATTTCAAATGTCAGGTTTCAAGTAACAAGTTGTCAAGTATCATGTAACATATCAAGTTCAAGTTCAGGTTTCAAGTCTTGTGGTGATTACTAACTAGGTAGCACTTCATGCATCCATTCTTTTACTACATGGTTGCTACAGTCAAATCAGTTACATTTAGACCTAGTAATGGAGTCTATAGGGCGGCGTACTCAGGTATCAATTATCAAGCAAGCCATGGTTCATGAATCGGAAAATAAATAACAAGTTCACGAAGCAAGTTCGCGAATCCACTAACAAGTTCAAGAACCGCACAATGCGTTCATGAATCAAACAAGTTCATGAGCCAAGTAACTGACTCCATGAATCGAACAAGATATTACAAGTTCATGAACCAAGTATTTGGGGAACACGGGCCCCTTTCCGAGTACACTTACCTATATTGTCCACTAATATAGTCTTTCCCTTAAACCCCGGCTTGTTACATTTATTAATTTTTATCAAGTAAGCATACAAGTGTGTGAAATGTTGTAAATTAATTCTAAGAAAATTTGGAGATGTCCTATAGGTTGTCCAGCAACCGCATATAAAATTTCAAGTCCAACGCTTGCTGTTTACATAGCTAAATTAATTCGTAAAGTAAAAGAGTGCAGCAGTTTTGCAAATCTGCGTCTACCGACACAGCTGCAGTAAAACTGCAATAGCTCCTAGACCGTAACTCCGAATTCAAAAATTCCGGAGGCTACTGACATCTAGACATCCAGATCTACATTTTCTATTCAGGGCTTGGGTCCAGATTCTAATGTTAAATGGGTTGAAACAGCAAAAGAAGATTTAGGACAGCAACATGTGGGAATAACTTACTAGTATAGATTACATGGAAATTTGTCATTAGGCGTCTAAGTTATTGTGTGATATAAATACAGGATAGTGGTGGTCAAAACAGCAAGTAATAATTTTTTTTCAAGTCAAATGGTTGCAAGATCATCAAATATAAAATATAACATGTGTCTACAAATCTAGGGCTCCTTAATTCATGTGTCCATATGTTCAGGGGTAAAAGAGTCCAAGTAATTATAATTTAACACAATGAAATTTTTGTGACTCTTAGAATCATAAAATTTTGGAGGTTTAATATTGATCAACAACAATAGTCAAGGAGGAGTCACAATTCTAATTATTTGTAGTATTTTTCAAGGGATGCTTGTACTAGAACAAATAAATTGTACAAGGGATACTTGCCTTAATTGACGACGTTTAAATCCACTTGCTGAAGAAAGTTGGATCGAAAAATCTCGGAAGAAGTCTCCTAAAAGCACGTGCGAAGATCGACCAAAGAGTGAAGATTTCCCCACACCGGATCGGCCAAATAACAAACAGCACGACAGGATTCGCTGCGCCCAGAACACCAAACAGCGAGCGCAGCCAATGGGCGATCTCCTTTGCAGCGGATCCCTCCCGAACAGCAAACAGCGGATCTGGGATTCGCTGTGGGCGAACACCGAACAGCGATTAGATCTGGCTCGATCGCACAGATCTTGATGCGATCCGATGGTCGAGATTTGATCCCGCCTTAATCCTCCTTTCTTCTTCTTCGTTCTCTTCTTTGACGAACAGCGAACGAGAGGGATCAGCGACGACGGGGTCCTTCGACGGTGACGAGGCGGTAACAACGTCGAGAAGTGACACGGCGATGGGGTAGCACGGCAGTCACGGGAGGCGCGACTTTGAGGAGGAGCTCGTCGCGCGGTGACTCTGTTCGTGGTTCAAAACAGAGGTGGAGCGAAGGAGCGGGGTGTTCGAAGTGGACGGAGGTCGAGAGGTGGTCGAGGGGATGAGTCGGAGGTGGCGAGGCGATGGTGCAGTGGTCGGAGATGGCGAATTGGTTTCGGAGGTGGTAATGGCGATGGGTGGGGATGATGGTGAATGGGTTTTCAGAGTTTGATGGATGGTGGAGACGACGGTGATGGAGGTTGTAGTGGTTTTGACGATTGATGGTGGTGGACGGTGCTGTGGTGGTCGAAGGTGAAGGTGATGGGGATCGGAGGCGATGGGATTGGGTTGTTTGGCGATGCGAGAAGCGCGGACGAAGGAGGAAGAAATGAGCGGCGGAGGTGTTGGGGTCGCAACAGTATAGGTTAGGGTTTTGGGGTTAGGGTAGGAGTTTAAATAGTAGGGTTTCGTCTTTAATGGGTATTAGGGTACCCGAATTGAATAGGGCCCAACAGAAGAATTGGTCAAAATGAAACAAAATGGGGGATAAAGAGATAAATGAGAAGAAATAGCCATTTCTTCATGAAGAATGACACAAAATGCACACCAATGAATTCGGTAAAAGGACCAAAAAAATTGAGTCGAGGCGAAATAATGATTTTCTTCAATCTGAAACAAAATACAGGATCTCACATAGACGAAATAGTACAATTGAGCAAAATACAGTGTAAAAGTACAAATATGGGAAAACAGGAGTTACAAAGGTAATACAACTATTGCCTACTCCAGAGCAGGAGCGGAAGAATGGCAGCATCAAATTCATGATGGGTCTGATCGGAGGATGGGGAGCAACAATTCAACTTGATAGAAGACCTGTTTGTCGAGAACATTACTCGAGGAACTGGAGATGGTTCAGGGAAACCTCTCGTGAACCAGTGATATTTGTGATCTGTTTTGCTCTCCACTAGCAACGTTCTGAGGACAGAACGATTCTAAGGAGGGAGTGATGTAATATCCCGCAAAATAGCACGTGGCTATTTTTGCATAGTAATCTGTTCACGTCTGAGTATTGCACACGATTACACATTTGTAATAATTATTAATTTTAATTGAAAGATTTCAGACATATGAGGTATTCTGAATCCGATGAGACGGACTTGGGATATCTTCTCAAATTAATAGTGGATTTGTCCCGATTGTTTTGACCAGACAATTGTCGGGAGAAAATTATAAAACATATATTTTTATAGATTTTAAATTATATATATTGGTTATTTTAAATTGAGCTAGTGCTTGAATTGGATATGGATTGTGTTTGTGCACAAGGGTTACTATTTTTGACCTAGGGTTACTTGAATGTTTTCCCAAATTGTCCCACTTTTTGAAAGTTTTTCCGAAACTGCCCTACTTTTTTTTTAATTCCCAAACTGCCTCACTCGGTTTTTGAAAAATCGAGTGAGGTTAAAACCATCTCATTTTTTCGAAAAGCGAGTGTGCTCATTGGAAAATTGAAGAGTAACACTCGCTTTTCGAAAAACCGAGTTGGTTTTAACCAAACTCGTTTTTTCGAAAACTGAGTGCCGATTGGGGGAGATTTTAGTGCAGATCTGATTTCGACACTTCTCCACTTTAATTCATTCTCTATCTTCTCCACCTTTTTTTCAATCAGGTTCAAGACTCGGTTTTCGAAAAACCGAGTCTAGTTAAAACAAGCTCGTTTTTTCGAAAAGTGACTGTGTAGTTGATTATTTTCCAAAGAGCAAGGTGTTCTCTGGAAAAGACTCTATTCAAGACTCGGTTTTTGAAAAAACCGAGTTTGTTCTAACTAGACTCAGTTTTTCAAAAACCGAGTCTAGTTAAAACCTGATAGGTTTTTCAAAAAGCGACTGTTGAAGAAGTTTTATTTCCAGAGAAAGCTTGTTCTCTGGAAAACAATCAGCTCCTTACTCGCTTTTTGAAAAACCGACATAGTTTAAACTAAACTTGGTTTTTGAAAAACCGAGTCTTCAGGCTCATTGATTCCAAAAAACCTACAGGCTGAGATCCAATTACAAACACAATTAAACACATACAATCAATCATTTTCCACAATAAAACCCATACAAAGTAGCACATAGTTCAAATTACATATTACGAACATAAACACATTCGAAATTACGTAATCAAATTAAATGTTCTGAGATCCTCTATTAGTACATCGCTGCTTGTTGTGTCCTTCCAAACCAAATTTTGAACATTTCATCCCCATACCCCTACAGGACCTATCTCTCACATCCATGTCGTTGTGTATTCTCGTGGATCTAGACCGGCCTTTTCGTGAACGTCGCAAACTTGCATCAGCTACGTGTCGTGGATCATCGATAGTAGGCCAATATGCTTGATCGGGAGTTGGATGAAAGAGGGGAGCCCATGTTTGTGCTAATGAAGTAACTAGGTAAAGTTTATCAACAAAAGGCTTGTGATCAATTGCACGATAGGCACAAGCTGCCAATACATGAGAACATGGAATATGATATAGTTAAAATTTCATACATGTGCATATTTTAGTACCCAAATTCATAGTGTGCAAGTTCCCAACCTTCCTTTCTCCATCCACCACGCGTACACCCGTTTTTACGGCAAATACTCCAGGTTCATGATGAAACATTGTAACCTAATGTCGGTTTGCTCTCTCACGGTGACTATCAATTAATTCATGTACTCTTCGGGCAAAAATCTTCCCTTCAAATAAAAGCTTATTGGCTTCCTGACGACGAGTAGTAAAGTAAGAGTTTAGACGATAAAAGATCAACTCTACAATCACAGTTACCGGTAAACTACGGACACCTTTTAAGACTGAATTGAAGACTTCTGATAGATTCATAGTCATTATGTTGTATCTTTGACCTTCATCTGCATAAAGTGCCCACTTCTCAACAGATTTCTCTTTCAACCAATTAGCTGCCTCCATATTGACGGTTTCAAGTTCAGCGAATTTGGTCCTGAACTTTTTTGGGTTGGTGTTGACACGCTATAATTTTGCCTTTTTTCTGTAATTCCCTGCTACCAAATTTACTAAAGAAATTTGTAGCGAAATGATGCATACAATAACGATGATATGAATTAGGTTCGTTTCGAGCTCCATTTTGCAAATCCATAGCAGACAAAAAATAACAGCATGATGTCAGAGATAACACACAACTCAGTACGATCGGTAACAAAATACTGAATGCAACTCATGAACCATGTCCATGTATTTATACTCTCTCCATCAACTAAAGCAAATGCAAATAGAAATAAGCTATCATTCACATTCGGAGAAACAACAATTAACAAGCAACCTTTGTACTTACCGTACAAGTGAGTTCCGTCAACACTAATAACCAGTCTGCAATACTTGAAACCTTCAATCGAAGGACCAAATGCCCAAAACACTCCCTTGAGTGTTTCCTCGCCAGGAATGGATTGATATTTATCCCAGTGGACAACGGTTCCCGGATTTGCTGCTTGTATTGCTGATAGAAGAAAAGACAATTTCGTGTATGCTTTACAAGCTTCAAGGATATAGCCGTAGATATTTGGGTAGAAGAGTTGAAGTTACTATCCTCTTCAAATTGATCAAAATTCCAAAATATAGATCTTTTAAAAGATGGGTTTAGGGTTTTGAGAGTGGAAGGTGAGAGGGTTAGGAAAGAATTGGTAAATATATTTAGATTGAGATGAGATTTTGTGGGTAGGAGGTCAATTTCGAGAAGCTAGGGCTTTGGGTTTCGGAGTTAAAGAAAGAGTAAGAAGGGATAACCAAAATTAAGATTGGGGAGAAAGAGAAATGAGGACGAAGAGGGGAAATATCCTCAATCGACACTCGGTTTTCGAAAAATCGAGTTTGGTTAAAACAAACTCGGTTTTTCGAAAAGCGAGTGTTAGTCTTCGATTTTCCAAAGACCACACTCGCTTTTCAAAAAACGAGATGGTTTTAACCAAACTCAGTTTTTCGAAAACCAAGTGAGGCAGTTTGGAAATTAAAAAAAAGTAGGGCAGTTTGGGAAAACTTTCAAAAAGTGGGACAGTTTGGGAAAAAAATCGGGTTACTTGACATAACCTAGGGTTAGGAACCCTAGCATCATATGATCATTGCTCGGATCTTGATGGAGATCCAATGGTGAAAATATTTCACCATGTGTATGTTGATTTAGGAGATGAGAACTTTCCAAGAAACTTCCAAGACTTCTAGAAGGTTTTTTTGTTGGCATCTCATCCTTCCACACATCTCCAATCAACCCTACCTCCTCCCATCCTCACCCTCCATCTCCATGATGGCCGGCCACTCCAAATACCCCAAACCCTAGCTCCCTCATTCCTATAAAATCCCCAGTTCCACTCACTCTCTCATTTGTTCATTTCTCCACTTTGTTCTTATTCTTCAAAAATTATAGAAGAGAGAAAAAGAGAAGAAAAGAAAGATGAAGTTTTGAGAGTATAAGAAGTAGTAGAGAAGGAGAGGTGTAGCAGGGTTGGGCAAGTTCTACAAAGCAAGGAGCAAGTGAGCCAAGGAGAAGAGCAAGCAAAGCTACAAGGAGCTCTTGCAACTTAAAGATGTGGGTGATACTCTAACTCTAATTTTTTTTTTGTATATGTAAATTTTGGCATGTGTTAGTAGCTAAAAGAAATCTTGTTGCCTTGTATGAAAATAAAGAATGCTAAGAAAAAGATGGTTGTAAGGTAAGAACAATTTTTCTTGAGGGCATGTTTGTAAGAGTGAGTTTGAGAATTTCTCTCTCTCAAACAGTTTGGAATTTTGAGCTCAAATTCGGGAGAATTGTTCTTCTATGTATGTAGAGCATCCATTAATTTTTTTCATAATATTTGGAAGCAATTTAGTATCCCAAACATTTGGTTCAAATCCGGACAGTGAGTAGCTAAAAATGCTGCTGGCTGTGAAATTTTGTTGTATTTTTCTGATTTTGTAACTCATTGTAGACTGCGTATTTTGATCTGAAACTTTTTGGGGACACTCTTGTATGTGTCTAAAACTATATTTTTAAATTTCATAATTTTTCGAGGTCGTTTGATACCTCAAAGAATTTGTAGAATCCTCCTGGTCTGGATAGTAGAATCGAAGCTGACTGTGTTTGGAGTGAAATTCACATGTCCATAAATCCTTGTGTGTTTATTATATTCCTATGAAATTTTGGGAGTATCTTATGGTATGAGTCTATTTGATGATTCTAAAATTTTGGAATTTTTAGAGGTCATTTGATGAGGTTTCAAAATTATTTAGTAAGGGGTAGTAAATACCCTGCGAAATGAGCAGCTGAAATTTTGTGCATTGTTTGAGGAGTCATAACTCATTACTTGATATGAATCTGAATGTAAATTTTGGATAAAATGGAATAGTATATGTGTGAATTAAGAATATCAAATTTCATGAGCATTGGACTTAAGATTGATTTATTATCGAATTTCAAAGTGGACTGGGTTCAGCTGAGTACAAATCGACTAGTCTGCGAAGATGAAACATTTTGGAATTACTTGTTAAGAATTTGGGAATTTGACTAACTAGAGATTCGTAGTAGGGAGTCATAGCATTCTAACCCAACTAGAATTTTGTAATTCCAGTTTATAGGTTGAGAGTTATAATTTTTCAAAGACTAGGACAGATTCAGTCCAGTCGAAGCCCTGTTTATTGAAGAGTCAACTTTTCCCCTGTTTGCACACCTATTGGAATTTGGCATTTTCGAGGACTTTAATGATTGAACCCGAGAATGTGTTCTTCTAAGAAGTTGTAGTAGACACTCTTATCTTTCCATAGAATTCGGAATTGAGTAATTCCGATGAGCGAGCAAATTTTTATGATGTTGGAAAGGTGCAGCAAGTGCATGAAGGAACGTACAAGCTGAGAGTGTAGGAGGTTTTATGATGTCAAAATGATTGAATTTGAAGAAATGGTTAACTGGAGAGTTGTAGACTAAGATCTTATCTTTCCAGAATGGGGGATATCAAATAATTCCGAATTGTGTGCTGGAAGTTATGGTCGTTGCAAGTTTAGCAACCTGTTGTTTAGTTTGACTTCGAGCTTAAGTTTGCTCGGGGACTTGAGTTCTTTAACGAATTGAGGAAATCGTCCACTAGGGGATTGTAGTGGATCTCCCTACCCTTCTAGAAAGTCTGATTGTGTTGGATTCCGATGAGCGTAGCTTGAGTTATAGCTACTGCTATTTCTTGAACTGCTTTTATAGGATGACTGATGAGGAATCCTCTGTGTACCGCATTGTGGTTATCATGAGCTATTGGGTTTTAAAATATGTTTTTAGCACTAAAATTGGGACTTGGATAAGTTTCTTGTGCTTAATACTTATGGTGGACATGGGTAAGTTGGGTTATAGCTCTGGTCGGGTTGTGATTGGTGTCTCGATGCCTGAGTCTGTCAAATGGTCAGGAATTTGTGATTATGTGTGTGCTTACCTTTATTTGAATTATATTGCCACTACTAATCGTAACGGCTATAACGGCATATCTATCCCGGCGTGTACACCCAAATGCCGGGATAGATCATTGTTATTATTTTTTTGTTAACATCGAATGTCTATGATGGCGCTTGTATATAACGTCGTTAGATATATGATATATAACGGCGCTTATACATGAACCGCCGGTATATGTTACTCTCTAAAGGCACTTATACATGCACCGCCGGCATTGAACTGTTTTTTTTACTATTTTGTTGCAACGTGTTCTGCACGTACTAATATTTCCCCCGTCCCGCCCTCACTTTGGTTTCCCCCCAATTCTATAAACCCTAATAGCCTCCCAAATCACTCTCTCTCTCTGGCCACTTGCCATTCGCCCTTCACCCCCTCTCCTCTTGAATCTCCGTCCTTCCGCTCCATCCATCGCCACTTGCACCGCCTTACCACTCCGTCCATCGCGCCGCTCCATCCATCTCCGCTCGCACCGCCCTTTCACTCCATGCCGCCCCTCCGTTGTCGTGTCTCCCTTGCCACTGCCTCCCCTCTGTTGACGCCCAGGTAACTTCATCGATTGTGATTAGTATATTAATTTGTTTGATTGTTGTTGTGATTAGTATATTAATTTGTTTGATTGTGATTTTTCTGATTCTTTATTCGACTTTGTTTGTATTAACTTTAATGTATTAGTGCAAAATTTCAATCATTTTGTTTCTTCCTTTTTAAATATCTTCTTATGAATCCATTGATCCCAAATATTATCATGTTTTATCACAACTACAAAAGCATGTTACTGTGAGGATGCACACCACCTGTTTGTTAAAATGACTCAAAAAGAATGATATGATAACTGTGCATGCCTTCATTTCTGATCCAATTTAGCGATGTTCTCTTAACAACTGAATGTCAATGGTGATGATGCTTGATGGCATAGATGATGGGTTGCCGTATTACTATATTTTTTTCCGCCAAATGGGTCACACAAGTGATATCATAGAATTAACAGTTGGGAATCATCCACTCGTTTGTTTGTGACTTAAGTTTAACTATGATTTATTTGCCATATGAATGTATATAGTTGGATAGTTGCAGGATTATATATGGAAACTTTATCTATTTTGGTGTCTACTTCAAGTGTCTAATGCATGTGCTTTCTACTTTGAATATTTTGTGGTTCGTGCATTAATCGGACTTCATTTTCCTACTTTCAGACATTTGCATTCTTTGTGAGAAGACACTTGGTAAGATTTCATATTGAAGGGGAACTGAACATTTGGAGTCCAATTTAAGAAATGAATGCAGGTATGCCTATGAGATTATTGTTTGTAAATATTTGGCTCGTATTATTTACTTAGGATGAACTCTACAGCTTAAAACAGAGATAGAGTTTATGATGCTATTGGTTGGATACTCTTTAAGTTAATTTGAGTTGTGTATAGTTACCATGAACAATACCCTTTTCTACTACTTAGATGCAGGATAAATGGCTCCCTATAAAAGCAATTTCTTTTTGGGCATTGCTCTACATTTTAGAATTGCAATTTTAGGACCTGGAATTTGAAGACTATTCATGAAATTTTTCTAGTAACAGGATTTTTTACCTTGCCCTAAGGCTTTATGATGGAGTCCTTGTCGTGGTTGCTTAGGTGAGTTTGCACTATCACTTTGATATCCAGTTGCAAAAGCTTTGTCAGTTTGTTTATGGATCAGTCTCAATTCAGTCATGATGGGAAAAGCTTTGTCAATTTGTTTATGGATCTGCTCATTTCTCACTTCAACTGGAACTGTGGAATGAATGCTTCAACTGTCCAACTTTTGGTATAAAAAATCGTCCAATAGATACAAAACACCGTGAATGTCAGAGCAATTGCAGAAGTAAGAGCAAATCTTTTCAAATTATTTGACTTATAGTTCTTTGAAGGCTGCTAATAGTGTTTGGTCTTTGTGTATTTATTTCTCAGTAATCTTGAATTGGATTTTAGATCCCCTTTAATTATAGTCCACATAATCTATTGCTATAGCTTTACCTGATTAACATTATTCATTTGAATCCATTGACAAACTTTATTGCATGAGCTTTTCAAAATTAGATAGAGCCTAGCATTTACCAATTTAAAGAAATTAAGTGCGGATATCTGTTTTGTAGTTTTGAAACTCTCACTTTCGGTTTTAATCTCTATATGTTCTGGTCTGATATCAATTTTGAAAGTTTTGAATATCCTATTTCAAAAATAATAAATATGATATTGAGTTATAATTGAGTGAGGAGATATATTGATATGATTAATATTAATTTCCTGCTTTCACACACTTGCACCTTCAATACATATTGAGTCATTGGCAAGATAATTCAAATGACTGCCATGCTATTTCCCCGAGTACCCTATGTGCAAGTTCTCTTGTTTGTCTAATTTGATAGGCATATTGACATATTGACTGTTACAATTAACTTCAAATGGTTGTCTCTTGATATGTCAATTATTTCTGAGTATCAGTCAGCACTGATAGTTGTAACTTATGCTAGTGGTTCCTTTAAATATCTCATAGTTTTTTCCCTCAACAAGTGCAACGACCATTCATATAGTCTCCTCGTGGTTTATGAACTGCTTTTACTTGAAAACAACTATTTTAGGGTAGTTTGTTAACGAAATTTTTCCAAATTAGCATTGACCTTACTGGTCTTTGTTGCTGTTTTGTTTTCTTTGGTTGATGAACCACAGTCTGGTTTGCATGTAAAAAAGAGAAGATGTTTTGTCAAGGGTCAATTTTCTATTCTCATAAGGAGTAAGCTGCATATAATACCCATGGTAATTAGTTTGCTAGAGAGGATCTTTACCCAAGGGTAACATATGAGTTACGAAACACCATCTATAAACATTGTTTTTCCATTGTAAACATATTAGTAACTATTACATTCTTTAATCTTTATATTTTTCTTGCTTGAGTAATGTATCGGATTAAAAGTTGCTTATATCTCTCTTAGATGTTCTTCTTTCTTTGTGTTATATTTCCTTTATGAGTGTGATACTCTGCTAGCTCTTTAAGCATATGAAGCAATGTTTGTCCCAAAGCATTCAATCTTTACAGTCCAAACATTAAGAAGTTTGAGATACTGATAGTAGATTAACATAGAAAATTAGAAATCAAGAGGTAGTTGGAGTTATTTTTGTTAGTTCCCTTTTTCTAGTATGTGCTTCACTGTAGTTTCTCTAGTTTAAAATTCCTTATCAAATTAAACCATGGAAGCAAAGCTCGATTTTTTTTCTAATCTAAGGTTACAGATAATCATATCAGCTAATTTCAAGGACTACGAAGTTATCCTCGCTGACTATGATGCTAAAAGAGATACCCGTCTTGTTTTCTCATTTACAGGGGAAGTATTCTGGAGTGTCTTGAGAAATATTAAGGTAGAAAGAAGTGTAGATTGAAGCTCGGAAGCATATGAGGCACAAATGTCCTTGTAACCTTTATTCGTATTTAGCTCCCTAGTAACCTTACTTACTCCTTCCAATACCATAATATTTTTATTACCAAAAAAACCATAATATTTTAGCAACTTTCTTATTGTGACATTTTCTCTACAATTAAATTCTTTAAGTATTGATGTGCTGGGATCTTTCTCATTCTAAATAACCCTCATAGCCTTTTATCCTATAACTTGTCTGATCCCCAACAAATCAGGTTCTATTATGACTTTACATATTCGGTCAATCTTTTTTATCTTCCATTTGTAATTCAATTTATAATTTACAAAATTTCCTCTTGTATGCAAATATCATTGTGAAATTATCCATGCCAAGCTGCCACTACACCAGAACTTTGAAGTTGTTGCGAGGGTGGCATCGGTTGATAAATTTATATTTTATGTTTATATCTATATTTAAGACACCCATGTGTAGCCCAAATCTGGTTTGTGCATGGCGGATCCGTGTTTAATATGCACCTGAATGAAAAGTAAACCTGGTTATCTCTAACATTGCATGAAATATTCTTGCAACTATGGCAGGCATCCAAGAAGCCAATTAACTGCCCTATAGGGGTTAAGGCATTATATATTAATATTCTAAAGATTATGAATTTTCTAGAAATGTTTGTCCTCATATAATTCCGCTATTTCAAAAATTTTAGTTTATTCTATTGGAATGATTTGGGCAATAGAACTCATCACAATTTGTTCCTTCTTTCCACCCAACACATTGTTGTGATTGTTTTCACTCAACAAAGTTAATTAATGTACATTATTTTCTATTATCTATTTGTTTCTCGCATAATCTTTGGTATTATCAGTAATTCTTGGGCTGTCAAAGGACAAGAAAGAATTTGTTGTTTCGTTGTTCCATTGTTCGGTTGGTGTGGAAATTAAGAAGAAGACTTCTTTGATCCATGTTTTTAAGCAACAAAAATCTCTCTTCTGAGAATTGTTTCAATTACTTATAATTAGTTTATACAGCTAGCAATATGCTAGACTCAATCATATTGATGAAAGAACTTTATTGCTTAGGGTGTACTTTACTAGAAGGGGAGTTTTATGATAATGGTCCATATTTTGCACCTTCTGTTGTTTTAAGATCGACTAACCACCAAATGTCATGTTTGTTTTCGGTGCAGGGAAGAGCCAAAAACAATGTACATAGCAATAGGTAATTGACATGCTATTCTTGGTATTTTTTATTATTATCTTTAATCAACCCATCTTCTAATATTTCAATTGCATATGTTCTGATATGTATTACATGTAATTAGCAGGTGCTAGTGTAGCAGCAGCCTTTCTGATAGCCTTCTGTGTTATTTTACTCTGGCTGATACGGAGAAAGAAGCATCGGAAACCTGGCTTATCAAACCTCTTCTCCAGGAGCTTCTCTTCAAGTACATTTTTGATCTATTGCATCTACCATCAATCTTGGTCTCCTTGGGAATTGGTAAATAGTGATACTTTTACTTTTTGTCAGACTTTCAAGAATCATTATATTTTTTGTAGAAATATAATTACTTGCAGTATGAATCGATGGGCAATCTTTGATTGCAAATAATCCTGTTGGATATTTTAGTCTGTGCAATTTGCACAGGGTAACACTAGTTGTCTTAGTGAACATTTATTTGATTAATCACTGGGCGTGTGCCTTTGCTAGTCTGATAATCTTTATGCATAAAAAGTTCAGATTGTTGTTGTTGTTAATTGTGGAGAATAGGTTGCCACATTAAGCTTCTAGCATTGCTGCGGAGGCTTTTTTTTTGTCTTAATCCAGTCGTACATCCTATCCGAACGTGTTCAAGATGCAGGCAAAGATTGACGGCTTGAAAGATATGATTGCTTTATTAATCTCCCAACAGAATCTCAACTCTCAGAATCCAATACGTGGAACTGTAAGTAATCAGCAAAATTTTATGATATCAGTATGAAATTTAACTATTGCATTTGACTGGTGTGGTGAATAAACTAATAAATGACACTATTGTGAATTATATAGGGCTAGCGAATTCCATCGACTTCTAGTAATGCAAGTACAACTGGGCGAAATATGGATGAGAATGAAAGCAATGCCGAGCCACCCCAGGAGACTTCGCCATAGTTTAGTTGTATTTGAACTTTAGTTTTTTTATGTTTTGTTGAAACTTTTTTTATGTTTTGTTATAAGAAACTGATGTATGACGTTTATATTTCTAACTCTTCGTATGGTATAAAGTTTTTAGACAAGTAATTATTGTTTATTGTCCGTTATTATATGGTTGCTTATTATGCTGCTATTAGTGATTTTAAGATTTGAGCATTTAAATTTGATGTGACTACAGATATTTTTAATTTGTGATTAATTATTTGTGACGGGATAGATATCGATCCACCAAATGCGGTGAATAATTTAAAAATATTTAGTTGACTCTATCCCGGCGTTTCCCGAACGCCGGTATAGGATAATAAAAATTATTTAAAAATATATAATGACGTTGAGAAACGCCGTTATATGTCAGTATTTTATTAAAAAATGTAAATGAAAAAAGACCTATGGCGGCGTTTACGCCGTTATAGCTCTACGGTGGTTTGAGAAACGCTGTTATATGTAAGTATTTTATTAAAAAATGTAAATGAAAAAAGACCTATCGCGGCGTTTGAGACGTGTCGTTATAGCTCAACGACCTATAACGGCGCTCTGTAATAATGCCATTATAGGCTATTGGTTTGTCACGTCGTTCGATCCAACGGCGAGATTTATGGCATTTTTTGAATCGACGCTACCATCTATCACGGCGTTTATAAACGCCGCAATAGGTAAAAAAAACACCTTAAAAGCCATTCCGATTAGTAGTGTGCATCCTTGGGGCACCGCTGGACTATTCGCTGAGGGTCACAGGCCGGGATTATTTGGTCGCTGACCTGTGAAGGTATTGGGAATCAGTGGATGTGATTTCCGTGATGATTGTTATTTTGACTGACCAGTCAGCCTCGACATTGATTGTTTAACACCGTGTATGATTTGAGTGTCGACATTTTTTCAGTAAACTGCATTGATTAGGTTTTCCCTTTTTGTTTCGCTTGAAGACCGAATTGGTGTTAGGGGTGATTCCCTATAATCTGATTCGTTCTAAGAGTTGGCACTAGGTGGTGATAACTATGGGGTTGTCTTTTCCTGTCATTAGGGATACGTGCTGTTGTGCGTATCTTGCACTGTTGATTCCTAAGTACCATGGTAAGAACGGGATGTCGATTTCCTGACAGATAGGGGGTTTTAGACCTTCGAGGCCGTCATGTTCTATGTTGTGGACATGAACGGATCATAATGGATCTTCTGCACAATGGATATACTGCTGTATATCTGTAAGTTCGTCACAGCTTTTGAGAATGGTCTGTTGCAACAATTATTGGTGAGAACGGGGTAGCTCCCCGAAAAATATTCTTTTTATATACCTCCTCAATCATGTTGTACTATCAGGATCAGGAAGTGTACAATAGTAGAATGCATTGTATGGCGAGGGTTGGAATCCCTGAAACTGGAGAAACGGCTTGATCTGGGACATATGTAGTATGCGATGCATGTGTGTCTAGAGTCTTGCTGACATTAGATTAAGTGCATCTATTGTGTACTCTGTGCTTTTTATTAGACTTCTGGTCATGGCGTACACGAACACTAGGAGATTAGGATACATATTTCTTTTCCATTCAAGATGAATTGCGGGTGTAATAGTTGGAGATCGCTATTTTCTTATCAGCATTGCGTCAGTAGAATTATTGACGTGCCCACTTAATTAGGTACTGGATACTGGGTCAAGAGGGCAGGAGAGCCAAACCAGTAGGGCATCCCAGGGAGACAGATAGACCACTCAGCGAAATTTTGATAGTGACCAATCGATGGTCGATCTGGAAGACAGCCGATAACTTCGCAAGAAGAGTTTGAATAATTTTGTAATCAGTTGTAATGAGTTTATGTAATTTGTATTCCTTGTTCAAGGAAAAACAAATATATGTAACTAATGATGTAATAACTTTGGTGGTAATAGAAGTTTTTAAATTTCCGCGTTATTTACTGTGCTGAGATGCATTTGAAGGCAAAGATTCTGGTTGTGTCGTGGATATCCGGTAATGGGGATCCGGGGCGCTACACAATCTTCCTCGACAATCTCCTCCTCAGACCCCTCCTTAGTCTCCTCCCCCGACGACTCGTCTTTTGGCATACGACTTCACAAAGGGGCCACATCAAGAACCACATCACTAGCGCCCCTGGATACCGAATCCGACTGTTCTCCCTCCTCCGAAGTAAGGTTGTCCAGGGACCAAGACATCGACTGTGAATCGACTTCCAACACACCGTGACCCAAAAAGCTCGCCTTGGAATCGGACTGAGAGCGTGACATAAGGAAATAGAATACTAACCTAATTACCGGGAAATGGGAGGATCCTCGTAAAAGTTGTTGCCGACTGCAAAGAGAGAAAAATTCCTGTTATGAAGAGAAAGAGCGAAGTGAAGCAATGAAGGGAGGGGTGGGAGACTTATAAAAGCGAGAAAGACTCCTCGAATTCCGCAAAAGAATCTCCACCGTTCAATCTTGATCATCAAGATCTAACGACCACTAGGATCTTAGACGCCTTGAGTTCCACCCCCATGACATCAGCCTGGCACATTAAATTCCCGTTTTACCCTCAGACTTGTCAGCCAGTACAGTGTCTCGTCGCTCCCCCTTCCTCCCACGACAGAGGAGCAAGTTATGCCTCTTCGTTCTGTAAAAGTTCGGAATATACTAAAGCTTTTCCAACAAGTTTTGGGCCTCGGTGCTCGGTAGTAACCTTGAGCCACACCAAAGCTTTTCCAACACGTTTTGGGGCTTGGTGCTCGGTTGTGACCTCGAGCAATACCAAAGCTTTTCCAAGCTTTTCCAATAAGTTTTGGGGCTCGGCGCTTGGTAGTAACCTCGAGCCACACCAAAACTTTTCCAAAAAGTTTTGGGGCTCGGCGCTCGGTAGTAACCTCGAGCCACACCAAAAGCTTTTCCAACAAATTTTGGGGCTCGCCGCTCGGCTGTAACCTCGAGCCATACCAAAGCTTTTCCAACAAATTTTGGGGCTCAGCGCTCGGTAATAACCTCACCAATGCTTTTCCAACAAGTTTTGGGGCTCAGTGCTCGGTTGTAACCTCAAGCCATACCAAAGATTTTCCAACAAATTTTGGGGCTCGGCGCTCGGTATTAACCTCGAGCCACACCAAAGCTTTTCTAACAAATTTTGGGGCTCGACGCTCGGTAGTAACCTCGAGCCACACCAAAGCTTTTCCAACAAGTATGGGGACTCGAAAGTCGGTAGCAATTCTGAGCCTCCCCATGGCTTTTCCAACAAGCATGGGGGCTCGGCGCTCGGCAGTAACCTCGAGCCACCCCCTAGCTTTTTCAACAAGTATGGAGGCTCGACGGTTGGTAGCAATTTCGAGCCTCTCTACGGATTTTCCAATTAGCATGGGGGCTCGGCACTCGGCAGTGACCTCGAGCCACCCCTCAGCTTTTCCAACAAGTATGGGGGCTCGACGGTCGGTACCAATTTCGAGTCTCCCCATGGCTTTTCCAACAAACATAGGGGCTCGGTGCTCGATAGTGACCTCGAGCCACCCCCCTACCTTTTCCAACAAGTATGGGGACTCGACGATCGGTAGCAATTCCAAGCCTCTCCATGGTTTTTTCAACAAGCATGGGGGCTCGGTGCTCAGCAGTAACCTCGAGCCACCCCCTAGCTTTTCCAACAAGTATGGGGGCTCGACAGTCGGTACCGATTCCGAGCCTCCCCAAAGCTTTTCCAAACAAGCATGGAGGCTCAACGCTTGGCAGTGACCTCGAGCCACCCCTAGCTTTTCCAACAAAAATGGGGGCTCGATGGTCGGTAGCAATTCTGAGCCTCCCCATGGCTTTTCCAACAAGCATGGGGGCTCGGCGCTCGGCAGTGACCTCCAGCCACCACTTAGCTTTTCCAACAAGTATGGGGGCTCGACGGTCGATACCATTTCCGAGCCTCCCCAAAGCTTTTCCAACAAGCATAGGGGCTCGGCGCTCGGCAGTGACCTCGAGCCACCCCCAAGCTTTTCCAACAAGCATAGGGGCTCGGTGCTCAGCAGTGATCTCGAGCCACCCCCAAGCTTTTCCAATAAGCATGGGGGCCCGGTGCTTGGCAGTGACCTCGAGCTACCCCCAGATTTTCCAACAAGTATGGGGGCTCGACGGTCGGTACCAATTCCGAGACTCGCCATGGCTCTTCCAACAAATAGGGGAGCTCGACAGTGACCTCGAGCCACCCCCTAGCTCTTCCGACAAGCATGGGGGTTCGGCGCTCGGCAGTGACCTCGAGCCACCCCCTAACTTTTCCAACAAGCAGGGGGCTCGGCGCTCGGCAGTGACCTCAAGCCACCTCCTAGCTTTTCCCATAAAGCCTTGGGCTCGACGGTCGGTAAAAATTTTGAGTCACACTTGGCTCCCATAGACAAGCTTCTGGGCTCGGCATCCGAACGTTTAGCCTCGCCACCCAAGCTTATAAAGACTCGGTGCTCGGCGCTAGACGCTCGACGCTCAACAACAGGTCTCAACATCCGAGCGTACAAGAGCTCGACGCTCGATGCTCGGCTCATGACCCTCTGTTCTCAGCTCTCGACGCCCCTCATATGGGGATCCCCTTCATCCTACTCCTCTGGCTTATCCAAGAAGATACAAACCAAATTTCCACCGTACACACCGCTCCGCTCTTCCTACAGAGGCAAATCACTCCTACACGGCTGGATTGCCCAGCCCTCCAGGAGTGGGGGCTCCTGATATAGGGTCTGATGAAGTGGCCCCTTCTGGGCCTTCAGATCTTCCCAGAACCTGCTCTTCCCTGATCATCAGATCAACCCAGAGCCAGATGGGACTCTTCCACATCAGGCCCACGAGGTCTGACCCGGCCTAGCAGGGTCTCAAACCCGTTTCCTCTGCCTATAAATAACAGACCTCCTCCTTCATTCAAAGGTAATCAAACTTTCGCCCCCTGAACCTTAGCTATTATTACTTTTCCAGTAACTGACTAGATCGTCAGAGGGCCTATCGCCAGGACTTCTCCCGGTGTTTCTAGGCAGTGTACAGGTACCCAGGACCGAGCCCAGTCCACAGATGCGAGCCGAGCTTCTGGACCCGAGCCGAGCACCCGGTCCCTACCTCACTCCTACTACTCCCGAGTCGGTCCCCCAGCCAAGGGTCGGACAAAGGCCAGTACCGAGACTTCCACTATACAAATTACAAGTACTCACATCTGTTGCAGCCACACCCCAAAAATAAACTGCATCAGTTGGATAAGTTTCGTAGCCTGTAGGACAGCTAATTTAATAAATTATATGAATATTCATTCCCCTCCCTTCTTGGAATAGAGTGAACTGCTCATAAGTCGCAGTGTCACACATTAACACTTTCTAATATTTGCAGGAACAGGATGTTTGGATTTGCATTGTAGGTTATTTGCATTTCAAACTATATAACCTTTGAAAATTGAAAGTAGTTGTGTAAGTCAAATTTCAAATTTTAATAGTAGTCGAGGACAGTGTCTAATCTATTCAACAAATTTATATATGGTCAAAAAAAATTCCTTCGAGTGATTACTAGTAAAGTGTTTAGCCAGTTTTAGTCTTTATAGTACGTATTAGATAGTATGCATTTAGTAGTTGGTCAAATGTATTTGCTGCAGAATTTAGATAACTTAACCTGTTCAAGAGTTGACTTGATACACTATGGGTCTCTTTATACAACATAGGTATGGAGGACAGGAAGATAAAGGGAAGAGTGAGCCGTCCTTGGATTCCGAAGGCAGCTAAGGGTTCTTCTACTTCCGCCCTGACGGGTGTGGACCAGCTGTCGATAGGGGCATCAGCGGAGCGAGAGGGGTTCATGCTTAAATATCCTCTTGGCCCTCAAACATGTCCCGCTTACCCCCAAGACCGACACCATCTTTACCTCTGAGGAGAAAAATAGTTTATGCCCCGGACTGGGGTTTGAAGCGGTGCGTCGTTATTCTAGGAGACTCGGCAAAATGTCTCAACGTCGTTCAGAGCCTCCCTCCCCATCGAGCCCATAATGCTCTTGAGATTGAACGATCGATTACTCGATCATGGAAATTGTTCCGATCGATCACTTGTGTTGCTGCTGATTTTGGTGTGGGAGCAAACAGATGAATTTGTGGATTCTTTTGGAAACAAATAAGGCAAACTTGTCGATTTTTGACCGGCGTTTGACTGTTTCTCGCTGCTGCCGTTAACCTGTAAAAAGTTCGATACACCAGAATGGATCCCGGCGACGAACCCTCCGACGCTCAAGTCAGTAATCAGGAAGATTATGAAAGAGCGATTTGTGGAAAAATATTGTTTAACTTTTTTATGGTGGGGGGAGAGGGGTATTTATAGTTTCCTTTAATGACAGTTTAGAGATAATCATTTATCCCTATGTCCCGGTGTTTTTGGATAAGATGTAGAGTTTAATTCGTTTCATGATAAGAGATTTGGTTTAAACTGTCTTTTAGAGATAACCATGAATTTGAATTACTCTTTAAATATCTAGGTTGGTTTGTAACGGGTTCACATCCATACCCAATAGAAAAGATCCGTTTTTGGGTTATTGGGCTTTGAAGAAAGACTCAGTTCCCATTTCGAACCCGTTTGTGGTGGAAATTACCGTTTTACCCCTGAGAGCTTTAAGATTCGTGCCCGATTTGAACGGTCCTGATTTGGTTCTATTTTTAGCCATATCATAAGCCCTCATACCTGAAGATTGAGTTTCACAGCCTTTGAGGAGTAGTTCGCTCATTTTCAATGGCTGATAGAACTTATCAGAGTTCTCGGGGGAAGTTTGGATCTTGCTCGAGTTATAACGGTGTTATTCTGAGCTTGTAAAATACCCAAAATTATTTTTAGAATTTTCTGGATTTTTAGTGATTTTTCCAGATTTTTCTGAACTTTTTCCATTTTTAATTATTTTTGAATTTTTATTCAATTTCTGAATTTAAATAATTAATTTTTGAAAATTTTAATTAATTATTATAATTTAATAATTATATTTAATAATTATTTTTAGAATTTTTAATTAACTTTTTTTGATTTTTAATTAATTATTCATTTTTTTAAAATAACTAATTCAATTAAATAAATAAATAAATATTTACCTGGTGACGTGGTGCAATCATAGGCGTTGTTCAAGATCAAGCGCGAATCTTGGGGCGGAGTATTTTCTTCCCATTTCAGCTCCAGTGATAGTAACGCTCGACCCCGTGCCCCCATCGGCGTGTTGACACGCAGCGGTGACGTCGACCTCCGAGCTCACATCGGTGCTGACGTCGGGGGCCACGTTGCTAGTGAGAGAGCTCGGCAAGGAGAGGAGCTCGAGCTCGAAGTAGAGCTTGGCAGAGCTCGACAGTGGAGGAGATCTCGGAGATGGGTTCGAAGCTCGTGAGCTCGACGATGAAGAAGCTGGGCAAGGGATTTGAAGCTCGACGATGCTTCGACGAGGAAGAAGCATGGTGAGGAGGGGTTGGAGCTCAGTGATGGATTCGAAGCTCACGAGCTTGGCGATGAAGAAGCTCGGTGAGGGATTCGGAGCTCGTTGGAGCGAGGAGCTCGGCATTGTTGATGGAGCTCGGCGGTGGAGGCCTTGTGTAACACCCCGAATTCCAAATAAGACTGAATTCGAAGTTCCACAATATCTTTACACTTCACTTCGTAAAATTTTACAAGGAATTAAAAAATTTTATACAACAATGACTACATCAACGCAGAGGAATTATAAATTACAACATGTTACATGAATTAAACAATAACTTGAACATTTCTTTAAGCAGCATTCAATCTTTAGTCTTGTCAATCACTTTATCCTGCATAGAAACCGTGGGCACGTCAGTTGCATACAACTGACGCTAGGATATAATACATCAATTTCTCTTACTTAGAAAACACACACTTGTCATAAACAAAGCTAAGGGGGACTTTCCTATTGATGTCATGTGTGATTGTGCATTTAGTCCTTAATACAGTTATTTATATTAGATGACACTAATGCGCACTTGTTCGGATTCTATGCATCCCTTACTACATAGGTCAGAGGGCAAGACCTTAATCGTTCTTCATCTTGTAGGGTTGATTTCCTCGCCATGAGTTAAACTACTACGGTAACTATGGTAAGTATCCTAGGTGTTCTATGAGTTACGAGCCCATGCCCAGACATCCTGGAGAGAATCCCACGTACTGACATGACGCATCATGCAAGCATCCTATGGACAATTCGCCTCCGCTATGGAACGATAGCACTATGTAGTCACCGAGCACCCCACAAGCATCACCGACGGTACGATATCCTGAAGAAGTATCCACGCCCTGACATGAAGCATCATGTGGACATCCTGTGAACACTCACACCATAGATCCGAGGCCCTCATATTTATGTTTTTCTCTTACTTTCATCGCATCTCCACTATGTGTCTAATCCTTGGATAATTGAATCTACATCGGTCTTAAACATCAATCATGACCCAATCTTGGTCTTTATTTATCACATTTATCTTTCAAAATTTCAATACTCTGGAATTAGCGTTACTTCTACATCGGTCTTAAACAACAATCATGACCCAATCTTGGTCTTTATTTATCACATTTCTCTTTCAAAATTTCATTCATGCCAATGTGAGGACTTAGCTAAAACTCTAGTCTCAATTCTATTTTCATGTACATTAAAATGAGAGTATTCATATTCACAAATTTCATATTTCATCATGTTCTTTTACTTTATTTTCCATGCACATTTTGTATAGTTTCAAACAACAATCTCTTAACTAGTCTTACTCAATTTTCCATATCAAACATCTCAATTTAGAACTCTATATAAGGTTTCTCTATACTCAAAAATATTTGTTGTCTTTAATTACAAAAAATCATATTTTAAGAAACTTATTAATCTCTTTTTTTCCCTGAAAATTTGCTTCTAATTCTCATTATAATAAGTCAAAAATATGGTAGAAAAATTTCCATGAAGTCTAGGTATTTTTTCTAAGATTTCTAATAATTTTTCTCAATTTTTATATTCCCTAAAATACTCAAAAGAATTCAAAATAAATATAAAAAAAAATAATCAAAATTTACAAACAAATTGGCCAAGGCCGGATTCGAACCCAGTCAAACCACCCCGCCCATGAACAGTGACGGTCTTAAGTCGCACCCGAGAACCAAAAAGTCCAAGGCGGCTAGCTATTTTATACAGAACTTAAATTATACTTAAGTTTTGGGTTTCGGGTTTGAGTAAAAATCAATTTTTAGAAAAACAAAGTCTCTTGAGAGACTCGAACCCAAGACCACTGCTCCGCTGAGCTACAGTAACGTCCCCAAATCGCACCCACTGACCAGTAGGTCTGAGTGAGTAACCCATATAGGAAATCGATTAAAAGGTTTTTGTGTCAGACTGTACTGTTTCTAGTTCTTTTTAGTAAACTCGATTTTTCTCACTTTATTTGCACTTAAAAAATCTAGATCGTTTCCTAATTGTTATTTTTTGTAAAACAGTAACTTATACTTTCTTAGATTATATAAAACTCATTTTTAAACACATAATAAACTATTTTTCTTTAGTTCATTGAAAAAGTAGATTATTAATACATTTTCGACATAGACATATTTCTTTTTAGAATAATCTTTCATCAACAAAATCCCGTTTCATTCATAATGAGTTCATACAGTTTTTCGTTCTTTAACCAAGATCAAGCTCTTTAAACTAATCCTATTTTTACAAAATTACTCTTTTTTTATGTTTCGAGAGGCAACATTGGTGATAATCTAGTGACTACAATATTACTTATAAATGGCAATTATAAACACACTTTTTACCACAATTAACTTATTTCATAATCCATGGTTTACTAGTTTGCATTCTATAAATTATCCATAAGCACAATTTTCCACATATTGTATTCTACAATTCATTCATAAGCAAATTTTTCATAAAATCATAATTCATCAATTCTAGCATGCAAATATACTAACAAACCATTATAACACATCTTCATTGTTACATTCTAATTCATTTTACTAACTTTTCATGTAGATCCATTAGAGTTATTTTCTTATTAGTCTCTTTAACAAGCATAGAGCAATCTTTCCTACTTATTTCTAACATAATCACAATTTTACATCCTAGCATGATATCTATGTTAGAAGTTTTGAGAAATTGCCCACCTTATTGAAAAAACAATTTGAAAAACTCCTAGGAAGCTCCTTGAACGCACGAATGGTTCCTTTCTCCTCCTAGATTGTGCCACGAAAATGAGCCTTCTCCTCCTTGATTGATGAAACCTGAGCTCCTTCCTTACTCCTCTTGATGTAGACCGGCCTCCACCAGTGGAACAGAACACCACACAATCTCTCAATTTTTTTCTCACACAACTCTAAATCTTTTTCTCACAATTTGTTTCCTTTCTCTTATGAATATTACTATTGCAATTCATGAAGAAGATGAGGGGGATATTTATACACTTTTCAAACTCAAATAGAGGGTGGAGATGCATTTAGATGAGTTTAGATGAGAGGTTAGGATGCATTAGGGAGTCAGAACAACTACCCATGACCACATAACTAACTCACCACTCACTCTCCCTCTCTCTCACTCCATGAACAAATCCGGCCACTCCTTATCTCATTCAAAACACGTGCTTGTGCAATGCACGTGTCGCACAATGCACACCTAGCTACCAAATGTTCATGTGTTAATAACTAATTTGTTACAAAAACAAATCTACCCTAGAAGTTGTCTCATTTAAATGAGAATAAACTCATGGGCTTACTTTGGTGGGCTAAGAATCCATGGGCTCTTAATTTATTTAATTAATTTAATTCGTGTGGGCTAGAATTAAACAATTAGGCCTTTAAGGATTAATAATAGATACTAATAGGCTTTAATTAAAAAGAGAAGCAATAAAATACTTGTTCATGACATAAAAATAAATAATTTTTTAAGGGTAAATGTACATAAATTTGCACGTGCAAAACACGTGAACTTGAAAAAACTCATATTTGATTATAAATAAAAATTCAAGATGTTACACCTTGAGCTCGGCGATGAGCTTGGCAAGGAGCTCAGGGCTTTGGCGAAGGAGGAGAGCTCGTCGTTGGAGCTTGACGACGAGTTCGGTAGGGGAGGGGAGGAGCTTGACGACGCTCCTTCTTGGAGTTCGACGAGGCTTGGCGAGTTGGTAGATTGGAGAGTTTGCGAAGGAGGTGAGCTTGACGACGAGTTTGGTAGTGGGTTTTTTTGCGCTCAATTTGAAGAAGGAGAAGAGGTGTTGGGTTCTTGCGGGTTTGGGTCTATAACAGGTCCGAACCTGACCCGTTAAACCCTTAAATTGTTTTTTGGGCGAATCTGAGCTGTTGATCTAGATTTGAGCGCAGATCGCAAGAAGGAGTTTTTCTCCATTTTCCAGTTCGGTGGCAAGAATGCTTGGATCGCGTTTTCGGACCCAGGAGAGGCTTCGGCAGCTTGACACGTGGCGGTCAATGGTTGACCACTGACTCTCTCTTTTTTGCTTTAATCACAACTGTTGATCACGATCGAGCACGCATCGGGAGGCAGAGTTTTTTTCTCATTTCGATGTCGGTGACAAAAATGCTCGAGGAGCGCTGCCGAGGTCTAAAGACACTTCGAGAAGGAGACACATGGAGATTTCGACTGTGACCATTGACTAGTCAATGCCATTTTTCTAATTACGACATCGGTGACAAGAATGTTCAGCGAGAGCTGCCGAGGTCTAGAGAGGCTTCGGCGCGCTGGCACGTAGCGCTTTAACCATTGACCGTTGACTCTGTCAACTTTTTATTGGCTCGACACACTGTATTGTAACTGGCTTTCCCGGTGCTACAGATGTCCGGTCGGAGCATCTGACCCCTTGTTTCGAAGCTAACCCGAAGATCTACAATTTCTCTTCAGAAGTCAGTCGAAGAATAATCCTTCTTCATGGTCAAAATAGTCCCGCAACATCTTCACCTTCATGAAGTTGGGAAGAGCTTTGTATGAATCTAGGGAGATCCATTCTTCGAGGTGAGTTTTAGGGAGCATCTCTAGGAGTGAGCTGTGCTCCGAATTCGCTGAGAAAAAGGCCGCTTGGGAGGCGAGTAGAGCGAAGCGCATCCTCAGGCTCTAGGAGAGAGCCATTTGGGAGACAAGTTTGAGGAGTAACTCTAGGAAAGAGTTGAGCTCCAACTCATTGAGAAGAAGGCTGCTCGGGAGGTGAGCACAGCGAAGAGCATCACCAGGCTCTAGGAGAGAGCCGTTTGGGAGACAAGTTTGAAGAGCAACTCTAGGGGAGTAGTTGAGCTCCGAACTCGTTGAGAAGAAGGTCTCTTGGGAGGAGAGTGGAGCGAAGAGCATCACTAGGCTCTAGGAGAGAACCATTTGGGAAACAAGTTTGAGGAGAAACTCTAGGGAAGAGTTGAGCTCCAAACTCGTTGAGAAGAAAGTCGCTCGGGAGGCGAGCGAAACGAAGAGCATCACCAGGCTCCAGGAGAGATCCATTTGGGAGACAAGTTTGAGGAGCAACTCTAGGGGATAGTTGAGCTCCAAACTCGTTGAGAAGAAGGCTGCTCGGGAGGCGAACGGAGCGAAGAGCATCACCAGGCTCTAGGAGAGAGCCGTTTGGGAGACAAGTTTGAGGAGCAACCCTAGGGGAGTAGTTGAGCTCCGAACTCTTTGAGAAGAAGGTCACTCGGGAGGCGAGCGGACTGAAGAGCATCACCAGGCTCTAGGAGAGAGCCATTTGGGAGACAATTTTGAGGAGCAACTCTAGGACAGTAGTTGAGCTCCGAACTCGTTAAGAAGAAGGTCGCTCAGGAGGCGAACGGATCGAGAGAGCCATTTGGGAGATAAGTTTGAGTAGCAACTCTAGGAGAGAGTTGAGCTCTGAACTCATTGAGAAGAAGGTAGTTCGGGAGGCTAGCAGAGCAAAGAGCATCACAAGGCTCTAGGAGAGAGCCGTTTAAGAGACAAGTTTGAGAAGCAACTCTAGGGGAGTAGTTGAGCTCCGAACTTGCTCATTGCAAAATTTAACCAGTAGTGGAAGTAGTATGAATGTTTGTTTTGAGCCCTGAAATTGCATACTTGCAAGCTGTGAGGGCAATTTCGAACCATGATTGTGAACTTCGAACTAGTTGTTACGGAGTTATCAACGAGTTGTAGGAGAAATTTCAAATGGTGAGTTGCTCTGCACTTACTTGTTTGCAAGCAGCTAAAGCAGCGTCGAACCAAGTGTTGGACTCTAAACTTGTTGTTTGGGGTTTACAACGAGTTGTAGGAGCAATTTCAAATGGTGAGCTGCTTCGCACTTGCTTTTTTGCAAGCGGCTAAAGCGGCGTCGAACCAAGTGTTGGATTCCAAACTTGTTGCTTAAGGGGGTTATCAAGTTGTAGGAGCAATTCTGAATAGTGAGCTGCTTCGCACTTGCTTGTTTACAAGTGGCTAAAGCGGTGTCAAACCAAGTGTTGGACTCCAAACCCATCTTTTGAGCTTAGTAAGTTATGGGAGCAGCCTTGTAGGACAAACTAGACATCGAACTTACTGTTTAACGAGCGTAGATGTGACTCAGAGAGATAGAAATGAGGCAAATGCAATAATTTTCAATAGAAAAAAGCTAAGTTTTATTGACACAAACTAAGTTGCTTCTTCAATAGGGCGAGCTATTATTACATGCTTTTGGTCGTGTTACAAGCATCGGCCTTATTGAAAACTGAAAACCTACTTTTACGATAGGGTGAAGGCCTATCGGGAGGAGTTTAATTATCCCCCCCATTGGACCTCCATGAATAAGGTGGAGGATGGCCCCATGTTCGGTGTTTTGGAACTCGGCGGGCCTTTCGGTTTACTTGTTGGCTCCTCGGGGTGGAGGATCAGCCCCATCCTTTCTGACGAACTTGGTCAGGTTTCCCCGCTATATGAGTTCTTCGATCTCCTCCTTGAGAGCCCTACAATCATCCGTGTTGTGGTTGTGGTTCCTATGAAAGCGGCACCACTTATCCATGTTCCTTTTCTTGCCATGGGTATACATTCTAGGGGGTCGCGGAGTAGCCCTTTTTTGTCCACTTCCATAAGAACTGCTGATATACTAGCATTGAGGATGGTGAACTTCTCAAAACGAGGAGTTGGGCAGCACTGACCATTGTCGTACTTCTGAAATTTCTAGGACCCTTATTCGCTTGTATTCATCCGTTTGTTACTGGAAGATGACTCCTCTTGACTGGGAGGGTTGAGAGCTTCTTTCGCTCGGATGTAAATCTCACTCCTAAGTAGGAGTTCCGAGAAGTCCTGAGGAGACTTCTTAGTAAGGGACGCATTGAGGTCGACATTATTTTCATTGTGCCTGAATGCTGCAGAGGCTACTGATTAGTTGAGGGGGGGCAATAGACCGGGCTTAGGTGGTAAAGCATCAAACATAATCTCTTAGGCCTTCACCCTTTCTTTGGCTGAGAGCTAGCAAAGATGCAATTTTTTTCTCGGCTTGGCAACTGCTAACGAAGTGGGTAAGGAAGAGCTTCTCAAACTGTTCGAATGAGAAGATGAAGGCTGGAGATAGACGGGAGTACCACTCTCGCACTGGTCCCCTCAACATTGTTAGGAAGGCCTTGCAGAGGAGCGCATCCGAGGCTTGATGAATCATCATGAGATTTTTAAAATTCTCGATATGATTGACCAAGTCTAACTCCCTATTATAGGATTGAAAGCAGGGCAGCCTAAAGGCTTCAGGGACTGGAGCTTCCATGATGGCCCTGGAAAAGGGAAGGTCTGCTTGGGCGGAACTTATTGGTCCGTTGTTCTTCTTCGGGATTGATTTTGTTGAGGCGCCTCTCTATCTCGTGGAGAAAGCGGTGGACCGAGCCATCCTTCCAGTTGGATCTAGTTGACCCTCGAGACTCTCCTTCATGAGTGGTGGTATGGCGAGGGCTAGGCAGATACTGATCCTGATTCATAGCAATATCAAGAACTCGCATGATATCTTCTTTGAAGTTCTGGAGCTCGGCCTGAGTGACTGGTGCCCCTCCAGCTCGGTGGTCCCCAGGTGTGGCTTGGCTTATTGGAGTATGACTTCGTAGCTGACGACGTGGAGGGGACTCTCTGCGCATCCTCGGGGGAAGGAATTTTCTGGAGTAACCCCTATTGCTCATATTTGTATTTTTAATTATATTTAATAAAATTCTTGATTATTTATTTTATTTTGGTTGTATTTAATTTCTTTTCATTGAATGGTGTGTTGTTCTTCTCTCTCTTGTGATTCATTTTGTATTGATTCGGCTTTTTATTGTCATTTATTTGGCCTACAATTTGTTCTTAATCTTGCCTATTGTTTAGACCTATTTCATGGCCTAATTGTCTCTTATTGGATTCTTTTTACCCTGTTGGATACTAGCCAGTTCACCGAAACCCATATTGTCCTATATAAACACCCTAATTGTACCCTAAACCTAATCACCAAAACCCTAATACTCAATCTCTCTCTCATCCTAGTCATCACCCTCTTCCTTACTCCCAATCTCTCCCGACCTACCTATTGCTGTCGTCATTCTTCTCCGACACCGGCGAGACCCCCCCCGGCAACCACCATCTCCCAATCACTCCTCTCCTCTTCCCCTTCGTTGTTGTCGACTTCGATGTGCACCCAAACCTAGACCAAGGCCCCCTCCCGTCGTCTTCCCTGTGGTCAAGCGCCGCAGCGACCCCAGTCGCCGCCCGTCCTGCCGCGCCGTCGTCGTCTTCTCTGGCCATGGTGCTGCTGATCTTGCCGTTGAGTGCTGTCTCTTTTGTGGTGTGTGCACGTATGTCGTGTGCACATGTTTTGGATTCTCGTCTCTCATCTCTCGTTCGTGTGTTCGTTGTTCGGGATTCGTTCCCGTTATTCTATTCTTCGTTTCGTCGTCTTCATAAACATGCAAGTAGCTTGTATGTGTTCTTTTTATCATACAAGTTAATACCGTAAGTAATCTAGTATGAAAATATTTGTACTCTCATGATGATCCATATTTGTTAGTTTAACCATTGACATAATCTCTTGATCATGAGTAGTCACAACAGTTAACACCCGTTGCATGAAACAATTAGATTATATGACATTTTGACTGTATGTTGTTTGTGACACCATATGTTGTAGATGACTGTTACATGGATGTTTTTGGTTGTATTATCTCATTATAGACCATCTATTCACATGCCATGCTGATTTGAGTAACCCACATATACCATGCTTTCTATGACATCTTAGATTGGACCGTTTGTAGTTAAGTTGTTTGATAAAATGTATGAAAGAACTTTTATTTACTGCTGTCCTATTTTTGTACAGTAATTTCAACCCAGTTAACATCAGTAAAATAAATAAGTTTGTGAACATGATTTGTAGCCTCTGATCTAGGGGTGTAAAATGAACAAAGACGGTTCGTCGTCCGTCCCAGTCCGTCTCGAGAAATGGTTCAACCGTGGATCATTCGAACTGTTATACTAACCGAGCTTGAACAAATTATTAGGTCAGATGTTTTACCAAGCTCGAGACGGACATAAGTCCGCCCGAGTATTATTGCGGTCCGATGCTTTACCAAACTGAGTCCAAACTATAAAATTTTTGTCCGACCTAGACCGAGCCGGACATAAGCTCGTCCGAGTAGAATTTTGGTCCGAGCTTGAACATATGGTTCTCCGATCCCGTCCGGTCCAATTTACAATCCTACTCTGATCTCTAGTTTTCAGAACTTTCGACGGATTTGAATTCCGAGTTTTTATGCATGAGTTATTACCGTTTTACTGCAGTCATATCGTATTTTCCAGATTCTGAACTATATGTATTCTATATGAAATATTATTTTAAAACTGATATTAAAAGTAGAATTTGAACTCTATATTTTGCTGAGTATGTCTAGATATGACTGGGAGAAATCTCTAATTTTTATGGAATTAATTAATGACTTTTGTATCTCATTTCATGCTTTTGAAATCAATCGAAATATTTCCAAACTGCATGATGTTCAGTAAATAATTATGTTTTCAACCTGATTCTATTCATTTTTTATGAAAACTTTGTGAATATAAATTGTAGAATTATTTGTCTATTTTATCACCCTTTTGAAGGATCTGGATTTAGAATTATATTTTATGAATTATCTCTATTTTGGTACTGCTGTGTCTGAACTTTCAGAATTGAGGTTTTATTGCATTACTCTGTTTTCCCAATTTTGTTGACCATATTATCTGTAATATAATTTCATGATATTTAATATTTTGAAACTATATATGTTAAGGAATCTATCAGATTTTTCTTAGATTTAATTATGATAATTTTCAACTCTTTTCATGCTCATAAACACGATTTTGCATTTTCTAGCGGAACACGATTTCTGTATTAAATGCTGTTTTTGACCCTATTTCTGTGGCTGATATGTGACTTATATATATATGCTGGAATCGGCATAGAGTCTAGTTGCTAGATTTTCTGAAGGATCTGGATTTTCTATACTTTAGCAACGGAAATCTCAGATTTGATACAGTAATGTCTTGCTGTCCAGAACTGAAAGTTTCGTTGTTTTGACTGTTATAAATTATTTTATCAACCATTGTAATTACTACTTCATCTTAGACTTATCCTTTGACCTTGCCATGTCTTTAGCTTTTTTGTATTCGTTCACACATGTTTATTAATAATAAAAGAAATCAAGCCGGGGTTTTAAGGGAAAAGATCAAGTAGTGGACAATATAGAAATACATATTTAGAAAGGACTTGTTTCCCCACTGTTTACTGTGGTACCTACTGTTTATCTCTGGATACATGAGGGTATAATTCATGACACTGTTTGTTATTACTGTTACCGTTACTATTTGTCTGAATATATTCCCCTTAGAAGTTTCACTACAAAATCTTAAAACGAAACTGTTTGTTGTAGTAACCATGTGGTAAAATCTAGGACGCGTGAAGTGCTACCTAGTTAGTAATGAACATTAGACATAAGAATAACTGTTTACACTGTTACGGTTACTGTGGATCTTTACTATTACTGTTGATTACTGCTACCGTTGACACACTGTTACTATTGATCCTTACTGTTACTGTTATGCTTCTCCTGTTATCACTACACTATTTACTGTCATTTGTAGACTGTTATACTTATTGCTTTCTCCATGTCAGTATTACCTGTTTAGTTTAGTTTTCCCCATTTTCCTACTTGTATTGCTTGCGGCCCGGACTTACATCTAACGAGCGTTATGTTTTTCTGTTTTCCTATTTTTCTTGTAATTGTTATATGAGCAGGTTTTGCTGATCAACTGCCTACTGGAGTTGGTGAGCAAAAGTTTTGAACTGCGCAATTGGAATAATTTGCTTAAAATGTTTTGATGAACTATTTATTTCATGAACTGTATTGAGACTTGTATTTGGGCTTATTGTCCCAGTATTATTGTTTTGTTTCGGATCTAGTATTTGTTGGAATATTTATTATTGATGTAATAAATACTGTTGAGTTATGATGGTTTTTGCATGCCTGGTTAGAGTATACTGTTATATTTACTGTTATGATGAGTTAAGCAGGTTCGTATAGCTTATGGATGGTGAAAACTATCCGCTGGCTTAGTCGCGTACCTATTCCGTATTCTTTTGGGATGCGGGGCCCGACATCTAGTCCTCGACCTGTAGGAAGTCCAGGCTCTCAGGGCCCCTGGGCTCTCGGGGAGAGGGACTTCCTCAAGAGTTCGCCTTTCATTCAAGCGAGTTCGGAGGTCGACCCCCTACTAACTGTTAACAATTACTTGATAGAGATCTTGCCCGGGAGGTCTTTGACAAGCTATAAAGTCAGTTGAAGGATTGTGGACTGAGATGTGGTCATGAAGAGGGTGTTTCTTTGGACGACCTCGATGAGAGCCCCCCGAGGCAGCCCCCCGATACCTTAGAGGGGCATGCTGAGGAGGAAGCTGTTGAGAAAGGGGCTGTTCAGGCAGCGGTTGCTGAACTTGTTGGTCGGGTTGAAGAAGAATATCATGGAGTGGAGGAGGGGGAGGATGAGGAGTGGCTCTTCGGCTGGAAGCTGCTGCTTTGCCTTTCCCTTTCGGAGGCATGGCTTGGAAACTAACTTCACCGGTGAAGTAAGGTTGGATTGCTTTTTCTGTTTTCCACAGATGGCGCCAATCTGTTGCTGCTAATTTTGGTGTGGGAGCAAACAGATGAATTTGTGAATTCTTTTGGAAATAAATAAGGCAAACATGTTGATTTTTGGCCGGCGTTTGACTGTTTCTCGCTGTTGCCGTTAACCTACAAAAAGTTCGATACACCAGGATGGATCCCGGCGACGAACCCTCCGATGCTCAAGTCAATAATCGGGAAGATTATGAAAGAGCGATTTGCAGAAAAATATTGATTACCTTTTATGGTGGGGGGGAGAGGGGTATTTATTGTCGCCTTTAGAGACAGTTTACAGATAATCATTTATCCCTATGTTTCGATGTTTTTGGATAAGATTTAGAGTTTAAATCGTTTCATGATAAGTGATTTGGTTTAAACCGACTCTTAGAGATAACCATGAATTTGAATTACTCTTTAAATATCTGGGTTGGTTTGTAACGGGTTGGCACCCATACCCAATAGGACATATCCATTTTTGGTTTATTGGGTTTTGAAGAAAGACCCAGTTCCCATTACAGACCCGTTTGTGGTGGAAATTACCGTTTTACCCTTGAGAGCTTTAAGATTCGTGCCCGATTTGAACGGTCCCGATTTGTTTCTATTTTTAGCCATAACAACTTGCATAATTAAGTTGGGGAATAAATGCTTTTTACGTGCCTCACTTGCTCAACTTTCTCTTTTCCTGCTCTTTTTTCTTTATTTGAAGATTAATTGATGTGGGGAATAATAGATGCTTTACTTGGCTTTGTATGTTATTTCTTCTATGTTGCATTGGTTCACTTTTTTTTAATGGCAACACATAATAGAGATAGCATTATGTTCTCAAGAGTCCCTAATCTCTCTCTCTCTCCCTCTCTCTCTCTCTCTCTCTTCATTGTTTTGATCCCAAAATTTCAATCATGTTGCTGCTGATTTCTGGTGTGGGAGCAAACAAATGAATTTGTGGATTCCTGAAGGAATAAGTAAGTAAACCTGTTGACTTTTATCGACGTGTTGACTGGTTTTTCGCTGCTGCCGTGAACCTGCACAAAGTTCGATACACCAGGATGGATCCCGACGGCAAACTTTCCGACGCTCTTGTCAGTAATCAAAAAAACTCTCTCCATTGTATTGTTCCCAAAATTTTAATCATGTTGCTGTTGATTTTTTGTGTGGGAGAAAACGGATGAATTTGTGGATTCCTGAAGGAAATAAGTAAGCAAACCTGTTCAATTTCACCGGCATGTTGACTGGCTTCTCGCTGCTGCCGTAAACCTGCACAAAGTTCGAAACACCAGGATGGATCCTGGCGACGAACTTTCTGATGCTCTTGCCAGTAATCAGAAAGATTATGAAAGATCTTTAGGTAGAGAAAGATTGATTACCTTGTTACAGTGGGAGAGATGGGTATTTATAGTCGCCTTAAGAACTAGTTTCGAGATAAGGATAAATCTCTACTTTCGGATGTTTATGGATAAGAAGAGAGTTTGACTCGTTTCCTAATAAGAGAGACTGTTTAAACCGTCTCTTAGGGATAACCACAAATTTGAATTACTCCTTATCCATCTAGGTTGGTTTGTAATGGGTTGCTACCCATACTAGTAAGACAGATCCGTTTTTGGGATATTCGGCTTTGAAGAAAGACCCAGTTCCTAATTCGGACCGATTAGTAGGTGAAATTACCGTTTTACCCCCGAGAGCTTTAAGATTCGTGCCCGATTTGAACGATCCCGATTTAATCCTATTTTTAGCAATATCACGAGCCCCCCACTCCTGAAGACTGAGTTTAACAGCCTTTGCAGAGTAGTTTTATTGTTTCAACGGCGTACATGATTTTATCGGAGTTCCCCAGGGAGTTTGGATCTTGCTCGAGGTGTAACGGAGCTAAATTGAGCTTGCAAAGTGGCCAAGATTATTCTCGGAAATTTCTGGACTTTTTCTAATTTTTTAATTATTTTTCGAATTTTTATTCAATTTTACGAAACGATGATGTATTTTCAAAATGTATTAATTAATCATTCTAATTAATAATTATTTATCTAGGAGCTTCAAAAATATTTCTCGGAATTTATAATTATTTTTTAGAATTTTCAATTAATTTTCTTGAATTTTTAATCATTTTTCACAATTTTTAAATAATTAATTCGAATTATAGTTAAAATAAAAGAATTAATAACACGAATATCAACGTGGCGTAATCTGGAGCATCGATCATGTCGTCGGTGTGAATTTCCAAGTGATCAGATGGTGGATCAGCCGCTTGGAGACGTGGCACAATCTGGACGCTTGATCTCGTGCGCGCATCGGGAGGTAGGCGCTTTCACCAATATGCAGCTCGGTAGCTCGGTAGCTCGAATTGTATACCTGAGCTGTGTGGCACAATCTGGGCGGTTGATCAAGATCAGGCATGCATCTCGATGCGATAGCTTTTGCCAATTCGCAGCTCGGTAACTCGGTAGCTCGGATCATACGTGGCACGATCTGGGCGGTTGATCAAGATCAAGCACGAATTGTGAGGCGATAGTTTTCGTCAATTCGCTCAGTATCTCGGATTGTAATTCTGAGCAGTGTGGCACGATCTGGGCAGTTAGTCAAGATCAGGCACGAATTGTGAGGCGATAGTTTTCACCAATTCGCAGCTCGGTACCTCGGATCGGCACGATCTGGGCTTCTTGATGAAGATCTGGCATGAATCGTAAGGCGATAATTTTGCCAATTCGCAACTCGGTACCTCGGTAGCTCGGATCATAATTCCGAGCTACGTGGCACGATCTGGGCTTCTTGATGAAGATCTGGCACGATCTGGGCAGTTGATCAAGATCAAGCACGAATTATGAGGCAATAGTTTTTGCCAATTTGCAGCTCGGTACCTCGGTAGATCGGATCGTAATTCCGAGCTACAGGGCACGATCTGGGCAGTTGATCAAGATCAAGCACGAATTGTGAGGCGATAGTTTTCGCCAATTCGCAGCTCGGTACCTCGGTAGCTCGGATCATAATTCTGAGCTATGTGGCACGATCTGGGTTTCCTGATGAAGATCTGGCAAGAATCATGAGGCGATAATTTTCACCAATTTGTAGCTCGGTACCTCGGTAGCTCGGATCGTAATTTTGAGCTACGTGGCACGATCTGGGATTCTTGATGAAGATCTGGCATGAATCGTGAGGCCATAGTTTTCACCAATTCGCAGCTCGGTAGCTCGGATCGTAATTCTGAGCTACGTGGCACGATCTGGGCTTCTTGATGAAGATCTGGCACGAATCGTGAAGAGATGGTTTTTACCAATTCGCTGCTCGGTACCACGGTAGCTCGGATCGTAATTCTGAGCTACGTGGCACGATTTAGGCTTCTTGATGAAGATCTGGCACAAATCGTGAGCCGATTGTTTTTGCCTTTACAAATTCTGTCGTTTAGCCTTCTGATGGGCCTCCTTGGGGGCCGTTGGGGCCCAAAGCGTTCGGAAGCCCAAGCGATGCCCCCTTTTTTACTATAAGTCTCCCCCCCACCACTCTCTCATTCTTCACTTTTCACTCTGAGAATTCGTTTTCACTCTTGGGTGGCTCTACTAGCGGTCGCAACCAAGTTCTAAATTCTCCGGTGAACTATTCCGACCGTAGCTGTCACATCAAAGTAAATATATATTTTATTTTATATATTTTTCAAAATGTCTAGAGTGTCGTCGGGGAGTGAGACCTCCACCTCGGACCAAGGGAGTGATCGGCCGTTGGTAGTTCCATCTGTGGTGGACAAGGGGAAGGAGGTCAATGGGTCGGTGATCGTGGAGACGATAGTGGAGAATGTGAGGAGCGCGGGTGATTTAGGTAGGTTGCCATCCATGCCATCCACCTCGGGAAGGTTAGGGATTATTCCAAAGACATTCTGTCCAAGGCGGTATACGGGAGGTCGGCTTCATAAGAGGAGAATAAGTCGAGGGAGCACTCCAAAGTTGATTACATCCCCTTGGTTCTTACGAAGAGGGACCTGCTACATATTAGGAGAGGCTTCATGATACCATCAGAGTTCACCCTCCTCCTCCCCGGTCCAAGGTTTCGAGCGTGTTCGGCGATCTCGCTCGACACATGCGTATTTCTGTATGACGCGCTCAATGTCGGTCTCCGCCTTCCCCTACCGCCCTTTGTAACCGAGGTACTGCAGTGGTATGGATTACGTCCGATCCAATTCATGCCGAACATGTGGCGGCTTGTCATCGGCTTTATTCTCTAATGCTAGGCAGTGGGGACCGAACCTCAGCTCGTTGTGCTTCGAAGCCTGTATCGGATCAACCGTATGAGCAAAATGGAGTACCGGTACTACTTGTCGCTGCGGCCAGGCGTCAAACTGATCGAGAACCCAGACTCCATCAAAAATTGGAAAGAGAAATACTTTCTGATTTAAGGTACTAAACCGTGGGACTTCTTGACGAGGTGGGTGAAGGCCGAACCGGTGTTGACTCCGGAGGAGGATGAGGTCGAGTCGAAGCTCCTCAGTCATCCGACCATAAGTTGGAAGGATATGACCAAGGAGGTTTTCTTCGGTGGGGGACTCAGTCCGATTGACCTCAGTATGCTTCAAATATATATTTTTTTCTTTTATTTCTAACAATGTTTTCTTCTCGCACTAATTTTATTTTTTTTTATTATTTTTATTTTTGGATTTCATTCCCCCAGAGGCCCCGGACATGGATTTCCGAGCTATGCTGCTTGACCGAGGTGTAGGCGGTGGGAAAGGCATTGATAACAAGAAAAGGAAGAGAACGACGGCGGGACCCTCGTCTGGCCGAACTGCTAAGGGACCGTCGGTGGGGGCCCCAACAGTGGGCTTAGTGGGCTTGGCATCCCCTTCTCCGTCCGCTCCCTCTACTACTCTTCCCCCGTCCGCCCCTTCCGACCCCTCTGCCGAGGCCTTCTCTGTTGGGGCTGCACTAGCGCTTGAGGGGCCCCCTCTTACCGCCGAGGCCGAGACGATTCTCAATGAGGAGCACAAGGGGCTCTTCGTCCCCGACTGGAAGGTAATGAAACATGATAGCTTCCTCGGGGATTCTGTCATGAGCATGCAGGCACTCCGCCATTTGCAGACCCCGAAAGATCGAGCGTCATTGAAGGCAGGGACGGTGGGTGATGATGCCCTCGAGATTGCTAGGGCGACGATGTCGATGAGTAACTTTGTTGGGTTATCAAAATTTCCAAGTGTCTTGTGTCAAACCTTAACCGCTTTATTTTCTTTTGTCTTCAGATCACGTGCCACGTTAGCCACCTCTTAGAGCAATTTGCCGAGCAAGAGAATGAGCTCAAGGTGACGAGCAATAAGGATTGGACGGAGAGGGCCAATGCCGTGAAGATGTACAAGGCAGAGCGGCGTCTGTCGAAGTCTCAGGCTGCTCAGATCAGCCTCCTTGAGTCGGCCTTGGTGAAGGCGAATGAACGGATTGCCGTCGAGGCTGCGAGGGCTGACAAGGAAAAGGAGAAGGCTCTAAAGGCTACCGAGGACGAGTCGAGGGAGAGGGAGGCATTGGTGGCTGCAGCTACGGAGGCGATCAGGGCCGAGGCGAAGGCGCATATGCGCGCGAACATGAAGTAGTCTTACGCTAGAGCCCTTAAGCACCTGGAAGCTCGTCTCCCCAGTTTCGATAGCTCGGGGTATATCCTTTATGCTCGTCTCCCTAGTTTCAACAGCTCAAAGGCGGGTATGCCCCCCCCCCCCCCCCCCCCCCCCCCGCGAAGGCGAAGTTGCTGAGGGGACAGATGGAGCTGAAGAAGGAGATGAAGGGGAAGAAGAAGAAGAGGAAGAGGAGGTTGGCGTGGCGAACCCTGAGTCAGCGATCGTGGAGGTGCCGAAGACGATTGTGGAGCAGCCCCCAAGGTGACTCCTTGACTCTTTATGTCTGTACTCGTTCTTTTTCTCTTTGTTTTTGTACTGCCTTATAGTGGACTGGTCACCGCTCATGTATCTTCTTCTTTGTTAATGAAATGATGTTTTTGGACTCAATGTTACGCTGTGCGACTCAAAGAAAATTAGAACTATCTTGTAGCTCTGTTCCAAATCTGAGCGTTTGACATTGCCATTTTTTTTGGTTTCTCCAGGGTAGCGAAGTATTAGCTCTCCACCATAAGCTAGGTGTTCCGGAGTTAGGCTTCACCCGATCTCGGGAGATGCTTTATAAAGCGGAGCGGGAGTTAGGCCATGTGAGGTTGACCTTGGCTCGCCGAGATGTTGAGATAAGGCGGCTCGAAAAGAGAATTCGCGAGGTGTCCCCCGATGGCGAGGAGTCCTGTCCTTGGATGACTGCCAACCACGGTCTGAGGCTTAAGTTTCTTCGTCACTCTCTATTCGAGGCAAGATTCGAGAGGGATGAATTGAAGAACGTGGTGCTTGAAAAAAGTCTAGAGGCGATGCATCTTTGACGAACTCTCTCCGATGTTTCGCACCGGGGCAGTTCGAGCCTATTGCCTCACTTAAATATCAGAGTAACGGATGACTCACTTAAAGAGCGGGTTGTCGAGCTAGAGGCAGAGAACCTTCGTCTGTGATGATTTTCTGAGGGGAGCAACGTTAGAACCACTTTGTGCCCACGGAGTGAGTACGCCCAAGGAAGATGGTTCCACGAGTTAAAACTTCGTTCGCCCCCCCCCCCCCCCCTTTTGCGGAATCCCGGGGATGCACAGAGTGGAGTGGCCGGCTCTTCGAGCGGGGCGTCTATTGGGGCAATGGTGAGACTCTTGGGTTCTGGTGACGCAACTCAGCTTGTTGGCCTAGAGACTTCTGCGTAAGCGAGGCGAGAGTACCACGGCGCTCGCCATCCCCGAGTATCACTTAATAGGAGCATCCCACTCCCTAGAAGGAGCTAGAGTGATATCTTGTAGTCTCTTGTATGAATGTTTGGTCTAGAATTAAACTTGTATCTCAAATTTTGATGAAATAATATACCTATTTTTCGAGCTTCTTGTGAGAATTTGTGTTTCGCTAATGTTCGCAAGAGTATCAACAGTTGTACAAGCAATTCCAAATGGCGAGCTACTTTGTACTCGCTCGTTCGCAAGTAGCTAAAGTGACATCAAACCAAGTGTTGGACTCTGAACTTGTCATTTAGAGAGTATCAACAGTTGTAGGAGCAATTCCGAATGGTGAGCTACTTTGTACTCGCTCGTTCTCAAGTAGCTAAAGTGGCATCGAACCAAGTGTTGGACTCCGAACTTGTTGTTTGAGAAAGTTTGTGCTAGGTGAAAGAATATTAAGACAATAATTTTTCTGAGAGAGAGAACCGCTTTTTATTAAAAATAACTACTAAGTGGTTGCTTCTGAGTTGCAAGCCATTATTACATTTGCAAAAACAGACTAAATAAGAAAGGAACAACTTAGAAATGCTCTAGAGCTAGCTAGAAGTTGCTTGGAGCAGTGTTTTAACATGCTCTTGGTACTTTAATAAGTGCTCCGCATTCCATGTCCTTGGTACTCTCTTGTCCCCTGGGTCTTCAAGTTGATAAACGCTAAGTCGGACAACTTTGGAGATCCTGTATGATCCTTCCTAGTTAGGTGCTAGCTTGCCTTTCTTGTTTGGAAAAAAAATTGACTGCTTTCTGAGCACTAAATCTCCTTCTTTGAGATTAGTTGGCTGGACTCTCTTGTTGTAGGATTGCTCGATCCTACGTCGATAAATTTCTTGCCGAATGGAGTATCTCTCGCGGATCTCATGGATGAGGTCCAAGTTACCGCGAAGCTTGTTCGCGTTTTGCTCTTCGTTGTAGGCGACCAAGCAGGGGGAAGGTAGGCTGACCTCTAGTGGAATAACGGCTTCAGAGCTGTAAGTGAGGTTGAACGGAGATTCTCCCGTTGGGGTCCTCTTAGTAGTACGATAGCTCCGGAGCACATTGGGGAGCTTCTCTACCCATAAACCCTTAGCAGATTTGTTCAGTCTCTTTTTCAGGCCGGAGAGAATTTGTCGATTGGCGTTCTCTGCTTGACCATTGGACTGTGGGTAGGAGATTGAGGAGAATCGTTGCTGAATGCCCAGGTCTGCGCAAAAAGTGCAAAAGGCTCTCTCCGTGAACTGAGTCCCATTGTCCGTTACCAAGATTTGAGGCACACCGAATATGCCGATAACATTTTTCCAAAAGAAACGCTGCACTCTATTCTCTGTGATCGTCGCTAGGGGCTCGGCTTCGATCCATTTAGAGAAATAGTCGATCGCCACAAAAAGAAACTTTAGCTGGCCCGACGCTCGAAGGAAAGGCCCAAGTAGGTCCATTCCCCACATTGCAAAAGGGGTTGGACTGGATAGAAAGGAGAGCTGGGCTTGAGATAAGCAGCAGATTGTTGAGAATTTTTGGCAGGGGTCGCATTGGGGAACGTGTTGTTCGGCATCGCTAAGGAGAGTGAGCCAGAAGTATCCATAATTCATGATTTTGCAGGCGAGGGACCTTGTTCCCAAGTGAGCGCCGCACATTCCTTCATGGACCTCCCTCAAAGCATACTGGGCTTCCTCGGGGGAAAGACATCTCAAGTAGGGTCTGCCGTCTACTTGAGTGTAGGAGCATTTGTACATGACCCCCTCGATGAGTGTGTACCGCTCGGCTCTGGTTCGGATCTTTCGAGCCTCTTTAGGGTCTAAGGGGAGGATCTCGTCTTTGAGAAACTCGGGCAGGGGCCTCATCCAATTCTCCCTGAGTTCTAAGGGCAGCATCTCCATTGGCTCGGGATCTTCTTCCTTGATGCTGGGCCTCAGGAGAACTTCTATTAAGACAGTTTGTTCGAGCCCTTGGAGGGAAGAGGAAGCTAGCTTCGAGAGGGCGCCTGCCTGTGCATTCTTTTCTCGAGGGATTCGCTGGAGTTGTGCATCCTCAAAAGAGACCATCAGTTCTTTGACTTTGGCCAAGTACTTGGCCATGCGACCGTCTCGCGCTTCGTATTCCCCTATTACCTGGTTCACTACCAGCTGCGAGTCGCTAAATATCTTGACACGCTTGGCCCCGGCTTTGCGAGCCATACACAGGCCGGCTATGAGGGCTTCATATTCAGCCTCGTTATTGGACGCCCGAAAGTTGATACAGAGTGAGTATTGGAGGATGAAATCATCTGGGCTAGCCAGGATGACCCCTGCTCCACTCCCATCTGCGCATGAGGACCCATGAACATACACTGTCCAGAATGGGGGTTCCTCTATTGCTTTGCTGATGTTGGGAATTGTGCTCTCTACTATGAACTCCGCTAAGGCTTGGGCCTTACTGACAGTTCGAGACTGATAACTGATATCATGCTGGCTTAGCTCGATAGACCACTTCATAAGGCGCCCCGAGGTCTTGGGCTTGTAGATAACTTGTTTGAGCGGTTGGTTGATAAGAACGACCACCGAGTGAGACTGGAAGTAGGGGCGGAGCTTTCGGGCTGCCATGAACAATGCATAGGCCATCTTCTCTAGCTTCGGATAACGGAGTTCAGCGTCCTTGAGGACCTTACTCACATAGAAGATAGGCTTCTGTATCTTGTCTTCTTCTCTTACTAGAATAGCGCTGAGGGTCTGCTCCGAAGTGACGAGGTATATGTAGAGGATTTCCTCGAGCTTTGGCTTGCTTAAGAGTGGGGGTTTTGACTAAGTAGGCCTTGAGCTGGTCAAAGGAATCTTGCTGCTGTTGCCCCCACTCAAAACCTTTAGCCCCCCCTGAGGGCCTTGAAGAACGGGAGACATTTTTCTCCGGACCTGGAGAGAAAATGCCCTTTGGTCGTGAGGCATCGGTGAGTCTCTGCACATCTTTAACATTGGAGGGGGAGCCATGATGAGTATGGCCTGGATCTTCTCGGGGTTGGCCTCTATGCCCCTTTGGCTGACCATGAACCCCAGGAATTTGCCGGATGAGACGCTGAATGTAACACCTCGCAAAATGGGAAATGACAATGTTGCCCTTGTGTGTTACGCAAATGTATTTTGTAACGTATTTTCACTACGTATTTTGATTACCAACTATTTATGCATTTCCCGTATTGATTTACCCTATTTTGAGTCAACAAAAATATAATATTTCAATCTCTATATTTTTACGTACTTTTTATGTGTCTTCAATGCATGTATCAACTACGTACTTTTGCATCGCTACGTGTGATATTTTTATGAGTATTGATTATTTATTTTTCGTGTTCGAACTCGTTTTATAAACGGAAGTTCATTTTTCTCCATTTTGGTTAAAATAATTTTTATACGTATAATGCACGTATTTTCTACGTACGTAGTACTTACGTCATGGAATTTATAAAAATTAATGAATATACTTTTTTATATTGTATTTTATCATGTTTAACATTTTCCCATTGATAAAATCAATTTTCGTATTTCGGTATTTTACGTGCGACGCACGTGTTTTGATGCGCGTATTTGAGCGTATTCGTTTTCAAGATAAATTTTGGTGTATGTGTATTTATTTTATTTGTGCATGATACATTATAAATTTTAATTAAACTATTTTTTTACTTACATTCTAAAATGTACAGTATATATATATATATATGGATGGTATATATATATAAGTGTATTAAAATGGCTTGTGTGGGTGTATCATGGATAGTGTTTGGAAGGGAGCCTACACGTGATGAATACAGCAGCTTGTGTTGTTTGTTTCTCTCCTTCATGATGGCGTGGAGGGGGTTTTGGTGGAGGCCCACGTTGAAGTGCAGCAGCCCTTGTGCTGGCGTCACTTGGAGAGTGACGTGGCTTGAAAAACTGGGGCCCACTTAGGCTTCTGAGTACTCACGAAGAGACGTGAGACCGGTTTTGAAGAGGAAAGGTTGGGAGTTGGGAGTTAGGATATTTGGAGAGTTTGAGGGAGGAGTTAAGAAAATGAAGAGGTAGAGAGTTTAAATGAGGAGTTATTAGGTTGAGAAGTTTGCAAATTAGACCCTAACATTGTCCTATAAATAGCACCTCATTCTCCTTCTCTTTTTACACCAAAAGTAAACTAAATAAGAGAAAGAAAAAGAAAGAGAGTAAGACAGTTCTTGTGCTTGGAGGAATTTTTGTGCTTGGAGGAGTTCTTGCTAGGAGGAGGAGAAATTGCTAGGAGCTAGGAGTTGTGCTTCCACTTTTTTGTTCAATCTTCATTAGAGGTGAGTGATTTCTTACTTTCTAGTTGTAGAATGTGCATGCTAAAAACTATAAATGAGTAGTATAAGTTAATGTTGATGTGAAAAATATAGATAAAATTCATACTAGTGTAATATGGTATGAATGAGAATAGTCTTGTTGTGATAGATATCATGCTAATTAAAAAGAAGAAATTTTTATAATATGAATCATGTTAGTATGCTTGCAATTTTTGTACATGTTAAGTATATGGAAATTTGTTGAAGAATGCCATATTCAAATCATGCCTTTGATGACCAAGAAAGAAGAAAGAAAACAAAATAAATTTAATGCCATGAAAGGTGTTGACATATGTATATTTGCCATATTATAATTGAAATTATACACTGTTGCATGAAAGAGGTTTTTTGTGAAATTCTCATGATTGAGAGACATGTTGGTATGTTACAAAATTATAATTTGTATAAGTAGGAACGTAAACTAGTTTTCATGAACACTATTTTGTAAATTCAAGTTTTAAGAAAAATCCAAGCCTATGTGTAAAATGAGAAGATGAATTGTTTAAAGAAATGGAAATAAGGTTTTAATGAATTTAAAATTATTGTTTACTGTTTTTAAAATTCATTCTCAGTCAAGAGAAAGTTTATTTCAAAATCCTAAAAGATTGGATCTTTGGATAAACGGGTTTGTATGAAAAAGAACCAATTTCTGAACAGTTTAAACAAAGGTATATTAATACGATTTCTAAACAGAAAATACGCTTAGACTTACTGGTTAGCCAGTTCAACACAGAGCACTATTTGTAAGAGATCTTGGGTTCGAAACTTGATAGTCACATTTATTTTTGTTTCTTTTAATAAAATCCCAAAACTGAGAGTCGATATATGAGCATTTCGGCATATGAATTTGATGCCAGAGTCCAATGGACTTATTGGCTAGTGTGTTTGGGTTTGGGCATTGGCTGTGTGGTTCGGCAGGTCACGGGTTCAAAACCCCATGGCCACCTTTTTGATTCCGTTTGTTTTTTTTTATACAATTGAGTTTTTGAAATGGGAAGGATTGGGAAATAAACTTTAATATTGATATAAAATGAAATGGAAAATTTTAGTTATAAAATTCTCTTGTATATCTTGAAGTATAAAAAGAAATGGAAATTTGAGAATAGAACTTTGTGGTGAAGAAAAGTAAAGTATTATTTTGCGAAGTGATTTTTTTGAAAAGAGAAGTATACTCTTATTTTGTTTAAAAAATATTTGCAGTGAATTGAGACATCGTAAGACCTTGGATTTGTGATAAAATTTCATGTGATAATGCTGTGTTTTTGAAAGAAATTAATTGCTTATAAAGATTATGAATGAATAAATATGTAGAACCCCGTATTTTCAAATATTATTTTTATTATTTGAAAATGAATTTAAATGAATTTTGAGGATTTAATTGATATTTTCTAAAAGATTTATCTTTTGTACACGTGCAAAACACATGCAAATGACTCTTGAGAAGTTTGGAAAATTAAGTTTTCTTTATGAAAAACCATTATTTATTATTTGAGAATTATTTAGTATTTTTCCAGATTTTTCTGAAATTAATTGTGCCTATTTGCAATTTTTGAGAAAAGAAGGACTTATTTGCAAAATTGACATTTTTAAGGGCTATAATGCAAAATTGGCATTCTGGACGTTTTAAACAGTATTGGTTAAGATTTAGAAGTATATTTTCTATTAAATCCTAATTTAAATGAATTTTAGATGAATTTCCAAGAGTAGATATATATATGTATAATTGCATTTTGAAGGGATTATTTTGTAAATATATTCCTAAACCCTAATACTTGATCCCGGTCTATATAAGAGAGTTTGCAGCCGTCATTCGCTGCACAACTCAGATCTTATTATATTCTCATTCTTTTGGTGATTGAGGAAGAAGCTTTTGGATCTAGCAAAGGAAGGCTTTTGTGGATTCTTCTTGGTTCTAAAAGGTGAGTGATATAGACTTGTTTTGTTTATGTGTATGATTGCATGTTGTTTTGTTTGATGTTTTCGTATCTTGTATGAAATCGACGCCATGGTTGTATTTGTGATATACATGTGAAATCCATGAAAGATTAGTAGATCTCGATTGACAATTCTTGATTGCTTGAAACATGTTGAAGTTTGATTTATGATTATTGAAATAAGAAATTGGATGGATGAATCTCTGGATCTTATGATTACGAATCGGATTAGATTTGAGTTGAGGAAGAGATTTGGTATTGAGATAGACACCAGAATTTATTATTTGATTTCAGACCTAGTTTGTGAGAATAGTAGGCCGACAGTCGACTGGTCTATGACTCAGTCGACTGGTACGACCCTATTATTATATTTTCAGTCTCGTGTAATCGTTCGGGACAGTCGACTGGCACTATAATCAGTCGACTAGTATGCTGAGTAAAGTTTTGTTTAGTCGTTTCGGGACAGTCGACCATGACCCCTATGAGCCGACTGTTAGCACTTGGATTGTTCTTGAGAAATTATCGGTAATTGTTTAGGGTAAGTCGACTGATGGTTGATGAAGTCGACTTACTGCACTTGTTATAATCTTGGGTATTGGTTCTCGGGGCAGTCGACTTACTATAACATAAGTCGACTGGTTATGATGAGTTTTCGTGATCTTGAGGGTTCTTGTTATCTTTAGTTGTTTGTAGATGGATATGTTCGTCGGTGTCGTGGCATACCGGGTTCGTATTCGATCTATACCTTCTTAGTTTGTTTGTAGATGGATATGTTCGTCGGTGTCATGGCATACCGGGTTCGTATTCGATCTATACCTTCTTAGTTTGTTTGTAGATGGATATGTTCGTCGGTGTCATGGCATACCGGGTTCGTATTCGATCTATACCTTCTTAGTTTGTTTGTAGATGGATATGTTCGTCGGTGTCGTGGCATACCGGGTTCGTATTCGATCTATACCTTATCTTTAGTTTTGTAGATGGATATATTGCTATCCGATCTATGACATTATTGGTGATCGATTGTTGGACATACATTGTGGCATTGGGACTTATTGATAATTGGGCATATACTGAGATGTGAGGATTTCTGTTGGCTCAGATCAGTCGACTGATTCATTATACAGTCGACTGCATCGAGCAGTTGAGCTGCACTATTTTTGAGGATGATTGATTGATGGATACTTGATCGTTGGTATTGTTTCTCGACTTGGTTCATGCATGTACTGGCCTATCGTTCTTATTTCAGATTACATGTTCAGCTATTGTATTTTTGTTCAGTACATGTTGGTTGAGAATTTATGTTTATTGGTTATTTATGTTTGTTGTTTATATCACTCACACCATTTATGGCTGACCCCGTAGTTTTGGGGGTTAGGGTTCAACTCTAGCCTCACATGTTGCAGGTTGCTTAGAATTGGAGGCTTGGATGCTTGGGTTAGCTATAGAGATTATGAGTATTATAATAGAGCCTTGTGTAAATTGTTGTAAGAAGAGTTTTGAAAAAGGAATTGTTGTAATTTAAAGTGTTTGTATTTCCGCTGCAATGTTAAAGATTATTGTAATAAAGATTTGGAATAAAATGATTTGAGTTTTGGCTATGTATGTTGTTACATTGAAGTGGATCGCTGGGAAAGTGCCACGTATTTTCTAAAGTTTCGTATTTAGAAATTCGGGGCGCTACAAAATAGATCATGAATAGTGACAAGATTTTGATCATTTGTAAATGAGTTGAAGATAAAAATAATCTAAGTTTAAGACATGTTTATTGAAGGGTATGTCTACCCATGGATTCTTGTACATGAAAAAGTTGTAATTTAGAATTAGTGAGACCTCGAGTACCGGCACTATTGAATTGAAAAGAGTTGAGATATATTTTGAGATATGGCCATAGAGCTATCTCGTATTTTGTTGATTAAGTCTGGAAGGAGGTAAAACTAATTCTAGGTATGAAAATTTATTCATGTCCTGAACTTAAGAATTAGGCACATAAGTGAAGATGTAGTAAACCTGGGCAAACGTAAATAGTTTACCTCTATATAGTCTGACGGTGGACTCTAGGACTATAGACCCAGTCAGCGGTAGATTCCGAGATTGTGGTTGCTCCGTGGGAGAGAATTTTATTTTTTTAAATCCGGGATTATGATGATTGATCAGCGGTGGACTCCGGGATCATGAGTAGGTGAGTGGATAGTTTGCCATACTCCAATGTATATACGTATACCGGGGCTAAAGGGGCACTTGCTGGATGATTCGCACGATGAGGGATCTGTTATAACTGTCAGCAGTGGACTCTAGGGCTGAGATCCATATTCGTGGAATGATCTAAACCTTGTCTTATTACTGGGTAGTTTCTATGGCGGGGGATCGAACTTTTAAATGTAGGGTACGTAGATGCTTGCCCTCAGACCTATGTAGTATGGGATGCATAGAATCCGAACAAGTATGCATTAGTGTCATCCTAGTATAAAAATGTGTGCATTAGGCATTAACGCATCGCATACACTTACATGTTTAGAATAATCACTTTTGACACTTTATTATTCATTCAATTATTGTGGGTTGTTAAAGTATGAAATCGTTATATGTACAGCATAGAGAGGATGACCGAGTATAACATTTTCGTCAGTTGTAAGTGACTGACGTGCCCACAGCTTAATATGCAAGTAATGGACTGTTTATGAAGAAATAAAAATGTTATGATGCAGTTGATGACTTACATTGATAAAATTGTATAAGTTGTATTTTATTTTCAATGTTGTATCTCTTTTATTCTTCCGCTGTGTAAATAAAATGTAAAGAACTCTGATGTTGTTAAAAAGTTTTAATTTCCTTGTAAAATTGTATGAAGTGAAGTATAAAGATCCTATGAAATCTCGAATTCGGTCTTATTTGGAATTCGGGGCGTTCACCGAGAGCACACTTGTTCAGGTCAGTCTCATATCGTGTCTCCTCAACACGTTAAAAGCCTCTTGGAGATCAGAGACATGATCCGATTTGCTGACGCTCTTCACCAACATGTCGTCTATGTAGATTTCAATGTTCCCCTCGATTTTTTCCTTGAAGACCTTATTAACAAGGCACTGATAGGTGGCACCAGTGTTCTTGAGCCCGAAGGGCATGACCCACTAGCAATATAGACCCTAGTCGGTGACGAAAAAGATCTTTGGAATATCTGGAGGGAACATTCTGATCTGGTTGTACCCAGAAAATGCATCCATGAAGCTTAAGAGTTCGTGGCGTGAGGTTGCATCAATCAGGGCGTCAATGCTCGGGAGCAGGAATGGATCTATGGGGCAGGCTTTGTTTAGATCCGTGAAGTCAATGCAGATCCTCCAGCTCCCGTTGGCTTTCTTGACCATCACGACATTGGACAGCCATTCGGGATAGTTGACCTCATATATGAACCGAGCCTTCAAGAGTTTCTCAACCTCTTCTTTGATGGCCTGCCGGCGCTCGGGAGCGAATTTGTGTCGCTTTTGCTGAACAGGCCTGGCCCCCGAAGCAACATTAAGGTGGTGCATGAGGAGCTCTTCGGAGATTCCCGGCATGTCAGTCGTAGTCCAGGCGAATAGATCGCGATTTCCCCTTATACACTGGATAATGTCGGATCGGACGGGAGGGGGAAGGACTTTGCTAATCTAGAATGTCCTGGTCGAATCTCCTTCTGAGAAGGCCACATCTTCCAGCTCATCGACCGGCTCTGATATAGGTTGGCTACCCCTTTGGGGTAGTTCAAGGGCTTCATGGGAGAGGACCGGTCCTCCTAACAAGGTCATGTAGCATTTGCGAGCTGCCTCCTGGCTCCCTCTAACTTCTCCCGTGCCTGCTGCGGTGGGAAATTTCATCTTCATGTGGTAGGCCGAGGGTATGGCCTGGAGAGCCGCAAGGCCTGATCAGCCCAGGATGATGTTGTAGGCGGTCTTCACATCTACCACCATGAAATCCATCGGCTCGGTTCGGGTGGTTGGAGTTTTGTCAAAGGTTACGTCGAGAGTTATGACACCCTCAATCGTCACTGGCACCCCTGTGAACCCGTGGAGAGTGTAGCCAGCGGGGTTGAGTCGATCCTTGGATAGCTTAAGACCCGGAAAGGCCTCCAGAAAAAGAATGTTGACCAAACTGCCGTTGTCGACCAGGACTCGACGCACATCAAAGTTGGCCATTTGGAGGTTTATTACCAGTGCATCACAATGGGGCATTCGGACGCCCTCCAAATCTCTATCCAAAAAAGTGAGAAGGACCCCGAGGCCCTTGGAGGGAGGATGGTTCTGCACAGAATTCACTTCCCGAACGAAGACTTTTCGGGAGGAGTTCGAATCTTCCCCCATTGGGCCTCCATGTATGAGATGTAGAACGGCTTCTGCTTCGAAGTCCGGGGTCTCCACATGCCGCTCGGTTCGCTTAATAGCCCCCCTAGGGGCGGAGGAGGATCTGCTCTGTCTTATCTTACAAACTTGGAAATTTTCCCTCTCTGAATAAGGGCCCCGATCTCATATTTTAGGGCTCGACAGTCATCTGTGTCATGGCCATGGTCCCTGTGGAAGCGGCACCATTTGTCCCTTTTCCTCTTTTTGTGCGGAGTGTTCATATTTAGAGGTGGGGGGAGAAGACCCTCTTTTCCGATCTCTATTAGGATGGCTGAGACACTCGCGTTGAGTGGAGGGAACTTCTCGAAGCGGAGAGGAGGGCGGTGCTGGTCTCCATTGTCTTTTTGGAGCTTCTTAGCTCCTTCTTCTTCAGCGCCCTACCGTTTGTTCCCGAAGGACGATCCCTCAAGAGCAGAGCAGGTGAGAGCCTCTTTCGCTCGGATGTATTTCTCACTCCTAAGCAAGAGTTCTGAGAAATCCCGAAGAGGCTTCTTGGCAAGGGATGCTCTGAGGTTGTCATTAGTGACGTTGGATTGGAAGGCGGTAGAGGCCACGGACTGGTCCAGGGAGGCGATGGGTCGGGCCTCTGCGGTGAAACGTTTAACATAGTCTCTTAGCTGCTCGCCCTTCCTTTGATGACGCAATAGCAAAGAGGTTCTAGTCTTTTCAGCCTGACGGCTACTCACGAAGTGAGTAAGAAAGATCCCTTCGAACTGGTTGAAGAAGAAGATGGAGGCCGGGTCGTGAGTACCATTCTCTTGCAGGCCCCTTCAGCATGGCCGGGAAAGCTTTGCAAAGAAGCGTGTCTGACTCCTGGTGAATCATCATGAGAGTTTTAAAACTCTCGATGTGGTCAACGGGGTCGGACTCCCCGTTGTATGATTCAAAATGAGGGGGCTTGAAGTTCTCTGGGACTGGTGCTTCCATTATGGTTTGGGAGAACGGAGGTCTGCTGGGATAGAAATTTCTCCCCCGTTGTTCCTCATCTCTGTCCAGTCGGCCAAGGCATCTCTCCATCTCGTAGAGACGGCGGTAGATTGAATCCTCCTTTCGGTCATATCTTGCTGAGCACCGGGAATCGTCCTCATGCGGAAGGGGACTCGGAGTACGTTGCCTATAGCTTGGGGCAGGTTAAGGAGTGGGAGTACGATTCCTATAGGTTAGGGTAGGTTGAGGACTGGGCGCCCGCTGATCATGGTCGGGAACGACATTGAGGGCCCTCAGGACGGCTCGAACTCTGCCCTTGTAACAGGTGCCTCTCGCTCTCGGTGGTCCCGTGGAGCGGGTCGGCCAATTGGAGAGCGGCTTCTCCTCTGATGATACTAGGGTGACTCCCTTTGCCTCCTGGGAGAGTTGGATCTTCTGCGATCTAGCCTACGGAGGGATCGGGCTCTAGGGGACCGGATCGATGGAACCCTTTGATGTTCACGGTGGGGTATCCCGTCATGGGTCCGCCTCTCATCCAAGCGGGTCCGAAGATCTATCCTATATTGCCGGTTGACAATAATGTGCCGGAGATCCTTCTGCGTAGGGGGACTGCATGAGGCCATGAAGTCGGACGAGGAATTATGTTTCGAAACATGGTCATGATGAGGAGGTTGCCCCTGTCGACTATGGCAGAAGGGTCCCACGGCAGCCCCTTGAGGGCCTTGAGGAGCCTGCTGGGGCTGAGGTTGCTGAGGAAGGGGTCGTCCAGACTGCGGTTGCTCGACGGGTTGAGGAAGAGACTGTCCAGGATGCTGGACTTGCTGAGCGGGTTGAGAGGGGATCTCCTGGAGTCGAGGAGGAGAAGGAGTGGGAGTGGCTCTGCGGTTAGAGACCGTCGTCTTCCCCTTCTTTGGAGGCATAGCTTGAAACTACTTTCGCTGATGAAAATCGGGCTGGATTGCTGTTCGAGGTTCCCACGGACGGTGTCAATCTGTTGTTACTGATTTCTGGTGTGGGAGCAAACAGATGAATTTGTGGATTCCTGAAGGAAACAAGTAAGAAAATTTGTTGACTTTAACCGGTGTATTGATTGGTTTCTCGTTGCTGCCGTGAACCTGCACAAAGTTCAATACACCGGGATGGATCCCGGAGACGAACCCTCCGACGCTCTTGTTAGTAATCAGAAAGATTGTGAAAGAGTTTTAGGTAGAAAAAGACTGATTACCTTGTTACGGTGGGGGGAGAGGAGTATTTATAGTCGCCTTAGGAACCAATTTCGAGATAAGGATAAATCTCTACTTTCGGATGTTTATGGATAAGAGGAGCGTTTGACTCGTTTCGTGATAAGAGAGACTGTTTAAACCGTCTCTTAGGGATAACCACGAATTTGAATTACACATTATCCATCTGGGTTAGTTTGTTACGGGTTGCTACCCATACCCAGTAAGACAGATCTGTTTTTGGGCTATTGGGCTTTGAAGAAAGACACAGTTTCCAATTCGGATCCGTTGTAGGTGAAATTACTGTTTTACCCCCGAAAGCTTTAAGATTCGTGCCCAATTTGAACAATCTCGATTTAATCCTATTTTTAGCCATGTCAAATCCAGATGGTGGTAATTGGGGAAGTAATTGCAACCAAAATTATTGAGAAGGTAGTCGAATTAGGCTTTGACCACCTTAGAGACTGGTGTAAATAGGAATAAGAGCAGGCGAAAACCAATGACGGTGATACAGCTCCATAGAGCTGTATCTCTATTTTGAAGAGCCAATGTGGCGTATCAGTCCAGTTCCTTGCGTATCAGTCCACAGGCGAATAAACTTCTTCGATGAATTTAAATGAATAAAAGCAGTAGCTCTTACACTTAAGTCCCTCACTCTCCTTCTGGTATGCGCTGTGGGTGTGAGACAGGGGGCAGAGCCGGATAGGTGGGTGCAAGAGTGTGGGGGCCACGCTACAGTGTAAACGGTATAGTCGTTAGGAGCTTTTGCTATTTTGATTCTGTTGAAACTACGTGTGCTACACGTAGCTACGTGTATTAGCCTTATTGGGGGATCTACTGTAGACGCTCCCTATTCTTCTATAAAAGAAGATACAGATGAATGTAATGGACATGATGAATGAATCTGTATTTCCCTTAAGTCTCCTTCCTTCATTTTCTTCATCTCCTTCTTCCCCTTCTTCTTCTCCTTCTTCTTCTCCTTTGTAATTCGTTTGGTAGATTGTTAGTTACAGGTGCAATGGTGGTCACACGCTCAGGAAGAGAGCCTCCACCCCCCCCCCCCCCGGGGGGGACTCATATCAATGGTATCAGAGCACAGTGAGCCAACCAACCCGTTCAAATCGAGCGCCGAACGATCCTTGAATCTGGGAGAAACTCGGGAGTCGGATCACCAGGCCAGGGGGCGCGAGGATCCACCCATAGCGGTGTTGATCCTCAACAGCCTCCCGATCTAGAACAAAGGGTGGAGGGCATCGAGATTTCGATGGGAAACCTTCAGCAACAAATCACAGGCTTACAGTTACAGGGCGATGACATTCGCCAGTTGTTACGTCGACTAGCTGATAGAGATTTACGAAGTAGAGATGAGCCATCCCATAATCTCCATCCTCACTTGGGAAGTCTTCTGCCTCTCCTACCCCGTCCCGAGTGGAACCCCAACCCTCTATGGTGGCGAAGTGAAGAGAGCTTCGACAGGTATCAATCCATCTTTCCCAAGCATGCCAAACTCGAAATCCCGTTGTTCGATGGAACAAGGGACGTAGACAACTGGTTTTTCCACCTCAAACATCACTTTGATACCCATCGGATTGAAGAAAGATACCAAGTAGATTTTAGTGTGTATTTCCTAAGGGAAGACGCACTGTTGTGGTGGCGCAGGTTCAAGAAACAATGTGTTGAAGAAATCACTTGGGAGACGCTTAAGAGGGAGATGCTCCTCCAATTTGGTCCTACGGAATTGCACAATCCTACAGCCACACTCTTCAAGCTAAGACAAACCAATACAGTGCAAGAGTACCACAAAGAGTTTCTCAAGTATAGTCATCTGAGCAAGCCACTAAACATGGGAGTCTTGGTCGACTGCTTCGTGTCAGGATTGAAAGATGAGATTCAGCAGGAGGTTTTACTAAAACATCCCCAAACGGTCACCACTACCTATCGGGAGGCCGTTGCCAGGGAGACCATTGCGATGTGTCAACGCAAGGCTGCAAAGTACTTGAGTGGCACTATCAAGCCTGGACCCCCTCCCACTTCATCGCTTCCAAAAGCTTTTCCCCTACCCAGCATCCCTCAGAAACAGAGGAAATCAATTGCTGAACCCCCGAAACAGACGCAATTTAATAAGTTGCTTGCTGAAAAAAGAGCTCAAAATTTATGTTTCCGCTGTGACGAGAAGTGGAGCAAAGGCCATCGGTGTAGAGGGAGAACTCTGATGCAAATAGAAGGAGATGAGGGGGCTATTGATCCAGAAGAAGTGGCAAACCCTGAGGGCGAGAATGAAGAGCAAGTAAATCCTTCTATAGGAGATCTCAACTGCTTGCAAATACCTTTAACAACTCCTCCCACTATATCACTTAGTGCAGTCACTGGAATAGAAGAGCCAAGGACCCTGAGGTTTAAAGGAGTAGTGGGCAAACAAGAAGTATATGCACTCTTCGACACTGGGTTGACCCACAATTTTGTGGACTCACAGGTAGTGAGAAGAGCTAAATTACCTATTAATCAGAATGTGAAACTCTCTGTCACCATAGCAGGAGGTGGGACCTTGTACTTTGAGGGCCTTTGTGAAGAGTTAGAGTTTATCTGCCAAGGAGTTGGTATTAAGACCTCCTTCTAGGTCTTACCCCTCTGCACTAGTCAAATGATCCTCAGAGCCCAGTGGATGAGAACTCTAGAGAGCATTTGGCTCAGTTTTAAAAGTCACCTGTTGAAGTTTGAACAAGGGGGTGAGGTGAAAATACTCAAAGGGATTGGTAATGAACCAATACAACTCTCCGAGCCCAAATCCATGCACAAAATAGTTTCACATATGAAAGGGGGCTCATTACTCCAAATCACACTAGTCTCGATGTCCAATCTTGAAGCAGAGCCTCCACCCTTCCCCTGTCCTGCCAAAATTACCCACAAACTGAGTCAGTTTGGCGAAGTATTCCAGGAACCCACAGAGCTTCCTCTGACCAGACCACACGACCATAGTATCCCTCTCCTCCCCAACTCTCAACCAGTCAACTTGAGACCCTACAAGCATCCTTGGGCCCAGAAGAATGAGATAGAGAAGCTCGTAAGAGAAATGCTACAATCAGGGATCATTCGACCAAGTAATAGTTCGTATGCTTCCCCAATTGTAATGGTGAAGAAACCCGATGGATCATGGCGCCTTTGCGTCGAGTATAGAGCTCTAAACAAGGTAACCATAAAGGATAAATACCTTATTCCCGTTATTGATGAATTGCTGGATGAATTGCAGGGGTCTCAGCTCTTCAGCAAGCTTGATTTGCGCAGTGGGTACCATCAAATCAGGATGAAGGTGGAGGACATTCACAAGACAGCGTTCAAGACACATGAGGGTCATTACGAGTATGTGGTGATGCCGTTTGGGCTCACAAATGCGCCATCGACTTTTCAATTGCTGATGAATGATGTGTTCAGGCCCCATTTGAGAAAGTTTGTTCTGGTGTTCTTTGACGACATACTCATATATAGTCGAAGCCTTGATGATCGCGTACAACACCTGCAGATAGTCCTACAACTACTGAGGGAGAACTCACTCAAGGCTAAGAGAAGCAAATGTGTTTTTGGGGTAAAAGAAGTCAGCTATTTGGGGCATGTGATATCGAAGAATGGGGTTTCTGTAGACCCTGATAAAGTGGCTGCCATCAACAAATGGCCTATACCTAGGTCTCTCAAGGCGTTGCGGGGATTCCTTGGCCTTGTTGGTTATTACCGCAAGTTCATTAATAGATACACCTCCATAGCCTCACCCCTCATAGCTCTCACCAAGAAGGGAGCCTTTCATTGGTCTCCTGAAGCCTAAACTGCATTTGAAGCTTTGAAACTAGCTTTAACTACTCCCCCTGTTTTGGCGTTACCAAATTTCAAAGAGAAGTTTACTCTTGAGTGCGATGCCGCAGGTACTGGTGTGGAGGCCATTTTGATGCAGCACCGACACCCTATCGCCTTCCTTAGTAAGAAGTTAAAAGGGAGAAATCGATATCTATCAACATACGAGAAAGAGATGCTTGCAATTCTCCTTGCGGTGAAGAAATGGAGACATTATCTACTGGCGGGGGAGTTTTTGATCAAGACCGGCCATAAACCCCTTAAGCACTTGTTGGAGCAATGCTTGGACTCGGAAGCCCAGCACACTTAGCTTTGGAAGCTACATGGGTACCAATTCGCCGTTGAATATAAGAAAGGACGAGAAAACATAGGTGCTGATGGCCTATCCAGGGTGTTCGAAGACCCACAAATGCAAGCCCCTGAGTCACAAATCCAAGCTATATCCATCGTACAGCCCACCTGGTTGGTGTCCCTGAAGGAAGAGGTAGCCATTGATCCCTTCTATGCTGATCTCCAGGCAAACATTTCCAAGGGAGAAACCCCACACCATAGTTTCCGACATGGGTTATACTTCTATAAAGGAAGAGTAGTCCTCAATCCTGTATCACCTCTTATCCCTCAACTACTGCACACTTATCACGACTCACTCCAAGGGGGTCATTCGGGCTATGAGAAGACATGGCTGCGATTGAAGCAAGTGGCGTATTGGGCAGGCATGAAGAGTAGGTTGAAAACATACATCAAGCAATGTGATGTCTGTCAGCGTTGCAAACACAACACTCAAGCTCCCTATGGTCTTCTACAGCCCCTTCCAATTCCAGATGAGGTGTGGAAAGATATTAGTATGGATTTTATCGAAGGCTTACCGCGAAGTTGGGGAAAGAGTACTATACTTGTAGTTGTTGATCGAATCTCTAAGTATGCACATTTCATTCCTGTGTCGCATCCCTATACTGCCAAACAAATAGCTGACCTCTTCATCCATAACATCATCAAGTTGTATGGCATTCCATCCACAATCGTCAGCGATCGAGACACAATCTTCACTAGCATTTTTTGGAGGGAATTATTCACGGCACAGGGTACTCAGCTTTGTCTCAGTACATCGTTCCACCCCCAAACTGATGGCCAATCCGAAGTGGTGAATAGAACATTGGAAACTTATCTCCGATGTTTCTGTGCTTATAAACCCTCTAGTTGGGTTAATATACTCCCCTGGGCGGAGTACTGGTACAATACGAATGTGCATAGCTCTACCAAACTCTCCCCGTATCAAGTTCTTTATGGTCGAGCTCCACCCTCTTTACTCACCTACATCCCAGAAGCCACAAATTCCTCAGATGTGAGAGAACATCTGCTTGAAAGGAATGCTGCGATGCTGCTACTCAAAGACAATTTACGCAAAGCACAGGAGAGGATGAAGATGTATGCTGATAAGAAGAGGATTGAGAGAGAGTATACCATTGGCGATTATGTCTACCTCAAGCTACAACCCTATCGACAGACTTCGGTTGGAGGTAAACGCATCCACAAATTGTCTCATTTATACTACGGACCTTATCAGATAGTGGAAAGAGTAGGCCCAGTAGCTATAAGCTTCTCCTTCCCCCGAGTGCCAAAATCCACGATGTATTTCATTGTTCCCAGTTGCGACGCCGATTAGGAGATGGTCATCAGCTCACCCAAACTCATCCAGCTTACTTCCAAGAGCAAGAGGCTCAGCCTGCAAAAATCTTAAGCAAAAGAATGGTGGAGAAGCGAGGAGTTGCAGTCACAGAAGTATTGATACAGTGGAGAGGGGGAACACGCGATGAGGCCACTTGGGAAGAATTCTGGAACATCCACAGTCGCTTCCCTGAGTTCCGCAACATCATGGAAGCTCCTTTTCAACAGGGGAGAAATGATACAGCTCCATAGAGCTGTATTTTTATTTTGAAGAGCCAATGTGGCGTATCAGTCCAGTTCCTTGCGTATCAGTCCACAGGCGAATAAACTTCTTCGATGGGTTTAAATGAATAAAAGCAGCAGCTTTTACACTTAAGTCCCTCACTCTCCTTCTGGTATGCGCTGTGGGTGTGAGACAGGGGGCAGAGCCGGATAGGTGGGTGCAAGAGTGTGGGGGCCAGGCTACAGTGTAAACGGTATAGTCGTTATGAGCTTTTGCTATTTTGATTCTGTTGAAACTACGTGTGCTGCACGTAGCTACGTGTATTAGCCTTATTGGGGAATCTACTGTAGACACTCCCTGTTCTTCTATAAAAGAAGATACAGATGAATGTAATGGATATGATGAATGAATCTGTATTTCCCTTAAGTCTCCTTCCTCCATTTTCTTCATCTCCTTCCTCCCCTTCTTCTTCTCATTCTTCTTCTCCTTTGTAATTCGTTTGGTAGATTGTTAGTTGCAGGTGCAATGGTGGTCACACGCTCAGGAAGATAGCCTCCACCCCCCCCCCTCCCAGGGGACTCATATCAGACGGACCCAGTCAAAGCATTGCTTCAACAATTCAAGGATGCACTCTATGAAGCTGATGACGTGCTCGACGACCTGGAATACTTTCATCTTAAACGACAAGTGTCATTAGAGGAAGGCGCCAAAAAGGTGTGTGGATTGATCAAACTTCATTCTTCTAAGCAAAGAATTTTCCAATTTAGCAAGTGTGTCTTCAAATTTGATCCCACCCACATTAAGTTGAGGGAGGTCATCAAGAGGATAAATGCCGTTGCTGGGCTCATGGGAAAAATTATTAACTATTCCTTGTCTGACAATTGATGACCTTTTCTTGCTGCAAATAGAGCCACTTGTGATGTGAAATTTTGAGCATTTGGCAAATAGAAATAGAAAATTTGAGTTGTCGCTGTAGTCGTGTAAAGCCAAAATTTAGATTTTTCTTTTTGTTTTTTAATATCAGACGAAAGATTATCTACCGTCCTAGTGATTGTCTACATGTAAATTGCCTTGGACGGAGGATTATTTATCGTCCGTTACATTCGGGAAAAAAAAGAATCAAATGGGATGGGTAATGATATCGCGTCAGAGGAAAGTTTTTATTTTTTTTATAAAAAAAATTTCGATCGGACGGGAGATTATTTCCCGTCCGATGAAATAGGGGATTTGTTTGGTTTTTTTTTGGCGTGGACGATACTTTATCTTTCGTCCCTACCCTTTATTAATATATATATATATATATATATATATATATATATATATATATATAGCAAATTGAAGAAGAGACAAGTAGGCCAAACGAGTATTTGGTTTTTTAGCAAAATAAAAAAAAAGGAGGGACGGTATCTACCGTCCCAACCCAATTTGTCCTTTAGCAAATTTAAGGGATGGTAAATTATTTACCGTCCTTCGATTTTTTATTTTTTTTACCGTCCTTCGAGTATTATCTTTCGTCGGATCACATTTGAGCTGCGACAGTGTAGGGACGGTGTTTCATTTTTCGTCCAACTTCTTCGACGAAAGATAACCTTTCGTCGCATCAAACGGACGAAAGATTATCCCTCGTTAGCTATATTTTGGCAAAAGCCATTTCGTCTTCCATATTTGGCCAAGCATTGTTCACGTCAGGCCGAAAAATTTGGTAAATGGCCAACGACTACAGCGTATTTTTTCTGAATTTTTCCAAAAAATGGGTAAATGACAAACGACTACAGATGCTCTAAGAGAATGTGTAATTGTTGGAAGTTAAAATTTGATTATTTGACAAATAGAAAATTTGAAAGTGACTTTGTAGTCGTTTAATCACTGTTTTAAATTTCCTCCAACACGGCCGAAATTTCGGTTCGGCTAGCTTGCCGATACGAAATTACATTTCATACTCTACATCGTTTTGGATCGAAATGTGTAAATTTTAGCCGAATTTACCGAAATATTGCCGAAATTTGCAAAATATCAGCCGAAATTGACACAAATGTTATTGTGAATATATTTTAAAAAATTGTTTTACTTTTTACATATATGACTTTAATCTAAAATATGTGAGGATTTCGTATTGCTATTGTTTGTATATATGCAAACTCAAGTAAGTTTTTAACAAATACATTTTTTTATAATCAATGCAAATTCAATTTAGTTATATACTTATATTACATTATCCTCTATATTATTGCTAAATTATGCGAAGATTTACCATAATTGATTCATGTCATTAGTTACATTATACAGTATTTTATATGTTAAATGACATGAAGCTCCAACAAATACTTAGAAACACAAAAGTTCCAAATGTTTTAACAAGTAATAAAAAACACAAAACTTCCAACAACATGATGTTCTTGTTCCACCTGCTCAATACTGATTTCTAGCTAATATGTCATCCACCAACTTCTTCTTATCAACGTGATCTAATCGCATGAAATAGCCAACTGAAAAATTATTTTGGCATATCATACGACCAACTTGTATCCTTTGTAGTTCAGTTAACCCTTCTATCTTTATCAACTCTTCCCCAACTACACTCATTTTATCATCACTATCAGATTCATGTTTGAACCAAGCTGCCAAATTATCTATAGTAGTAGCACTTCTCTCGTATATAGCACTAAATTTTTCAATGCTCCCAGCCACCATTTCAACCAATGAACTTTCAGACCTATCTTTTTTTTTTTTCTTACCATGATTTGACTCACTACTCTATCCAACATTAGTAGTAGGTTAGGTTTGAGTAATATTATCAACAGTTGGATCAACTTCCTCTCCAACATAAGTTTCTTTGTCCATTCCTTCCACATCAGCATCAACATCAATATAAGCTTCTTTGTTCATTCCTTCCACAAAAGCAACAAGGTCCTCTGCACCTCTTCCATTGGCTACATCGTTACCAAAAATTGGACCGAGTATATCAAAGTAAGGAAATGGCTTGTTGTAAAGTCCTTTTGTTTTAAGATGTGTCTGCAAAAAAAAAAATTATTAGCAAATATAGATTAATTGAAAAAATAACATTGCCTAAAAGAAAACTTGAAGAAAAAAAATATGTTGTAAATTACCTTTACCCATTCTTTATATATTTCTTTATCAACCACAATCATTTTATCTTTATCATTCCATCCCAACCCACTACCACCCCTTGGCCCCATCATTTCACATATTGCGTTATAGTGTATTTGAGGTGCTTAACCCTTGACTCAATATGAGGTGAAGTTTTCAAAGAACAACCAGGCATCTTTTCAAGCATCTTTTTCTCCAAATGCTTTTTAAATCCAGGTTTGAAACTTTAACACCCCGAATTCCAAAATACACTGAATTCGAGATTCCACAGCATCTTTATACTTCATTTAGTACAATTTTACAAGAAATTTAAAACTTTTCACTTTACATCATAGTTTACATAAAACTTTACTCTTTACATTGCACAGCGGAAGTAAAATTACAACATTTAAATAAAGTAAAACAACATTTAATAATCTTTAAGCATCGGTTCCTCTTTAATCTTTATCATGTCATTTACCCTGCATACAAAACTGTGGGTACGTTAGTTTATTCAACCGACGAACATTATACACGACCATCCTCTCTATGTCGAAAATAGTATAACTCATTTTCCATATTTAACAAACACAAACTTGTCACATAACAAACTAAAGGGAATACCCTAATAATGTCGTGTTGTGATTGTGCACTTAGTCCTTAATGCAATTATTTATATTACATGACACTAATGCACACTTGTTCGGATTCTATGCATCCCATTCTACATAGGTCCGAGGGCAAGCCTCTTATTCGTCCTTCATCTTTGTAGGGTTCAATTCTTCGTCATGACTTAATCTACTACTGTAACTACGGTAAGTATCCTAGATGATCTATGAGTACAAGCTCGTGTACAGAAAACCTGGAGGGGAATCCCATGCCATGTCTTGACTCATCAAGCATGCATTCTGTGGCAATTCAGCCTCCTTCATGGCACACGATCCTCTTGCAGTCACCAAACATCCCACAAGCGTGGTTAAAGTCCGATCGTTACTGAGTAGTGCCCACGCCATGTCTTAACTCATCAAGCATGCATTCTGTGGCTCACACTCGCACCGTAAACTCTAGCTCTCATACTTGTGTTTTTCTCTTACTTTCATCACATCTCCACTATGTACTAATCCTTAGTTTTTATTAGAATCATGAACAAAGTCAAAGCTCTAGAGTTATCCTCTCCACTAAACCAGACTTATTCATTCATTCAAACATGACCAACCTTGGTCTTTCATTTCAAATTTCATTTCATTTCTTTCCAATTGTCGGGGGAGACTTAGCTACTCTTTTGTTTCAATTCCAATTCACAATTTCCAAAATTGAGCGTTTCCAGCTCATAAGTTCATCTTCATAATCATAACAGATTTTCTTTTTTTCAATAACATGATTTCTAATTTATTCATGAGTCCATAGCCATACATGAAATTCAATTATTCCTTATGTATTTCATCAAATATCAATTTCACATTAAAATAAAAATCACTAAATGAATATTCACATTTCATAATTTTCACACTATTCTCCAATGAGAATAATTCACATCACATCACTACATATAATTTCTATCTTTATTACACTTCTTTTCTAACATTTTATTTCAAATCCTTTTTGCAAAGTGCAACTTTCATAACATACAAGTGTAGAACCATAATTCTAAATTATACATTTATTCTCAAAACATACTCCATTTCATGTAAATAATTCCCAAATTATTTTCATAAATCCCACATATTTTTAGGATAATAACCATATTTTTTTCATAATTTTTCAATCATCAAAACTCCCAAAAAAATATTTTTTTCCCACACATAAACACAGGCCGAGACCAAGGATCGAACCAGCGACCACAGGGAAACCAACCGAAGGCACAGGCCACTTGACCGAACGTGCTAGGCGTTAAAAAGAGGGCTGAGAGCATTAAATGCTCTCGGTTGCAGTTCATTTTATTTTTAAAAATGCAACACAATATGCGGTGCTAACAAGATTCGAACCCTCAACCTCTGAGAAGCCACACAATACTGTAGCAATCAAGAGCACCCCGACCACTCGAGCTATAGGCTCGGGTTGTCATGGATACAACTCGAAGTCTACTGAATCAATACTCTCTGTTTATTAAAACGTTTCAATGCTCAACAAGTTTTCATTTCATTTTACTCTTACTAACTTGCTGTAGAAATTCCAGATTAATTATTCCCATCATAAATTATACTCCAGTATATTAAAAATAATTTTTTCCATAATTAACACATAATTATCATACAATTAATTCGAATTTACAAGCTACTACTAATGTGCTTCTTTTTCGACATTTCTTATCAATTTTTAACATCACTAATCTCTTATTAATAATCAATTCTCTGTTTTTAAATCATTTCACAAACCCCCAAATTATAGTTTAAGTCATCTATTACAACATTATCACAAGAGTCCATTTAACCACATAAAGCAACATTGTCAATCTACTAACTTTTGCATATAGTTCTTGATGTTACTAATGAATTTTTCCTCAAGCAAATCATAACTATAATCTATTTACACACAACTTAAGTTTAAGGATGGCATCACATACAAGTTATAAATCAACATTTCAATCAACTAATAGGCCAATTTTCCAATTAAAGTGTACTCTTATTAATCTTTTTCATGCATCATCAATTTAATTTAATTCTAGCATGCTTCCTAGTTAAAAATATGGAAAATTACCCACCTTATTTGGAGAGACTACACTTAGCAACACCTCCTAAACAAATGTCCTTGTAAAAAAGAGCGATCCTCCTTCTTGATGCGCGCACCCGAGCCTTCCACAATGCCAAAACCGAGAGGTCCTAGTGCCGGCCTCTCCTCCTTGATGCAAGCACAAATCCTCACACAATCTCTCAATCTTTTACTCACTTTCTATACTACTAAATAATGTGTTTTAAACTATAGGTTTGGAGGAATAATTAGCACAAGAATAACTAGGCAGGGGGGGGGTATTTATACTAAAAATTTAGGAAAATAGAAGGCTAGAATTGAAGTAGAAGTTAGAATTAAAAGGCTAGGATTCAATGAGGAGTTACAATAACCAACCATGATCAAGTAACCACCACCCATGACTCATTTGAAAATTTCATTTTTCCCTCCTTGGATCACAACCGGCCATACACAAATGGTGCAATTTGCACGTGTACGTGCAATGCACGTGTATGCAACTTGTCACCATTTAAAAACTGTACATTATATTTTACATAAAAATAACCTTTAAAATGTATTCTACATTACAAGTTGTATTTAAAATAAAAATAGCTCATGGGCTTTAGTTTATGGGCCAAAATAAAAATTATAAAAAGATAACAAATAAATTAGAATTGGGCTTTTAAAAAGAAAGGCTTTTGTCTATTTGAAAAAGGGCTTTATATAGAAATAATTAAAGAGCACATATTTAAACATCTATACTCATCATAATAAAAATAATTATAAGATTCAATTCTACCAAAAATATTGCACGTGCACACTACGTGCAAAATAAATAATTTTCATTAAATAAAAATCGGGGCATTACAGAAACCATTGTCCCCTTTCCAAGCTATCCCATCTTCAACTAGACATTCAACCAAGATTGCATCTTCTTCGGAAGTCCATACATGGTTATTACATTTAACCTGGGAATCTCCCATCTAATTAAAAAAATATGTATAAAAGGCACTGTCATAAACAAATATGTAGCAAATAAGAATTTTAACAAAAAAGTAGATTCTGTTATAATAATTAATAACATATGTAATGAAAAATGTTACTACAAACATTCAATATTACAATTAACATTTCAATGTTACTACAAAAAAAAAGGCATAGCTCAATCGATTTCAATGTTTCCTCCATATATTGAACATTTCTTTTGCGAGCTGATCTCTCCAAATGGACCAACCATCCGATGTCTCTACATGAGTAATCATTTCACCTTGCAAAATATCCTCATTCTCTTCCATGTCCATCAAGTGGTGTTCAAAGGGATCTACTACCATTTCTCTTCTAATGTGATTGTGAAGCAAACAACATGCATTAATTATCCTGCATTGTGTTTTAATAGGATAAAAAGATTTGACTCTTAAAATACCCCCAATGCCCTTTTAATAAGCCAAAACATCTTTCTATGACATTCCTAGCTGAAGAATGTTTCATGTTGAAAAACTCATTTGGTGTTGCAGGTTATGCCCCTTGCCACTACTCACTAAGATGATATCTTTGTCCTCAATAAAGTGCAAGGAATCCTTCCTCATTCATACAGCCAGCATCACATAAATAGTAATAACCTAAAAAAATGAATAAACTTCACTTAGGAAATTTTTATCTTTGTAAATAATAATAATTACGAAACAAGTTACCTTTTGGCACTTTTAATCCATTTGTACGAAAGATTGCATCCCTGAGGACCCTAGAATCTGCAGCTGATCCCTCCCATCCAACTAAGACATAGATAAATTGTAAATCTTGAGAACATGCTCCAAGCACATTTGTTGCTATCTCACCCTTCCTCGGACGATATCTAGCCTTATCAGCTTGTATGACATTTAACTTTATGTATGTCCCATCTAGAGCTCCTAGACAATTCTATTGATAGCAAAAGATAAAATGTGTGGTATTAGCGTTTATTCCTTAAATAATTAAATAACAGTACCTAAATTTTTATCTTTGTAACATTACCTTGAACCATTTCCAACGTTCTTCGGTGGAATTTTCAAGCACAGGTTCAGGTTTCTTGAGTAAGACTGTGTGACATCTCAATACAGCTCGTAGCACCTTGTTGAATTGCCTACTTATTGTCTCACTAGACCTCATAAATTGTCTTTTAATTACTCTATTTTTGACATCATGAGATAAAATGTGCAACAATATTGCAACTTGCTCTTCTACACCCATGTGCTTAGTTGGTACAAGCATTCCAATAGTTTTAACTAACTCACACAACTTATGAAATGGCCTTCTATCCATCCTAGTATTTTCAATACATGTTATATCATTAATATAAATTATCCTTTGAAAATTGATATCTCTCACCATATCCCTGCTATAATAATCCCAAGTTTTCATTTTCTTTCTTTGATGATCAACTAATAACACAAGCCACATATTCATAAGAAAAAGAGCAAAATTATTTAACAACTCCATATAAATCATAAGTGTAACACCCCATAAAAGTAGAAATGACAATTTTGCCTTTGTGTGTTACGCATGTGTATTTTGTAACGTGTTTTCACTACGTATTTAGATTTTCATCTGTTTATGCATTTCCAGTATTGATTTTTACCCTATTTTGAGTCAACAAAAATATTAAATTTCAATTTCTGCATTTTACGTGCTCTTTACGTGTTTTTGATGCACATATCGATTATATGTTTTCACCACTACATGCAATATTTTCTATGCGTTTAAATTATTTATTTTATGTATTCAAATCCATTTTAAAAAACGGAAATTTATTTTTCTCGCATTTTGATATAAATACTTTTGTACGTATAATGCACGTGTTATCTGTGTACGTAGCAATTACGTCGTAAAATTAATAAATATATTTTCTTATATTTTATTTTTATCATCTTTAACATTTTTCCGTTCATAACGTTAAATTTCATGTTTTTTGATATTTTACGTGTGACGTACGTGTTTGTTTCGGTGCACGTATGTGAGCGTACTCGCTTTTCAAAATAAAATTTTGGAGTGTGTATATTTATTTGTGCATGAAAAATTATAATTTTCAATTAAATCAATTTGTTACATACATATTATGTACTTATATAAATGCCTATATTTTTACCTACACACTAATTTCCTTTCCCTTTTTTTTCTTTTGCTCTGACCACACCCGAAACTACTCAACCAACCAGCATGATCCCCTCCACTATGGCCTACTCTACCTACCAGGATACCTACCATACATATATCCTAGTCTTTTGTATATATATATATATATATATATATATATATATGGGCTATCTTCCATTGCAAACGCAAATGTCGTGCGAACTCGTGCACACCACTTAACCCGTCATTAATGACGGGTTAAGGCAAAACACATAACCCGTCATCACCAATGACGGGTTAAGTGGTTCGCACGTTCGCAATTGCTACAGTAGCATTTGCAACGGAAGAAGCCTATATATATATATATATAGAGAGAGAGAGAGAGATAGTCTATTATGAGATGGTGAGCGGGGCTCCTTATCGTGAGCGGGAGCTTCCAGCCATTCGATCTGAATTGATTCAGATCTAATGGCTGAGATCTGATCCCGTTCTCCATGCTTTTTGTTGAGGGTAAACTGGTCATTTACCCATCTCCTTATCTTGAGCGGGAGCTACCCAATTCACATCTTCTACATCCCGCTCTCTCTTACGATCTGTAGAAAACCCTAGCCCCCTCTCCTTGTCTTTCTCCCGCGCTCTCGCTCTTCGACTGAAACCCTAGCCCCCAATCCGCTGGCTGATTTCATGGATCCCGTCACTCTCTTCGACGAGATGCCCTAGCCCCAAATCCCTGCGCGCAGTGGTCTTTTTCAACAATGGCACCCATAACGGAAGAGGCTCCAAATACTGTATGAACTTTAGTAGTTTATGACTGTGGGATTTGTAGGTAAGTGTTTTACATGATTTTACCCATATTTTTGACTGTTTGCAGGCAATTTGTAGGTAAGGCTCCAAATTAATCGTTATGTGTTTGACTGTTTGCAGGCAATTTGATGATGGGTATAACAGAAATGAATGATGTTTCGACATCTTCAAAAAGTTGGTAAATTGATTTTGTTTATACAAATAATACCAAGTTGGTAGGCAGTGATGAATAGTTTTCGACTGATTTTGTTTATGCATGATTTTGTTGAATCATACGTTTTTTCTACTGGACTGTGTAGGCAGTGATGACAAATTTATACAAAGCAAGTAAAATGATTTTCATAATTTTGTGCCTAAAAGTGATTGAGTTGGAAGAGATGGATTTATTGTTCAGAGTAGGCATCACTTCAGTTAGCAGCCCTATGTGAAGTACTCAAATCTCTGCATTTGACTAACTTATACATAATTTTTTGGACATATTTCCAGCACCAGTGTTCTCAGCTTACCAGTTTTTTGGTGGTGTTATTGTTCAGAGCCTACACATTTTTTTTGTTGAGGTTGTTTTTCTAAGCCTTCAAGTTTTGTTGGAGATGTGTTGTTCTGAGCCTACCAATTTCTACATTTCGTCTCAGTATTTTTGATAAGTTGCCATTTTTGATAATTTCCCATTGGCTCTTCACTTCCACTGTATGTACATGTGTAGCTAGTAATATTATTTTGATCTCTCACATGAAGAATTTCCTTCTACTCTGATAGCAAATTCAGCTGCACGACCCAATGTTCCTCCATATGCTATGCCGGCATTTCCTGTGGACAGTGATGATGATATCTCATACAAAGGTTCTGTTCGTTATGTCTTTTTAAAATTTAATTTTAATTATTCTGTGAAGTTCTATATGGTATCCCAGCCAAATGGTTCTGTAGTAGCTGTGTCATTGAAGTTTTATTATTGATATTCCCTTACTCGTCATCAGTAGTTTTAGTTGAATGTGATAATTGGGGTTTTCGCCTCGTTTTTTAAGAAGGAAATGGATTAGTTCCAATCATCAAATGATTTCCCTTCTTTAGTTGCCTAGTGATCTTGTCTCCTACTTTACTTCTTAGGGATCAGATGGGTTATTGAACACATTATAGATATTTATGTGCATAGAGCAGTATATTGGACTTTCATGAAGTACCTAATATTGTACCTAATAGTGCTCTCTAGTTTAGTTAATTGTGTAAACTATAAGTTTTAAATTTTTTCTTCAATGAAGGAAAGTATATCTAACTAGTGCAGCTCCTCGAGAATACTGATCAATACCTTAAGCAAGTGTCTCTAAACCTGTCTAACTTACAGGTAAGCAACGGTTAAAAACATCATTCGTAACTTAAAGAAATTAGTAATTTAATAGATTGCTAGATCCTTTGTAGAAATTAGCTATTCAAGCAAGCGAAAGCTTCACACCCTTCTTACCCTTGTTCATGAGAAGTTATTCTTCACTGTATTACTATATGCGTGAATTCGCGCACAGATGAGATTATATGCTTTTATATGATTTTTGATATGCCAATTTTGTTTTATTGTAGGTTTAAACCAACCTCAGTTTCATTCTGTCCAATCATAGATACCTCTAAGTGTCAAATTTATTACAGATGCATTCATTCCTTTTCTTTTAGTATTTTTCCTCCTTCACCTCATGATTCTTATTATTTTAGCTGTGCTCGTTTTCCAAATTTGTTATTTCATAAATTCCCAACTTTCTGATCAGAAGAAAGGGAAAACTGGTTGTTATCTCTTACAAAATTGTCCCTTTAATTTCAGGGTATTGTGCAATCACATAGAACTTCTCTAATTAAGTCATACCCTTTGATTCTATGAACCAAAATCCTCCATAGTCTCTTCGGTCATGATGGATAATTTGACCTAGATAATGAAAGTAGTCACTTTTAAATCTTGACCAATAATGTGGATGTCACCTTCATATCTCCTTATATTTCTGCTTAATTGACTCCATAAACCCATTTTTCAACCTATGGAGCATCTTTCCACTTTTCTAGTCAGAAACTTTTCAGGTATTTGTTTTCGACCAACTGATTACAAATTTATCAACGATATCTCTTTTTGCAGCAACTAACATATGTTTATCATCTAATCAAATGCCATTATTCTCTGAAGGATCAACTACGTGCCTGGGATTATGAAGCAAATGCCTCCACTCCCGGTCAAGTTAAACGAAGATCTTGCCAGCACCATCCTTACATGGGAATGATGCGAGGGTTTCTTGTGCCGTATATAACAGTACAGACATGAAGAAACTAAGAAGAGGAGGAAGATCAAATGCATAAAACCAGCCTCCCAAAGGCTCCATGTTCAGTCTCTAAATAAATAGAGTATAGAAAGCTCCCTGTAATATGTCTTTAGATATATATAGTCTGTCTCTCTGTGCAGTTATCAGTATGACCTGTTTGATAGATGTTTCGTAGTTTTAGTAGCTTCAGATAAGCTTAGTTTGCTGAATTTAACCTTATGGAAATAAATATAATTTAACCGTTTCTAACTTGCATAATATTTTCTAGCTCAAGCGATCATGGTTTGTTAGCATGTTGTTTAGTACTTTGCTGCGTATGGTGCATGTAGTTCTGATGGATTTTTTTTTTAGTCAAGTATTGCTTAGAACCACTGTACTACAAATCTGGGATAGAGCATTTACTGCTTATAGCAATTGTTGGTTTTGAACACGAACAATTTTGGGCTGTTTGTTAATTACCATCTTGAAAAGTCATTGTAGAAAGTCGTTAAAGTTCATGAAGGGGGACTACATGAAGAGCTGCAATTACAGAGTCGCAGATGTAGTTGTGTGCATTCACTCTGAAAGCCGTAATTGGCTTCTCGAAAGCTTAATGTCATAATATAATCAGAAGAAGATAAACAGGCAGCCATTTACAATTCAATCTCACTTTTCTCAGTGAAAAAACACAACCTCAGCACATTTATGCACAGAAAACAATAAAAACAGCTGCAAGCGACAAACTGGATGTAATTAGAGAAGGTTGTTTCGAGATTGAATGAGTCTGATCACATTCGTTCTACCAACAACTTTAATAAGAACATATTGTGCAGTAGGTAAACTAATTTCACTTTGAAATAATTGTAGCGTACAATTACTAAAGGTTTTCATACAAAGATGTCGAATTGTATATATCAACATGGATGCATATTTAACAATTGACAGGAACATGAACTTGGTTATCTGATTCAGACATTTCAATTCCAACAAACTAGTACAATATGTTGATTATCAAAAGTACATTATCAACCATCAAAGGTACATTATCAACTATCAAAAGTACATTATCAAAGGTAAATGATCTTTTCCATGGAGCAGCTCGTCGCAGTCTCCAGTCTTCAGCAGATACCTATATCTGAAATTTCAGGTTGAACAAGCTCGTAAGAATTTATTTGATGGAAAGTCTAGTAATTTTTTAAACATTAATTAATATATTCTGCATATTGAGGTATTGACTCCTGTAAAACAATTTAATTGTGTACTCAAGGATGGTATACAAATCTTCGATATTTAGATAAAAATTGTGCAAATCTCAAGTGAGATTGATATAAATTCAGTGACTTACAATTATGAATGGTTTTCTTAAAATTAAATATTGTAAACATTGTAAGGAGCTTACCATGGTTCTAATGATGCTAATTTTTCATTATGTTGCTTATTAAGTGAACTGATATTTCACAGTCAAATTGCAAAATTTGAGAATTACTGCAACAAGTGTAAAACAAGATAAATGAAAGCACCAGAGTGTAATGAGTGTAAATTTCCAGCTACAGACTGGTTGTCTTCATCAGAGTGTTCATCAGAGCAGCCTCCCACCACAAAATATCCTACCGCAACTTTAACTAGCTACTTTATAAGAAGTTGCCCTGAAGTTTACTACATTTTATTGTCAAATACTCGTATCTATCTGAAATTACCCTAAAGCCTCTCAAATCAGAAATTCGAGACTTGGAAGACAAGAGTAAAGGAATGTAATGAGGGATAGCATCTTATGCCTTTCACATTTGTCTATTCAGTAGTATAGATTAAAAAATTGATTAAACATACACTCGTTTTTGGTATAAATATAAATAAAACTGCAAGAGAAGAGATGAAGCTGATAGACTATAGGTATTACTTTTTCTACGAAAACAATACCGGTCCCCTTCTACAGCTAATGGCATGCAAATATTGGCAAGTTTTAGATGCATAAGATTTCAAGTTTAACGGTTAATCTTAAAAAAGAAGACTTCAAGTTTAAAGTGCCGCAGCGATCAAAGAATAAATGTGTAGAATTTCCTCACCCAAAAAACTAAAGCTGGAAGAATGCCCTGGCCCTCGACAACTAACTTTGTAAATGCATCCTGTAGAATATAACACAAAAAGTTATGTGCTAACTCGTTTACTAAATCAGGTGAAGTGGTTTTAATCAATACCCAATAACAATAATAAAAAAATAATAATACCCAATTAAAATTAGAAACAGAATAAATAAATTTTACCTCTATCCACAGTTAGAGATGGAGATCCGTTAGGGTTTCAACGGGCTGTTTCATTTTCCACTTCTTTGATACAGATCTTACAGATGCATCTAAAAAACACATCAAATACTGAAGATCTAAACATACCCATAACAACCCAACATCTGAAACAACGAAAAATTTCGAACCCAGATCTAGTTTCAACCCCAAAACAACAAACCAATCAAAGCATAAATCAAAACAACAAACCGATCAAACCCAACTTCCTGCTAAACAAATTTGTTGCCGGCAAATTAATACATAATTTTACCTTTTTTTTAAAAGGTCTGAATCAACTCAAAATTAATTAAATAAATGCAGGCTCTACCCAAACTTATTCGGAGAGCTAAATTTTTCATCGTCATAGTTGTCTTCAACACATAAACTGAACTAGTCGTAGGCTCAGAACACACTTCTATATATTCATTCTGTAAATCAAGCATTAAGAATGTGTCTAGGGCTGCATTATTATGCCGCGCCAACTAGTTGTAACTTATTAGCTTGTTAGGTAGTGCATATCATCATTGCCTATACCAAAACACAAAAACGGCCACGGGCCCTCTTCTGATATACCAAAAATGGCTGTGAATGTCTCCTTATCATGATAAGAGATCATATTGACTGATAAAAATACACCTCTACAATATATATACACCATATTGACTCTTTCTTTCATAGTGAAATTTCAAATAAGAAAACGAAATGTAATTTGAGACTGAGAATATATAGAGTTAGTCTATTATGAGATGGTGAGATGGGCTCCTTATCTTGAGTGGGAACTACCAGCCATTCAATCTAGTTTGATTCAGATCTAATGGCTGAGATCAGATCCCGTTCTCCATCCTGTTTTGTTTAGGGTAAAATTGTCATTTACCCCCTCTCCTTATCTTTTTGGAAATATGGCTCCCAACTCATATCCCGCTCTCTCTTCGATCGTAAGAAACCCTAGTCTCCTCTCCTTTTCTTACTCCCAGTAGTCGTAGGCTCAGAACACACTTCTATATATTCATTTTATAAATCAAGCATTAAGAATGTGTCTAGGGCTGCATTATTATGCCGCGCCAACTAGTTCTAACTTATTAGCTTGTTATGGAGTGCATATCATCATTGCCTAGACCAACACACAAAAACGGCCATGGACCTGATAAAAATACACCTCTGCAACATATATACAGTAGAGATCATATTGACTCAATTTCTAATAGTGAAACTTGAAAGAAGAAAACGAAATGAAATTTGAAAGTGAGAATACCTGAGAATACCTGATAAGAATGATTGGGGGCTGCTAGGGTTTCTATTCGAATCGATGAGGAATCGAAACCCAGATCGTAAGCTGGGTTAGACGTCGAAGGGAGAGAGAGAGCCTCGCAACCCACAGTGGCGATTTGGGGCTGGTAAAGCTGGGTTTGACGTCGAAGAAGAAGAGAGAGAGCCTCGCAATCAGCCAGCGGACTGGGTTTGACGTCGAAGAAGAAGGGAGAGAGCCTCGCAATCAGCCAGCTGATGAGGGTGGATTCGATCGCAGGGAGAGAGAAAGAGACCACTGCGCGCAGGGATTTGGGGCTAGGGCATCTCGTCGAAGAGAGTGACGGGATCCATGAAATCAGCCAGCGGATTGGGGGCTAGGGTTTCAGTCGAAGAGCGAGAGCGCGGGAGAAAGACAAGGAGAGGGGGCTAGGGTTTTCTACAGATCGTAAGAGAGAGCGGGATGTAGAAGATGTGAATTGGGTAGCTCCTGCTCAAGATAAGGAGATGGGTAAATGACCATTTTACCCTCAACAAAAAGCATGGAGAACGGGATCAGATCTCAGCCATTAGATCTGAATCAATTCAGATCGAATGGCTGGAAGCTCCCGCTCACGATAAGGAGCCCCGCTCACCATCTCATAATAGACTCTCTCTCCCGCTCACCATCTCATAATAGACTCTCTCTCTCTCTCTCTCTCTCTCTCTCTCTCTATATATATATATATATATATTGCATGCATGAATTACTTTTTGGGCTTTCTGGGCTTATTTTCGGTTGGAAAAGAGAGGTGTCCGGTGAGGGGTTTTTAGGAGGTGAAAGGGTTGGAGGTTAGGTTTTGAAGAGGTGGAGAGGTGAAGAGTTGAGGGTTTTAGGAGTTAAGAAAGTGAAGGGATGGAAAATTAAATTGAGTAATTTATTAGGTGGGTAATTTTGCACTTTGATCCCTAAACTTGTCCTATAAATAGCACCCCTTCTCTTCTCATTTCACACACCAAAAAGTAAATTAAACAAGAGAAAGAAAAAGAAAGAGAGTTGAGTGTTCTTGTGCTTGGAAGAGTCTTGCTAGGAGAAGAAGGAGTTGCTAGGAGCTAGGAGTTGGTTCCATCTTTTCTCATTCTCAAAATCTTCATTAGAGGTGGGTGTTCTCTTAGTTTATAAATATAGAAATTTCATGCTAATAATAATAAAATGCGTAGCTTTGATGTGATAAAGTAGAACGATCTATGCTATTGGATGTGGTGAATAGTAGTGAATCATGTTATGATTAGTAAATTAAATTAGAACTTATTAATTGATAAATGAGAAAAGAAATAATTGATTATTTTGCCATACACTAGTATACATAAATGAAGAAATCGTTGATTGTATGAACCATTGTTGGGAATTCCCCTTTTGATAAGCAAATGAGTTTTGTAAAAATTTGATACTATTGAACTCCTTTGATTGTTTATAAAATATATATGTGTTACATTTGATTAAATTGAAATTCATGTTTATTAGTAAGAAGAAACTATTTGAAAGTTAGTATTTATTTTTCTAAAATATGGATCATAAATCAGTGAGTCACTGTTAGACAGTAAACTCAGTATATACGAATAAATTACAGTCTAATAAAAGATTAGATCAAATGAAAAATCGAGTTTTATGAAAATAATGAAATGACAGAAAGATTGAACAAAAGTTTAGTAATGTTTTTTATGCCAATTAGTCGCAATGGACTTACTGGCTAGTCGGGGCTCTTTAAAAACGTTACTGTAGCGCGTGTGAGGCTTGGGTCGTGAGTTCGAAACTCGACAATCCCCCTTCTTTTTCTGTTTTGTTTTAATTAAGCCACAGACCGAAATCTTAGCATTTAAGAGTTCGAATTCTCCTCTGTGACAGTATAGTCACTTGGGTCTATTGGCTAGCGGCTGAGACCTTGGGCGTAGACTGATTGGTCCAGGGTTCGAAACCCTGTGGCCAAAAATTTTATTACTTTTTTTTATTTTAATGTTTTAATGAGTTTAATGCAAATTGGGAAAAATTCCATTATTCCTATAAAATGAAATAGGATTTACTAAAATTAGTTTCAGAATTTTCCATGTATAATTGAGAATTTAAAAATGGAAAAATTGAGATAGAAAGTAAGTTTTAGTTAAAAATTTAAAAGGGTATGACACTATTTTAGAAGAGTAAAAGAAATATGTTGTGTGAATTAATTTCTCTTGAAAAGATTGTACTTGATTAAGAATTATTTGGAGTATATTTCATGAGTTTAAATTGCAAATGAGATTGCAAGTGAAGAATTCATGCTTGTGAAAAGAATTATTGTTGGTAATTATGAATGATTTATGGATGAATAAGAGAATCATGTATGATGTTAAATGAGACATTGATTAAAAGTTAGAGATGTGAATATAATGAGTTTAAGACATGTTTATTAAAGGGTATGTGTACCCATGGTTTCTTGTACATGAAAAAGTTATGATTTAGAGTTAGTAAGACCTCGGGTACCGGCACTATTGAAATGAAAGATTTGAGAAATGATTTTGAGATATGGCCATGAAGCTATCTCGTATTTGTTGATTAAGTCCGGTAGGAGGTAAAACTAATTCTAGGTGTGGGAAATTATTCATGTCTTGAACTTAAGAAAATTTTAGGCACATAAGTGAAGATGTAGTAAGACCTAGGCAAACGTAAGTGGGGCACTCTATATAGTTGGGCAGTGAGCTTGTTGCGGCAGTTCATCGGGACTATAGACCCAGTCAGGCGGGGGATTTGTTGCGGCAGTTCTTCGGAACTGTAGTTGCCTCGTGGTAGACAAGCTTTTATTTTAAATTCGGGACTATGCGTAGTTGGGCGGTGGGCTTGTTGTGGCTGTTCATCAGGACTATAGACCCAGTCGGGCGAGGGATTTGTTGCGGCGGTTCTCCGGGACTGTGGTTGCCTCGTGGGAGACGAGTTTTTATTTTAAATTTGGGACTATACGTAGTCGGGCAGATAGTTTGCCGTACTCCTTGTATATACGTATACCGGGGCTAGAGGGGCACTTGCGGGAGGTTCGCACGACGAGAAGTCTGTATAACAGTCGGGCGGGGGATTTGTTGCGGCGGTTCCCCGGGACTGGGATCCGTACTCGTGGAACGTCTTAACTTTGTCTTATTACTGGGTAGTTTCATAGCGAGGGATCGAACCCTTAAATATGGAGTACATAGGTGCTTGCCCTCAGACCTATGTAGTATGGGATGCATAGAATTCGAATAAGTATGCATTAGTGTCATCCTAGTATAAAATGTGTACATTAGGCATTAAGGCATGGCATACATTTGCATGTTTAGCATAGCCACAATTTAACACTTTATTGTTTATTCAATTTTTGTGATTTGTTAAAGTAATGAGATCATTATATGTACGGCATAGAGAGAATGGCCGAGTATAACATTTTCATCAGTTGTAAGTGACTGACGTGCTCACAGCTTAATATGCAGGTAAAGGACTTTTTATGGAGAAGTAAAGATGTTATGATGCAGTTGATGACTTACATTGTTAAAGTTGTACAAGTTGCATTCTATTTTATTGTTGTATTTCTTTTATTCTTCTGCTGTGTAAACAAAATATAAAGAACTCTGATGTGTTTCCTTGTAAAATTGTACGAAGCGAAGTAAAAATCCGGTGAAATCTCGAATTCGGCCTTATTTGGAATTCCGGGAGTTACAATAAGTATGCCAATGAGCCTTTTCTTCCTTGTAGACGGCAACCGTGCCATAATCTAACATGAAAAAAATAACAAATATAATATTAGTGAAGTGTATTAGGCAATAGATCTAATACAGCAGGTGCTCTCTCTTAAAAGGACTAATATACTCCAAATACTAATTCATGCTAGTCTAATCTAATTGAGATAAAAAAGAACTCTAGCAATCTTTTATTCTTGGGCACCATCATGTTAGATGTTGTGATAGTGATTGCTAGACTGCAAGTGAGATTTGACCCAGTGGACTGACACTTGCATATAGATAAGTGGACCACATTGACACTTGCATATAGATAAGACAGTTATCTGAACAGCTTTATGTAGTCTCAGCAAATTCATTTTACCAACTGAAGTCAGAGATGTAACATCAAGTTTGAATTGTTAATAACCTGAGTTATGACAGCTTCTTTTAAATGTTTGCTGAAGTTTCTGGCATGTTATGATAAGGACCAAGTATCATTCAAGATGATTACTACAATCAAATCATACATTTATGCATGAATGAAATAAATATATTTACAAAGAAGTATATGTAAACATTGATTTATGTACTTATTTTCATTTGTGTGTGTGTGTGTGTGTGTGTGTGTGTGTGTGTGTGTGTGTGTGTGTGTGTGTGTGTGTGTATATATATATATATATATATATATATATATACACTTCTCCATCAAACACAATTTAGATTCAACAGGAAGATGTTTTGATATTTGATAGTTTTAACAAAATATTTAATCGGTAAGTCGTAACATGCCTTTACCGAATTTTGTGGGAAGTTGCCTAATGACTCAAATAAGAGCAAAATGGACCAACAAATACATGAAGTTAATTGGAGTTAGCAAATACAGGCTGATATTGTCACTGACTAAGAACTGGCTGAAACAGAGATAACATGGGCCTATACTGTCGAAATCTAGTTTACAAAGTAATCAATAAGATTTGCCAGTCGACATGAAAATTGAAACAATAGTCCAAAAAGCATGTGCAGTCACTTTTGATGCATGGATTAGCATCACTCACATTGTTAGGTTGTACCTGAGATGACCGGGGTGCTCGGGGATCGTCGGCGCGAGAGAGGCTCGGGATCGACGGCGCGAGAGATGGTTAGGGTGCTTGAGGATCGACGGCGACAAGTGGGATCGACGGTGCGACGAGTTGATCGACGGCGGCCAAGTTGGGTGCTCGAATTTTGTGGGGAGAAAGAGGGGATGGGTTAATTGGGGAGGAAAAGGAGAAGAAATATGAAGAGCCAGGTTTAGGATTTTTTTATTTTAGGGGCAAAATTGTAATTTTAAAGAAATAATATTTTTCCAAGCACTTGAGAATCTAATGATCCCCCCCCCCCCCCCGAAAAAATTTTGTGGGAATTGTGGCAAAAAAATTCCTACGAATATTAGTTTCCTGGGAATTTGAATTTAAAAATTAGCATACCAAACATGGGAAACTAAATTCCCAAGTTAAGATTCCTAGGAAACAAAAAAAAAATCCTTATACCAAACGCCCCCCTAAAGGTATTTTAAACCTTCAGTATGTTGATGATACTATCATTTTCTCCTCTTGTGATGGTATCAAACTAAGAAATCTTAAGCCAATTCTTTACTGTTTTGAATGTATTTCTGGCATGAAAATTAATTTTGCCAAGTCCTCTACTATATCGTTAGAGGGTGATGTTGATAAACAATATGAAATTTCTGCTTTTTTAACTGCCCTAGATGTTCATTTCCTTTATCTTAGCATTCCTCCTAGGATTTGGTCTCTTCATAGATCAGATTGGTATCCTGTAACTGAGAAAATTGAAAAGAGCATGAATTCTTGGTCTGGTATGTCTCTTTCTTGAGTTGGCAAATTAGTTCTTGTCAACTCTGTTCTATCTAGTATTCCTCTTTACCTTCTCTTTTATTTTTATCTTCCTGTGTGGGTTCCCAAGAAAATTGATCAAATTAGAAGAAAATTTCTCTGGATTGGAAATTCTTCTAACTCTGACATTGGTAAATGCCTTGTGAAGTGGAATAGAGTTTGTAAACAGAAAAAGGAAGGGGGTCGTGGTGTCATTAACTTAAGAGATCATAATTTAGCTCTTTTAGGTAAATGACTGTGGAAAAGTATTACTAATGATAACATTTCTTGGATTAGAATTATAAAAAAACAAATATTTTCGTAGAAGAAATATTTGGGATTTCAAGAGTAAACCACCTTTTATTTCATCTTCTTTTTGGAAAGGCATTTGGAAGGTTGTGGATCCTTTTAAGTGTATTCAAAAAATTTGTGGTGGTGGTAAAACTGTTAGATTTTGGACTGATATTTGGATTGGTGACTGCTCTTTGGCTTCTTCTTTTCCAGATTTATACAGACTTGCTTCTAATCCTAATGCTACTGTTTTTTCTCTCTACCATACTAACAATTTTCGTAAGATTTGGAATATTAATTTTCGAAGGAATTTATCACTCCCTCAATCTCATGAATTTAATGAACTTCTGCATCTTCTTAGTAATTATGACTGGAAAGTAAGGAATGATTTTATATGGCGTTGGGATAACAATGGCATCTTCACTATGAAGTCTTTTTTACAAATTTCTAAACTATGGTGGTAAAATTTATCCTTTCTATAAATTAATTTGGTAGAATATTGCTGTAGAACCCCGTATTTTCAAATATTATTTTTAATATTTGAAAATGAATTTAAATGAATTTTGAAGATTTAATGAATATTTTCTAAAGGATTTATCTTTTGTACACGTGCAAAACACGTGTAAATACCTTTTGAGGAATTTGAAAGTTAAGTTTTCTTCATGAAAAATCATTATTTAATATTTGGGATTTATTTAGTATTTTTCCAGATTTTCTGAAATTAATTGGAACTATTTGCAATTTTTGAGAAAAGAATGACCTTTTTGCAAATTTGACATTTTTAACGTTAAAATGTAAAAATGTATATTCTGGACGTTTTGAACAGTATTGGTTGAGATTTAGAATTATATTTTACTTTTAAAATCCAAATTTAAATGAATTTTATTGAGTTTCCAAGACTAGACCTATGTATGTAAAGTTGTATTTTTGAAGGGAATTATTTTGCAAAAGTGCGGGTAAAACCCTAAACCTATTTCCGGATTGTTTAAAAGGATTTTTCCAGCCGTCATTACTGGAATATACAGAATTTTTGGTGATTCGTTTTGGTGAAGCAAGAAGAAGTTTTTGGATCTAGCAAAAGGAAAGCTTTTCGTTGGATCTTCTCAATTCAAGGTGAGTGATAATGTTTTGTTTTGTTTTGATGTTGTGAATGATATGAATCTTGTATTGTGGTTTGATTAATGTGGTCGATTGTTATATCGTTGCTTGGCATGTATGTTTAATTAGTAGTTTGCATGGAAACGATGCAATGGTTGTTGTTTGTATCATGTATGTGAAATCTAAGAATGTTGAATAGATCTTGGTTCATAAAAGTGTATTGATAGAAAGCATAATAAACTTCGAGTATGGTTATGATCGGATGGTGAGCATCTGGATCTTGTGTTTACGAATCAGATCTTGACTATGAGTTGTGAAGAGATTCAGTATTGAGAAACCCTAATAGAAGAATTAGGAATTTAGAACATGAGAATTGAGTTTTGAGATACTGGATGATTGAGTAATGTATCCATAATGAGGATTATTTGAGATTATCATATCTTACTTGAATACAAATTATTTTAGTAAACAATGAATCTTTAGAAAAACTTCAGTTTTGATTATTGTATACAGACCTAAACTATGCAAACTGTAGGCCGACAATCGACTGGTAGACTTTTCAGTCGACTGGCACGACCCAGCCGCTGTATCTTGAAATCCGTTCTGGACAGTCGACTTAGACCCTTTTCAGTCGACTGGTACACTTAGAATTTATTTTTCAAAGTTATCTTAGATTTTTCTCTGGTAAGTGACTTATGACCCTTAAGTCGACTTTTATTGTATTTTAAGTCGACTTATGACTTTGCAAGTCAACTTATAACACTTAGAATATTTTCTTAAAGATTTCTAATATTTCTCTCTGGTAAGTCAACTTATGTTTTTATAAGTCGACTTATGTCTCCTTTAAGTCGACTTGTGTTTTTATAAGTCATCTTATATTGTTGGTAAGTCGACTTGTGTTTTTATAAGTCATCTTATATTGTTGGTAAGTCAACTTATGTTTTTATAAGTCATCTTATATTATTGGTAAGTCGACTTATGTTTTTATAAGTCATCTTATATTGTTGGTAAGTCAACTTATGTTTTTATAAGTCATCTTATATTGTTGGTAAGTCGACTTGTGTTTTTATAAGTCATCTTATATTGTTGGTAAGTCAACTTATGTTTTTATAAGTCATCTTATATTGTTGGTAAGTCAACTTATGTTTTTATAAGTCATCTTATATTGTTGGTAAGTCAACTTATGTTTTTATAAGTCATCTTATATTCTCTGGTAAGTCAACTTATGACTTTTATAAGTCAACTTATATTACTTTAACTTATTTTCTCAAAATCATGGATATTATTCCCTCTGGACAGTCGACTTACTACAGTAATAAGTCGACTGGTACTGATCAGTTTTCGTAAACTTGAATGTTCTTTCGAATGGTTAGTCTTCGAATACTTTAGTCTATACTTTGTCTTCTGTTAAGCATATGATTTTAAGATATTCAGTTGAGCTATTTATGGTGGAAAGTTGGTTTAGACAATTGAGTTTGAGTCTCTAAAGGATATGTGTGACCCTAGTATACCGGCGTTGAGTTATTTTGGTTGAGGCCTATTGAGGCATTTCAGTTCTTCAGTTTTGAGTTAAGTCCGGTAGGGTACACCAACTCTAGGAGATTCGTTGAGTAATTAAGTAACCCAAAATAATAAGGACAGACACTAGTGGTGATATGATGAACGGGAACATGAGTCAAGTACCTCAGTATGGCTTTCGGTGTGGGATTTAATCTCCGGAATTATCGAAGTATCTTACTTTGGGTGTGGGATCTATCTCCGGAATTATCCAAGTATTTTACTTTGGATGTGAGATATATCTCCGGAATTATCCAAGTAGTTGCTTTCGATGTGGGATTGATCTCCGGAATTATCGGAGTCGAGGCGAAGCACATGTGGTATTCGTGTGATGATGTGTCAATGTCTCGGTGTGGGATTTAATCTCCGGAATTATCACGGTAGTTACTTGTGGTGTGGGATTTATCCCCGGAATTATCACGGTAGTTACTTATGGTGTGGGATTGATCTCCGGAATTATCGGGCATGGACTATTATTTACAGTTTATCTTTATCTCGTAGTAGTCATCGTGTTAGGATTAGTTGCATCGTGGGGGATTGAACCCTATGAAGTGAAGACGTTAAGGGCTTGCACCGAACCTATGTAGAATGGGATGCATAGACTTCGACAAGTACGCATTAGAGAGTCCGCATATAGAAATTGTGTTTTCTTGACTTGGTTTTGTGCATGTGATTTTCTGTTTTCTACACTTGACACTTGGTTTAGTATCACTTGTTGTTTACATTTCTTGCTACTTCATAATTTATGTATTTTGGTTTATTACATGTTGTTTAAAAATCCTTGCTTAATGTTTATTTATGTTGTTTCTTTGCTTTTATGTCACTCACACCATTTATGGCTGACCCCTTTAATTTTGGGGGTTAGGGATCATCTCTAGCCTCATGTGTTGCAGGTTGTTGCTTAGAGTTTGAAGGTTGGATGCTTGAGACAGTTTGAGATAAATTGATTTATTAGAGTTTGTGTAAATTATGTAAAAGACCGTGTTGTAAATAAAAGAAAACTATGATTGAGATGTTTTAAATTCCGCTGTGCTATGTAAGAGATTGTTGTAATGAAAGTTGAAAATTTTAGTGGTGTTGGTTGTGTTTACTGTTACATTGAAGTTGATGCTGGGATTGTGCCACGTATTTTCTAAGATATTATATTCGAAATTCGGGTCGCTACAGAGATTGGTATCAGAGCATGCTTCAATAGTAATACTAAACATGACATAAAAATAACCTAGGTGTGGACACTAGAGTGTGAGTACCTAAGTGTGGACATTAAAGAGTGAGTATCACATAGAACTGAAATATGATGTTTTACCTTTGGGACACAATTGAGTTTTGCCAAAGGATATGGATGTGAGTTTGAATTGTGTGTGATGCTCTAACTTTTCCCTTGTTTTGCAGTATTCAGAATGGTTGCACCCAGGCCCAGGAATAGTGGTAACAATGAGGATGGATCTGGTAGTTCTCGAGGAACGGGAATTGACCTTGAGGCTGAATTCGCCAAGGTGTATCAGACGCTGAATGCGCTGATGGCATTTAATTTGGCGCAAACTCAGAATCAACAGCAGAATCAGCAGCAAAATCATGGGGCTGGATAGGGATTGGTTAACGCCGACCCTATCAAGCAGATTGAATCCTTTAAGAGGATGAGGCCACCAGTCTTTGAGGGGCAATCTGATCCAACCGCAGCTGATGATTGGATTAGGAAGATGCAGACGATCTTCGAGGTATCGGAGACTCCGGCAGCCAGCAAGGTGAAGTTGGCTACGATGCAGCTAGAGAAGGACGCTGGTGTCTGGTGGGAATCGCTGAAGAGGACTTTGGGAGATCAGCTGATGACTTGGGAAGCTTTTCTGGAGGAATTCAGGGATCGCTTCTTTTCCCTAGATGTTCAGGAGAAGAAGGCGACCGAGTTCTTGAACCTTCAGTAGGGTAGCATGACCGTGCGGGAGTATGAGACCAAATTTGCTCAGCTGTCGAGGTATGCGCCAGAGTTGGTCGTGGACGAGGCGAAGAAGGCCAAGAAGTTTGAGCAGGGCTTGAGGCCGAACTTGAGGTCGAGGATGATCCCGTTGGGCATCAGAAGGTTCGTCAAGCTGGTCAGGAGAGCAACTATGACTGAGGAGGACATGGACCAGTTCCAGAAGAGGCAAGATACATGGAACCGGAACAAGAGGCCAGCATCAGGTCAGAGTGGGAAGGGAATCCCCGCGAAGCAGATCAAGTTCAGTGATCCGGTGCAGAAGGCACCTGCAACTCAAGAAGTGACTTGTTATTACTGTAAGGAGGCAAGACATTACAGGTCAGCGTGTCCGAAGTTGGCGAAGCAGATTTGTTCCCAGTGTGGGCAGGCAGGACATTCTCAGCCCCATTGTCCACAATTGAGGAAGGATGGTTCGGGTGGATGCAAATTTCAGAAGAGGCAAGGGCGAGTATTTGCATTAACCGAGGAGGACGCGGGTAACTCGGAAGATGTAATACAGGGTATGCAAGAATTTTGATTTTTATTTTAAATCAATATAATAAGTAAAACCTTTATTTGAGAACAATTTAAGATTGAGTATCATTCTTATTGTAATAGGAGTTGTTTTAATTAATGGAATAAAAGCAAGGGTTTTATTTGATACTGGTTCATCGCATACTTTTGTATCGCCAAATTTTGCAAGAATCTTAGGTGTGGAACCTAAGTTGTTTCCAGGTAGGATTTTGTCGGTGGCAACGCCGTCAGGTGAAGAGTTGATTGCGGATCAATATTACGAGGGCTGTGATATCGAGATTGGTGGGAGGTTGTTCGGCATTGATTTGATCGAGCTGCAAGTCTTAGGAGTGGATGTCATCGTGGGCATTGATTGGATGGCAATATATGATGCCACAATTGAATGTAAGCAGAAGGAGGTGTTGGTGAAAGCACCAGGTGGACCCGCAGTGACTTTCCAAGGGAAGAAGAAGATTCCGAAGGTGGCTGCAACGGTATCCAAGATGGTTATTTCAGATGAAGTCAAGGGCATTCCGATTGTCCGGAATTTTCCTAAGGTGTTCTTGGATGAATTTTTAGGATTACCGCCGCAGAGAGATGTGGAGTTTTGCATTAATGTTCAGTTGGGGAGCGTGCCGATTTCTAAGGCTCCGTACAGGATGGCACCTGTAGAGCAGGATGAAGTGAAGAAGCAGATTAAGGAGCTGTTGAGCAAAGGACTTATAAGGCCGAGTTCTTCTCCGTGGGGAGCGCCAGTGCTGTTAGTCAAGAAGAAGGACGGGACAATGAGGATGTGCATTGACTACTGTGAGTTGAATAGGGTGACTATTCAGAACAAGTATCCACTGCCGTGGATTGATGATTTGTTCGACAAGCTTCGAGGAGCAGCTGTGTTTTCGAAGATTGATTTGAGATCAGGGTATCATCAGGTTCGAGTCAAGGAGGAAGATGTGAGTAAGACAGCTTTCAGGACTCGTCATGGACTCTATGAGTTTTTGGTGATGCCGTTCGGGTTGACGAATGCGCCAGCAGTTTTCATGGATATGATGAATCGGGTTTTGAGGCCATTTATTGACTCCTTCGTGGTGGTTTTCATCGACGATATTTTGGTGTATTCGAAGTCGGAGGAGGAGCATTCTACGCACTTGACAGCAGTATTACAGAAATTGCAGGAGCATAGCTTGTATGCCAAGTTGTCGAAGTGTGAGTTTTGGAAGACTGAGGTAGCTTTCCTTGGTCATATTCTTTTTAAGGAGGGAGTAGCCACTGATCCTCAGAAAGTTGAAGCAGTAAAGGATTGGCCCAGGCCAACGTCTGTGAAGGAAGTCAGAAATTTCTTGGGTTTAGCTGGTTACTACAGAAGATTTATCCAGGGTTATTCTCAGATTGCAGTTCCTTTGACAGGTTTGACCCAGAAGAATGTGGCATTTGTATGGACTGATAAGTGTGAGGAAAGTTTCCTTGAGTTAAAGGAAAGGTTGACTACTGCACCTATCTTAGCTTTGCCACAAGCTAGGAAGGATTATGATATCTACAGTGATGCGTCTCTCAGAGGTTTGGGTTGTGTCTTGATGCAAGAAGGCAAGGTTATTGCTTATGGTTCGAGGCAATTGCGTCCGCATGAGAAGAATTATCCGACGCATGATTTGGAGCTAGCAGCTATCATTTATGCCTTGAAGCAGTGGAGGCATTATGTTTATGGCGAGAAGGTTAACATGTACACTGACCACAAGAGCCTGAAGTACATTTATCAACAGAAGGATCGTAATCTCCGGCAGAGAAGGTGGTTGGAGGTATTGGAAGACATTTGTCCCGAAATCAAGTATCATCCGGGCAAGGCGAATGTGGTGGCTGGTGGACTTAGCAGGAAGAGTAGTTTATCAAGTTTGATCACTACTCGAAGTGAGTTGGAAGCAGAGATCGATCAGGCAGGTATCGAGGTGGTGCTGCAAGGTTTAGGGGCATCTTTGGCTCAGTTGAGGCTACAGCCATCCTTGAGAGAGAGGATTGTGGAAGGTCAGAGATCAGACTCAGAGATTCAGAAGATGTTGCAACAGGTTTCAGAGGGCAAGCTATCAGAGTTTCGTGTCCAAGATGGAATTCTTTGGTTGGGTGAGAGGTTGTGTGTTCCAGATAATGCAGATTTGAGAGAGAGTGTCTTGCAGGAAGCATACAGTACCTTGTTGTCAGTTCATCTAGGAGGCACGAAGATGTACAGGGACATCAAACAGCACTTTTGGTGGTCTGGTATGAAGAGGGATGTGACAGATTTCGTGGCAAGGTGTCTGACTTGTCAGCAGATCAAAGCAGAAAATCAGAGACCTGGAGGTTTATTACAGCCGTTGCCCATTCCGGAGTGAAAATGGGAGAATATCAGTATGGATTTCGTCACGGGTTTGCCGAGGAGTTCGAAGAGCAATGACTCGATTTGGCTTGTCGTGGACCATTTGACTAAGTCGGCTCACTTTCTAGCCATGAAGATTACTTGGTCGATGGAGAAATTGGCTGAGTTGTACATTGGAGAAATTATGAGACTTCATGGAGTTCCTGTATCGATTGTTTCCGACAGAGATGCAAGGTTCACTTCAAGATTTTGGAAGAGCCTACAAGCAGCTTTAGGCACCAGAACTGATTTCAGTAACGCTTTTCATCCACAGACTGATGGTCAGACGGAGAGGGTGAATCGAGTGCTGGAAGATATGTTGAGGGCTTGTGTTATAGATTTCGGTGGTAGTTGGGAGAGATACTTGGCATTGGTTGAGTTTGTTTATAACAACAGTTACCATGCGAGTATCGGGATGGCACCGTATGAGGCTTTGTATGGGCGGAGGTGCAGGACACCTGTTTATTGGTACGAGGTTGGCAAGAGGCAGATGTATGGTCCTGAGATCGTACAGCAGACGTCGGAGCAGATTGAGCTGATTCGCAAGAGATTGGATGAGGCTCAGAGTCGGCAGAAGAGTTATGCTGATACTCGACGAAGAGACTTAGAGTTTGAGGTTGGGGATGCAGTTTTCCTCAAGGTTTCTCCAACCAAAGGAGTGATCAGGTTTGGTAAGGGAGGCAAGTTGGCACCAAGATATATTGGGCCATACAGGATCGTGGAGCAGATTGGCAAGACAGCATATAGATTAAAGCTTCTAGAGGAGTTGGCACAGGTGCATGATGTATTCCATGTGTCATTGTTGAAGAAGTATGTGCCAGATCAGAATCATCAGTTGGTAGAGATTCCTGAAGATCTACAGGAGAACTTGAGTTACAAGGAATAGCCTGTTGAGATCGTTGACCGTAGAGAGAAAGTTCTTAGGAACAAGGTGATACCTATGGTCAAGATGTTGTGGAGGAATCAGCAGTTCGAGGAGGCTACTTGGGAGCCAGAGGATCGCATGCAGAAGGATTTTCCTGAGCTTTTTGTATGAGTGTATTTCTTTTATGTGATTGTGATTCTTTTGAATGTTTGTACCATTGATTGATGTAATTTGTATTCCTTCTATTTTGATTGTATTGTCGTATGCAATTGTTTGGACTATGTTCTATTTACGAGATATTGTTTCTTTTGTGAGTATGTGGTTTGGACTCATTAATAGTAGTTCTGAGGACAGAACTCTTCTAAGAAGGGAGTGATGTAGAACCCCATATTTTCAAATATTATTTTTAATATTTGAAAATGAATTTAAATGAATTTTGAGGATTTAATGAATATTTTCTAAAGGATTTATCTTTTGTACACGTGTAAATACCTTTTGAGGAATTTGAAAGTTAAGTTTTCTTCATAAAAAATCATTATTTAATATTTGGGATTTATTTAGTATTTTTCCAGATTTTCTGAAATTAATTGGAACTATTTACAATTTTTGAGAAAAGAAGGACCTTTTCGCAAATTTGACATTTTTAAGGTTAAAATGTAAAAATGTATATTCTGGACGTTTTGAACAGTGTTGGTTGAGATTTAGAATTATATTTTACTTTTAAAATCCAAATTTAAATGAATTTTATTGAGTTTCCAAGACTAGACCTATGTATGTAAAGTTGTATTTTTGAAGGGAATTATTTTGCAAAAGTGCGGGTAAAACCCTAAACCTATTTCCGGATTGTTTAAAAGGATTTTTCCAGCCGTCATTACTGGAATATACAGAATTTTTGGTGATTCGTTTTGGTGGAGCAAGAAGAAATTTTTGGATCTAGCAAAAGGAAAGCTTTTCGTTGGATCTTCTCAATTCAAGGTGAGTGACAATGTTTTGTTTTGTTTTGATGTTGTGAATGATATGAATCTTGTATTGTGGTTTGATTAATGTGGTCGATTGTTATATCGTTGTTTGGCATGTATGTTTAATTAGTAGTTTGCATGGAAACGATGCAATGGTTGTTGTTTGTATCATGTATGTGAAATCTAAGAATGTTGAATAGATCTTGGTTCATTAAAGTGTATTGATAGAAAGCATAATAAACTTCGAGTAAAGTTATGATCGGATGGTGAGAATCTGGATCTTGTGTTTACGAATCAGATCTTGACTATGAGTTGTGAAGAGATTCAGTATTGAGAAACCCTAATGGAAGAATTAGGAATTTAGAACATGAGAATTGAGTTTTGAGATACTGGATGATTGAGTAATATATCCATAATGAGGATTATTTGAGATTGTCATATCTTACCTGAATACAAATTATTTTAGTAAACAATGAATCTTTAGAAAAACTTCAGTTTTGATTATTGTATACAGACCTAAACTATGCAAACTGTAGGCCGACAGTCGACTGGTAGACTTTTCAGTCGACTGGCACGACCCAGCCGCTGTATCTTTAGTTTTTCTTGAAAATCCATTCTGGACAGTCGACTTAGACCCTTTTCAGTCGACTGGTACACTTAGAATTTATTTTTCAAAGTTATCTTATATTTTTCTCTGGTAAGTCGACTTATGACCCTTAAGTCGACTTATGACCCTTAAGTCGACTTATATTGTATTTTAAGTCGACTTATGACTTTGCAAGTCGACTTATAACACTTAGAATATTTTCTTAAAGATTTCTGAAATTTCTCTCTGGTAAGTCGACTTATGTTTTTATAAGTCGACTTATGTCTCCTTTAAGTCGACTTGTGTTTTTATAAGTCATCTTATATTGTTGGTAAGTCAACTTATGTTTTTATAAGTCATCTTATATTGTTGGTGTAATATCCCAATCGACTATTAATAATATTATTTTATTAGCATTCAACTAGTTGATTATTTTTATTTTTCATATAGAATTATCTTTAGCCATGACAACCTAGTTGATAATTAGGAATTGTTGGATAGTGAAACCTAAGGTTAAAAGACACAAAGGATTAAGGAATTCTTCTAGAACACTCTGTCTTCCACATCACCCTCCACCTCACCTAAGCACCATACCCTCACCATACCTCCACCTCATCCTCTCCTTCCCTAGTTGAAACCGGCCCAAAATTGGGGGAGGGTTTTTGAAATTGGGGGAGGGTTTTTGTGCAATTGTGTGCATACACATTTGCACTCTCCACCCTTTTTCCCACCTATAAATACCCCCTTCCTCCACCTTTGTCTCATTTTAGAAAGACAAAAAGAAAGAAAGGAAAAAGAATGAGTGAACTACTAACTTGAGAGTTTTCTTTGTAGGTTTAATAGGAATTCTAAGAGCTTAGGAGAAAGAGTAAGAGTGATAGCAAGTCATTCCTACAAGAAAAGAAGGTGGGGGTTTCTCTTTTGTTTGTTTGTTTGTTTGTTTGTATTGTTGTTTTGATGGTTCTTCTTCTTCTTATCCTCCTTGTTTACTTTTCTTTTGGTGTGGTTGTTTTTGTAGTAGTATGGTTGTATGGATTTCTTATCTTGTATGTTGTAGTATAACCACTTAAAAAGGGAAAAGAATGATAAGAACTTTCATGGAACACATAAAGAAAGAATGTTGTTAGTAGTTATTGTTTGGCTAATTAAAGAACTAACTACTTGGACTATTTCACTAAGCATATGGAACAATGGCATAAGAAGGAGGAATGGTGGAGTTGATTGTGTTGTTGAATGAACACCTTGACATAAACATATGCATATGTGTGTACATACCCATTGGGATGTAGAACTCAAACTTGACATAAGCATAGTAGAATTTTTATATGCATTGAAGTAGTAAACTCAACAAATAAACTCTTATTCTTTTACTAATTGCTCTCTACTTGAAATGCTAATTTTGGTTACAAAAGAAAAAGGAAAAAGAAAGGAATGCTAAGTAGGTTTGCAACTCATTATGGGTAATTGTAGATCATAAGGAAAGAAAGAAAGAAGGAAAGATAAATGGTCCTTGTAATAGCTAGTAACTAATTAACCATGCTTAGATGATTAGAAAATACCATGCGTAATTGTTGTTTATGCTTAACTTAAGGTAACTATCCATGGTTAGTTGTAGTAAATTTTTATGTTATGTTCTACCCATGCTAGCATTGTGTAGAAACTCATGCTATTGTTGTAGGTTGATACTTAACTAGTATACATGTCTAGAATGTTACTAAAATGTACACCATGCTTTATGTTAATGTTAAAATAGCATACCATGTTTGGAAATGATGTATACCATGCTAAAGTTTATATACATGCTTAGAATGTTGTAGGATTTAAATTAAAAATTCCTACCATGTTTAGGAATGATGTATACCATGCTAAGTGTATGTACATGCTTAGAATGTTGTAGGATTTATATTAAAAATCCCTACCATGTTTAGGAATGATGTATACCATGCTAAGTGTATGTACATGCTTAGAATGTTGTAGGATTTATATTAAAAATCCCTACCATGTCTAGGAATGATGTATACCATGCTAAGTTTTTATACATGCTTAGAATGTTGTAGGATTTATATTAAAAAACCCTACCATGTTTAGGAATGATGTATACCATGCTAAAGTTTATATACATGCTTAGAATGTTGTAGGATTTATTTTAAAAATCCGTACCATGTTTAGGAATGATGTATACCATGCTAAAGTTTATATGTATGCTTAGAATGTTGTAGGATTACCATGTTTAGGAATGATGTATACCATGCTAAAGTTTATCTACATGCTTAGAATGTTGTAGAATTTAAATTAAAAATCCCTACCATGTTTAGGAATGATGTATACCATGCTAAGTGTATGTACATGCTTAGAATGTTGTAGAATTTATATTAAAAATTCCTACCATGTTTAGGAATGATGTATATCATGCTAAGTGTATGTACATGCTTAGAATGTTGTAGGATTTATATTAAAAATCCCTACCATGTTTAGGAATGATGTATACCATGTTAAGTTTATATACATGCTTAGAATGTTGTAGGATTTATACTAAAAATCCCTACCATGTTTAGGAATGATGTATACCATGCTAAAGTTTATATACATGCTCCGAATGTTGTAGGATTTATATTAAAAATCTATACCATGTTTAGGAATGATGTATACCATGCTAAAGTTTATATACATGCTTAGAATGTTGTATGATTTATATTAAAAATCCCTACCATGTTTAGGAATGATGTATACCATGCTAAAGTTTATATACATGCTTAGAATGTTGTAGGATTTATATTAAAAATCCCTACCATGTTTAGGAATGATGTATACCATGCTAAGTGTATGTACATGCTTAGAATGTTGTAGGATTTAAATTAAAAATCCCTACCATGTTTAGGAATGATGTATACCATGCTAAGTGTATGTACCTGCTTAGAATGTTGTAGGATTTAAATTATAAATACCTACCATGCCTTGGAATGTCGTATGTTCATACTAGTTATATATCCATGCTTGTGTTGTGGTAATTAATCATGATAAGTAGTACGCATCCATGCTTAAGTTGTAACTTATGCTCAAATTGTATTAAGTCTCATGTTTAGATTGTAGTAACTATCCATACTTAAGATTGTTACAAGTACATGCTAAATCGCATTCATGATTAAGAATGTTGTAAGTTGATGGTTATGTCATATATACCATGATTAATTGTTGTAGGTTGATGCTTACAATCGCATACCATGCTAGAATTGCCATAGGTTAAGTAATAAGAAAGAGTCATGTTGAAATTGTATTAGTAACTACCTCATTGTAGTTAATGTTAGTAAGGAGCCATACATGCTTGAATGGTATAGTGTAGCATCCTAATTACTTGTTGAAATGCACCCATGTTTTATGTTGTTTGGGAAAAGAACCCATGGACTCTAGTCGGTTAAGGTTCTACTTAAGATGGAATCATAGCATGTGAGCCCTTTCATTTAAGGTAATAAGGGTTGGAAAGTTCTAATAATTGTTAGCTTGATAAAAAGCTAGTCTAGGGTCTTCAAATTACCCTAAGGGTCATCGACCATCAAGACCACATCCTACCCCCTTAGAGTAAATGGATAGATCTCACCTCGGGCATCAACGGATCTTAACCGATGTAGGTTGACCGTGGGCCGAGAGTGTCGGTAGAATCCGAGTTAGGGGTAGGGATGAGTGAGAGTGATCTCGTTACTCGAGTCTTGGATCGAGGGACCACGAGTTGGACCATGATAATCTAAGTTGGAAATTATGTAAGATTGTATAGGAGTAGTAACAGCATTAAGGTAGTGACTTATAAAATCATTACTTAACCTTTTTGCTAGAAAGAAGGGGAGTTGGTAGTAGGGTGCACCGTACGACCAAACCTTTCTTTGGGGCCGATCTTAGGTGGTGTTATTGGGTTGCGCCTTCCTGTCAAAGGGATACGTACGGTGCCGTCTCACAAGTTGGGAGCACGGGTTGCGTATCTCGCGCTGTTTATCCCTGAAGTACCGTGGCTTGGGGTGCCACAGGATGCATTGGGCAGTCCTACGCTTGCGAGACCCCAGGGGTGCCACAGGGTAGGCTTCGCGCTACCCTGCGCTTGCGAGGCCCTATGATTTGGATTTTGAAATGACGCCCGATACATTGGGTTCGTCTAGTTTTGAGTGAGGTCCGGTTGGCCGGGTAGCAGTGGCGAACATAGACACCACTGGCGGACTGCATTAGTGGGACATGACCACGTCTGCAACCTCACCAGTCACGTGTAGGTGTCAGGAAAAGGTTGTGTACAATTTGAAGTTCATAACGCGGGTTCAAATCCCTATAAATGGAGAAACGGCTTGAGAAGGGTCGCATGTAGTATGGGCTGCATGTTGACTTCGGAGACTTGCTGACATTAGAATATGAGCATCCTAGTTTAGTTGACCTGGCATTAGTATCCTAGCTTAGTTGACAGTGCATTGGTATTCTAGTTTAGTTGACAGTGCATTAGTATTCTAGATTAGTTGACAGTGCATTGGTATTCCAGTTTGATTGACATTTATTAGATTCTAATCACTGCACTCACGATCACTTAAACTACACCGACATACTTCACCCTGTTTGTATATGTTGTTTTGGAGATTCGCTGCTATATGATCAGCCTTTAAGCGTCAGTGAATACTGACGTCCCCACTTCAATAGGTTGTGGACACAAGATCGCGAACCAAAAGGACTCCAGCCGAGGCATGATCTACAAGTGAAAATGCAATGATTATCTTTTATTCATGTACACTCTGATGTAACTTATTGTATTAGTGGAAACACTCGGCCTATAATATTATGTTAATAAAAAGTTTTAAATTTTCCTGTTTCTGTGTATTGTGACTAATTGAATGAAAAGGTCCTGGCTCGTGTCTCGGTTTCCCAGTATATGGAAAACGGGGCGCTACAGAGTTGTATCAGAGCCGACTTCAATTTATAGTCCAACATAGAAGGAAAATATACTTAGGTGCCTTATAGGGGTTAGGCTTCCTTTTAGCTGGTTGTTGATAATTATAATTCATACTGTTGTTCCTTCAACTTATGTATTATGATGTTCTATATCTATGCTAATTTCCGTGTCCACTGCGTACAGGATGTCGAACGGCGCAGTTCCCCCAGGGATTGGAGGAGCACACGAAGTTGCAGTCGAGGTGGACTCGGACCTGGAGCCCATCACAGATGGGGACGGGTCACCGGTTGGAGTCGGATTGGCCAATGGATCCACCGCAGCTGCCGCAGCAGGAGGTGCCCCTGCCAGTGGCCAGATCCCAGCACCACCACCCCCACCACCTCCCCCGCATAACCCAGTACAGCAAGCTTTCGACCAGGTCTTTCAGGATCTTGAGACATGGGGATGGTGCCATGTCTGCTTGAAAAACAGGATGGACTCATGTGAGTTCGTAGCCCTCAACAATGAGAAAGAAATAGTGGAGTTAAGGATGGCAAGGGCAAAGGCAGACCGCAAGATAGTGATCCTAAAGCACTCCCACCGTGTGCAATTTGCGCGCCTGGAGCGCAAATGTGCGGAGCTGCAGGCACAGGTCTCACACCTACTTGCACTGTTGGCACCACCACCTGGTGAAGGGGACGGGACCTCTAGTAGTACTGACTAGGCAGTTAGGTGCCCTAGGCTACTTTGTTATTTTGGATATTTTGCTTCCTACTGTATGATATAAATGTAAGGAAGGTAATGCTATGTACGACCTGGTGTTATGATAAAATGAAGTTAGCTTTATGTTTTCTGCAAATCTTATGTGCATGTTAAATTGAATGGATGTTATTATTATTACTATTTTTGTAACAAATATGATCCCCTGCGTATTCCGCTACTCTCTTCTACCAGATGTCTCGCAGGACCAGGAGTGGTAGGACTGACAATCTGGAAGGCGAGGGCAATGGAGGCGATGGCGCAGGTCTTGATTTGGAGACGGAATTCGCTCGTATGTACCAGGCCTTGGGTGACCTTACAGAAGCGAGCCGAAACAATGTGCAGCAACCAGGAGCACCCGGAGGTAACCGGGGAGCAGCAGCTACCGACCCCATTAAGATGGTTGAGTCATTCCGAAGGATGAGGCCGCCCATTTTTGAAGGCAAGGCAGACCCGACAGCGGCTGACGACTGGATTCAAGACGACTGAAAGAAAGAAAGAAGAAAAGATAAATGGTCCTTGTAATAGCTAGTAACTAATTAACCATGCTTAGATGATTAGAAAATACCATGCTTAATTGTTGTTTATGCTTAAGTTAAGGTAACTATCCATGGTTAGTTGTAGTAAATTTTTATGTTATGTTCTACCCATGCTAGAATTGTGTAGAAACTCATGCTATTGTTGTAGGTTGATACTTAACTAGTATACATGTCTAGAATGTTACTAAAATGTACACCATGCTTTATGTTAATATTAAAATAGCATACCATGCTTGGGAATGATGTATACCATGCTAAAGTTTATATACATGCTTAGAATGTTGTAGGATTTAAATTAAAAATTCCTACCATGTTTAGGAATGATGTATACCATGCTAAGTGTATGTACATGCTTAGAATATTGTAGGATTTATATTAAAAATCCCTACCATGTTTAGGAATGATGTATACCATGCTAAGTGTATGTACATGCTTAGAATGTTGTAGGATTTATATTAAAAATTCCTACCATGTCTAGGAATGATGTATACCATGCTAAGTTTATATACATGCTTAGAATATTGTAGGATTTATATTAAAAATTCCTACCATGTTTAGGAATGATGTATACCATGCTAAAGTTTATATACATGCTTAGAATGTAGGATTTATATTAAAAATTCCTACCATGTTTAGGAATGATGTATACCATGCTAAAGTTTATATACATGCTTATGATGCTGTAGGATTTATATTAAAAATCTCTACCATGTTTAGGAATGATTTATACCATGCTAAAGTTTATATACATGCTTAGAATGTTGTAGGATTTAAATTAAAAATCCCTACCATATTTAGGAATGATGTATACCATGCTAAGTGTATGTACATGCTTAGAATGTTGTAGGATTTATATTAAAAATCCCTACCATGTTTAGGAATGATGTATACCATGCTAAGTGTATGTACATGCTTAGAATGTTGTAGAATTTATATTAAAAATCCCTACCATGTTTAGGAATGATGTATACCATGCTAAGTTTATATACATGCTTAGAATGTTGTAGGATTTATACTAAAAATCCCTACCATGTTTACGAATGATGTATACCATGCTAAAGTTTATATATATGCTTAGAATATTGTAGGATTTAAATTAAAAATTCCTACCATGTTTAGGAATGATGTATACCATGCTAAGTGTAAGTACATGCTTAGAATATTGTAGGATTTATATTAAAAATCCCTACCATGTTTAGGAATGATGTATACCATGCTAAGTGTATGTACATGCTTAGAATGTTATAGGATTTATATTAAAAATTCCTACCATGTCTAGGAATGATGTATACCATGCTAAGTTTATATACATGCTTAGAATATTGTAGGATTTATATTAAAAATTCCTTCCATGTTTAGGAATGATGTATACCATGCTAAAGTTTATATACATGCTTAGAATGTTGTAGGATTTATATCAAAAATTCCTACCATGTTTAGTAATGATGTATACCATGCTAAAGTTTATATACATGCTTAGAATGTTGTAGGATTTATATTAAAAATCCCTACCATGTTTAGGAATGATGTATACCATGCTAAAGTTTATATACATGCTTAGAATGTTGTAGGATTTAAATTAAAAATCTCTACCATGTTTAGGAATGATGTATACCATGCTAAGTGTATGTACATGCTTAGAATGTTGTAGGATTTATATTAAAAATCCCTACCATGTTTAGGAATGATGTATACCATGCTAAGTGTATGTACATGCTTAGAATGTTGTAGGATTTATATTAAAAATCCATACCATGTTTAGGAATGATGTATACCATGCTAAGTTTATATACATGCTTAGAATGTTGTAGGATTTATATTAAAAATCCCTACCATGTTTGCGAATGATGTATATCATGCTAAAGTTTATATACATGCTTAGAATGTTGTAGGATTTATATTAAAAATCCCTATCATGTCTAGGAATGATGTATACCATGCTAAAGTTTATATACTTGCTTAGAATATTGTAGGATTTATATTAAAAATTCCTACCATGTTTAGGAATGATGTATACCATGCTAAAGTTTATATACATGCTTAGAATGTTGTAGGATTTAAATTAAAAATCCCTACCATGTTTAGGAATGATGTATACCATGCTAAGTGTATGTACATGCTTAAAATGTTGTAGGATTTAAATTAAAAATCCCTACCATGTTTAGGAATGATGTATACCATGCTAAGTGTATGTACATGCTTAGAATGTTGTAGGATTTAAATTAAAAATACCTACCATGTCTTGGAATGTTGTATGTTCATACTAGTTATATATCCATTCTTGTGTTGTGGTAATTAATCATGATAAGTAGTAAGCATCCATGCTTAAGTTGTAACTTATGCTCAAATTGTAGTAAGTCTCATGTTTAGATTGTAGTAACTATCCATGCTTAAGATTGTTACAAGTGCATGCTAAATCGCATTAATGATTAAGAATGTTGTAAGTTGATGGTTATGTCATATATACCATGATTAATTGTTGTAGGTTGATGCTTACAATCGCATACCATGCTTGAATTGCCATAGGTTAAGTAATAAGAAAGAGTCATGTTGAAATTGTATTAGTAACTACCTCGTTGTAGTTAATGTTAGTAAGGAGCCATACATGCTTGAATGGTATAGTGTAGCATCCTAGTTACATGTTGAAATGCACCCATGTTTTATGTTGTTTGGGAAAAGAACCGATGGACTCTAGTTGGTTAAGGTTCTACTTAAGATGGAATCATAGCATGTGAGCCCTTTCATTTAAGGTAATAAGGGTTGGAAAGTTCTAATAATTGTTAGCTTGATAAAAAGCTAGTCTAGGGTCTTCAAATTACCCTAAGGGTCATCGACCATCAAGACCAGATCCTACCCCCTTAGAGTAAATGGATAGATCTCACCTCGGGCATCGACGGATCTTAACCGATGTTGGTTGACCGTGGGCCGAGAGTGTTGGTAGAATCCGAGTTAGGGGTAGGGATGAGTGAGAGTGATCTCGTTACTCGAGTCTTGGATCGAGGGACCACGAGTTGGACCATGATAATCTAAGTTGGAAATTATGTAAGATTGTATAGGAGTAGTAATAGCATTAGGGTAGTGACTTATAAAATCATTACTTAACCTTTTTGCCAGAAAGATGGGGAGTTGGTAGTAGGGTGCACCGTACGACCAAACCTTTCTTTGGGGCCGATCTTAGGTGGTGTTATTGGGTTGCGCCTTCCTGTCAAAGGGATACGTACGGTGCCGTCTCACAAGTTGGGAGCACGGGTTGCGTATCTCGCGCTGTTTATTCCTGAAGTACCGTGGCATGGGGTGCCATAGGATGCATTGGGCAGTCCTACGCTTGCGATACCCCAGGGGTGCCACAGGGTAGGCTTCGCGCAACCCTGCGCTTGCGAGACCCTATGATTTGGATTTTGAAATGACGCCCGATACATTGGATTCGTCTAGTTTTGAGTGAGGTCCGGTTGGCCGGGTAGCAGTGGCGAACATAGACACCACTGGCGGACTGCATTAGTGGGACATGACCACGTCTGCAACCTCACCAGTCACGTGTAGGTGTCAGGAACAGGTTGTGTACAATTAGAAGTTCATAACGCGGGTTCAAATCCCTATATATGGAGAAACGGCTTGAGAAGGGTCGCATGTAGTATGGGCTGCATGTTGACTTCGGAGACTTGCTGACATTAGAATATGAGCATCCTAGTTTAGTTGACCTGGCATTAGTATCCTAGCTTAGTTGACAGTGCATTGGTATTCTAGTTTAGTTGACAGTGCATTAGTATTCTAGATTAGTTGACAGTGCATTGGTATTCCAGTTTGATTGACATTTATTAGATTCTAATCACTGCACTCACGATCACTTAAACTACACCGACATACTTCACCCTGTTTGTATATGTTGTTTTGGAGATTCGCTGCTATATGATCAGCCTTTAAGCGTCAGTGAATACTGACGTCCCCACTTCAATCGGTTGTGGACACAAGATCGCGAACCAAAAGGACTCCAGCCGAGGCATGATCTACAAGTGAAAAAGCAATGATTATCTTTTATTCATGTACACTCTGATGTAACTTATTGTATTAGTGGAAACACTCGGCCTATAATATTATGTTAATAAAAAGTTTTAAATTTTCCTGTTTCTGTGTATTGTGACTAATTGAATGAAAAGGTCCTGGCTCGTGTCTCGGTTTCCCAGTATATGGAAAACGGGGTGCTACAGAGTGGTATCAGAGCCGACTTCAATTTATAGTCCAACATAGAAGGAAAATATACTTAGGTGCCTTATAGGGGTTAGGCTTCCTTTTCGCTGGTTGTTGATAATTATAATTCATACTGTTGTTCCTTTAACTTATGTATTATGATGTTCTATATCTATGCTAATTTCCGTGTCCACTCCATACAGGATGTCGAACGGAGCAGTTCCCCCAGGGATTGGAGGAGCACACGAAGTTGCAGTCGAGGTGGACTCGGACCTGGAGCCCATCACAGATGGGGACGGGTCACCGGTTGGAGTCGGATTGGCCAATGGATCCACCGCAGCTGCCGCAGCAGGAGGTGCCCCTGCCAGTGGCCAGATCCCAGCACCACCACCCCCACCACCTCCCCCGCATAACCCAGTACAGCAAGCTTTCGACCAGGTCTTTCAGGATCTTGAGACATGGGGATGGTGCCATGTCTGCTTGGAAAACAGGATGGACTCATGTGAGTTCGTAGCCCTCAACAATGAGAAAGAAATAGTGGAGTTAAGGATGGCAAGGGCAAAGGCAGACCGCAAGATAGTGATCCTAAAGCACTTCCACCGTGTGCAATTTGCGCGCCTGGAGCGCAAATGTGCGGAGCTGCAGGCACAGGTCTCACACCTACTTGCACTGTTGGCACCACCACCTGGTGAAGGGGACGGGACCTCTAGTAGTACTGACTAGGCAGTTAGGTGCCCTAGGCTACTTTGTTATTTTGGATATTTTGCTTCCTACTGTATGATATAAATGTAAGGAAGGTAATGCTATGTAAGACCTGGTGTTATGATAAAATGAAGTTAGCTTTATGTTTTCTGCAAATCTTATGTGCATGTTAAATTGAATGGATGTTATTATTATTACTATTTTTGTAACAAATATGATCCCCTGCGTATTCCGCTACTCTCTTCTACCAGATGTCTCGCAGGACCAGGAGTGGTAGGACCGACAATCTGGAAGGCGAGGGCAGTGGAGGCGATGGCGCAGGTCTTGATTTGGAGACGGAATTCGCTCGTATGTACCAGGCCTTGGGTGACCTTGCAGAAGCGAGCCGAAACAATGTGCAGCAACCAGGAGCACCCGGAGGTAACTGGGGAGCAGCAGCTACCGACCCCGTTAAGATGGTCGAGTCATTCCGAAGGATGAGGCCGCCCATTTTTGAAGGCAAGGCAGACCCGACAGCGGCTGACGACTGGATTCGTCAAGTCGAGATAGTGTTTGAGGTGATGTTGACACCAGAGGACAGCAAGGTCAGGTTAGCCAACATTCTGCTAGAAAAAGATGCCGGAGTCTGGTGGCAATCAGTAAAGAGAGGCATGGGCGAAGGGCCCATTACCTAGGAGGATTTCCTAGCAGAATCAGGCAACACTATTTCCCGCTAGACGTGCAAGTGGAGAAAGCCATGGAGTTCCACAACCTAAAGCAGGGAAGCATGACGGTTCGAGAATACGAGACCAAGTTCACCCAGCTTTCCCGCTATGCTCCGGAAATGGTACAAGACGAAGTCAAAAAGACCAAGAGATTTGAGCAGGGGCTTAGGCCCATACTTAGGACCAAGATGATACCGCTTTGCATCCGGAGGTTCGAGAAGCTAGTCCGTCGAGCAGCTACGACAGAGTTAGACATGAATAAAGGGCCTGAACTGCAAGGAAACACTGGAAAGTGGAACAAGGGAAAGAGGCATGCACCAGCGTCAAGATTCAGAAGCCAGGGTGGGAACCAAAAATTTCAGAAGAGGGTTAGCAACACCAGCAACATCAAGCCAGGGAGTTGTTTTACATGTGGCGAGACAGGGCATTTCAGGAACCAATGCCCCAAGAATGGGAACCCTTAGAATGATGCCCGCTCCTGTTACAATTTCGGAAAGGTTGGCCATGTTCGGCCAGACTGTCCCCAACTTCACAGGGGCAACGGTGGGCCGGCTCCCAAGACAAACAGAAAGGGGATGAACCGCCGAGAGAAAATATTTGCACTCACAGAGGAAGACGCCAATGAAGACGAGGGAGTTATCACCGGTAGGTGAAGGAGTATGGCTAAGCTTTTGTAGTATTTTGAATATTTTGGCATAAGATAGTATTGATGTAACCACTTTTGTAAACAGGTTGGATTAATATAAACGAAATCCAGGCAACTGTTTTATTTGATAGTGGGTCGTCTCATTCCTTTGTGTCTGGAGCATTCTCTAAGAAGTTGAAATGCACCCAGGAGGCAACTCCGGAATCAGTTTTACTAGTAGGTACCCCGTCTGGAGCAACTCTCCCTGCAAATTCATGCTACAAGGGATGCAATCTCCGGATCGACAAGGAGACCCTGAGTATAGACTTGCTAGAGTAGGGCTTTGTAGGGACAGACGTGATTATCGGGATGGACTGGATGTCCAAGCACAATGCTAGCATCGATTGCAAGGAGAAGAGGATAACCATTACCCCATCCGGAGGACCGGAGCTTGTGTTCCAAGGAAGGAAGAAACAGAATGCAGAAATTCTCGCAGCTGCGACTAAGGTACCAGTGCCAAGTGAAGTCAAGGCGATACCAATCGTACGAAAATTTCTCCGCGTATTTTTGGAAGAATTACCTGGACTCCCACCACGTAGGGATGTTGAGTTCAGCATTACTATCCAGCCAGGCAGCGCACCAGTGTCAAAAACACCCTATCGGATGGCACCAGTAGAGCAGAAGAAAGTAAAGGAGCAAATTGAAGAACTGCTGCAAAGAGGATTCATCAGGCCAAGTGCTTCACCCTGGAGAGCACCCGTGCTACTAGTCAAGAAGAAGGATGGAACCTCAAGAATGTGCATCGATTATCGAGAATTGAACAAGGTTACTATTCGGAATCAGTACCCCATTCCCAGGATCGATGACTTGTTTGATCAGCTTCAGGGAGCGGCTGTATTCTCAAAGATTGACCTGCGTTCAGGCTACCATCAAGTTCGGGTCAGAGAAGAAGATATACCCAAGACTGTGTTCCGAACTCGGCACGGTCATTACGAGTTTTTAGTAATGCCATTCGGGGTGACAAACGCTCCAGCAATCTTCATGGACATGATTAACCGCATCTTGCGGCCATTCATCGATTCATTCGTGGTGGTCTTCCTAGACGATATCTTGGTATATTCAAAAACAGATAAAGAACATGCTGAGCATCTAACTGCAGTATTGATCAAGCTACGAGAGCACCAGCTGTACGCCAAACTGACGAAATGCGAATTCTAGAAGTCAGAAGTGGCCTTCTTGGGCTATGTCCTTTCTAAGGAGGGAGTGGCTACAGACCCGCAAAAGATAGAGGCAGTAAAAGATTGGCCTCAGCCGAGAACTGTGAAGGAGGTCAGAAGCTTCTTAGGCATGACAGGGTACTACAGGAAGTCCATCCAGAACTATGCCAGAATTGCCGTACCACTTACTGCCCTGACAAAGAAAAACATGAGTTTTGATTGGACTGAGAAGTGTGAAGATAGTTTCCAAGAGCTAAAGAACAGACTGATTACTGCACCAATTTTGGTTCTGCCTCAACCAGATAAGGGATACGTAATCTTCAGTGATGCTTCACTTCTGGGGTTCGGATGTGTTCTGATGCAAGAGGGAAGAGTCAAGGCAACTTCGACCACACGAGAAGAATTACCCGACACATGACTTGGAATTGGCTGCGATAATCTTTGCTCTGAAATTGTGGCGGCACTACGTCTATGGATCGAAGGTGGAAATGTTTACCGACCATAAAAGCCTGAAGTATATCTACCAACAAAAGGATCTGAATCTCAGGCAAAGGCGATGGTTGGAGGTCTTGGAGGACATAAGACCAGAAATTTTATATCACCCCGGAAAAGCCAATGTAGTGGCCGATGCGCTCAGCAGAAAACGAATTGTAGCCATGCTCACTGTGATAAGACGAGAGCTAAAAGACGAGATCAGACAAGCCGGTATTGAACTAGTTGTTCAAGATTTAAGCACCATTTTGGCAAATCTAGAATTACACCCGAGTCTGAATGACCAAGTCAAGAAGGCTCAATGGGGGGATGCAGAGATTGAAGCACAAAAGCGGCTAGTCAACGAAGGAAAAGCATCAGAGTTCAGTATAAGGGAAGGGTCGCTTTGGCTTGGGAGCAGGTTGTGTGTGCCAAAAATTGACGAGTTGCGAGAAGATATCATGAAGGAAGCACACTCCACCTTACTCACAGTCCACCCAGGAAGCACAAAGACGTATAAGGATATAAAACAACATTTTTGGTGGGCTGGAATGAAGCGAGAAGTGGCAGAATTTGTGGCCAAATGCCTTACATGCCAGAAAGTCAAAGCGGAGAACCAGAGACCAGGAGGTCTACTACAGCCACTACCCATTCCGGAAATGGAAGAACATCAGCATGGATTTCATCACGGGACTGCCCAGAAGTTCAAAAGGGAATGACTCGATTTGGGTAATAGTGGACCGCTTGACAAAGTCCGCACATTTTCTCCCAGTAAAAACAACTTGATTGGTAGAAAAGCTAGCAGAGGTCTACATAGAAGGCATTGTAAAGCTACATGGGGTGCCAGTGTCGATCGTTTCCGACCGGGATGCCAGGTTTACGTCCCGATTTTGGCAGTCTGCAAGAGACCTTGGGAACGAGACCAGATTTTAGCACAGCTTTCCACCCGCAAACGGATGGGCAGACAGAAAGAGTTAACAGAATTCTCGAGGACATGCTGAGGGCGTGCATAATGGACTTCGGAGGGAGCTGGGAACAATATTTAGCATTGGTAGAGTTTGCATATAACAACAGCTATCAAGCAAGTATTGGGATGGCTCCATATGAAGCGTTGTATGGAAGGAGAAGCAGGACCCCTGTGTGCTGGTTTGAAGTAGGTGAAAGACAAATGTTCGGACCTGAAATAGTGCAACAAACGTCCGAAAAGATTGAACTAATCAGAAAAAGGATGCAAGCAGCGCAAACCAGACAGAAGAGCTATGCTGACAACCGCCGGCGAGACTTAGAATTCGAGGAAGGTGATTCGGTGTTCCTGAAGGTCTCACCTACAAGGGGAGTGATCCGGTTCGGAAAAGGTGGCAAACTAGCACCAAGGTATATTGGACCCTACCCGATCTTGAAAAGGATCGGAAAGACGGCATACAAACTAGAGCTACCAGCCGAATTGTCTCAGGTACATGATGTGTTCCACGTTTCAATGCTGAAGAAATATGTACCAGATCCAAGTCATCAGCTGCCAGATGTCCTGAAAGACCTACAAGTAGACCTTACATAGAAGGAGCGACCGGTGAAAATCATCGATTGTCGGGATAAAGTACTAAGAAACAAGACTATTCCGATGGTCAAGATTCTTTGGAGGAACAAGTTCATGGAAGAAGCCACTTGGGAGACGGAAAGCCAGATGAAGCTCTCTTTTTCCGAGTTATTTTGAGTATCGTCGTTTTCTCCTCGCCCCACTTAGTACAGTTTTGAGGACAGAACTATTCTAAGGAGGGAGTATTGTAATATCCCAATCGACTATTAATAATATTATTTTATTAGCATTCAACTAGTTGATTATTTTTATTTTTCATATAGAATTATCTTTAGCCATGACAACCTAGTTGATAATTAGGAATTGTTGGATAGTGAAACCTAAGGTTAAAAGACACAAAGGATTAAGGAATTCTTCTAGAACACTCTCTCTTCCACATCACCCTCTACCTCACCTAAGCACCATACCCTCACCATACCTCCACCTCATCCTCTCCTTCCCTAGTTGAAATCGGCCCAAAATTGGGGGAGAGTTTTTGTGCAATTGTGTGCATACACATTTGCACTCTCCACCCTTTTTCCCACCTATAAATACCCCCTTCCTCCACCTTTGTCTCATTTTAGAAAGACAAAAAGAAAGAAAGGAAAAAGAATGAGTGAACTACTAACTTGGGAGTTTTCTTTGTAGGTTTAATAGGAATTCTAAGAGCTTAGGAGAAAGAGTAGGAGTGATAGCAAGTCCTTCCTACAAGAAAAGAAGGTGGGGGTTTCTCTTTTGTTTGTTTGTTTGTTTGTTTGTATTGTTGTTTTGATGGTTCTTCTTCTTCTTATCCTCCTTGTTTACTTTTCTTTTGGTGTGGTTGTTTTTGTAGTAGTATGGTTGTATGGGTTTCTTATCTTGTATGTTGTAGTATAACCACTTAAAAAGGGAAAAGAATGATAAGAACTTTCATGGAACACATAAAGAAAGAATGTTGTTAGTAGTTATTGTTTGGCTAATAAAAGAACTAACTACTTGGACTATTTCACTAAGCATATGGAACAATGGCATAAGAAGGAGGAATGGTGGAGTTGATTGTGTTGTTGAATGAACACCTTGACATAAACATATGCATATGTGTGTACATACCCATTGGGATGTAGAACTCAAACTTGACATAAGCATAGTAGAATTTTTATATGCATTGAAGTAGTAAACTCAACAAATAAACTCTTATTCTTTTACTAATTGCTCTCTACTTGAAATGCTAATTTTGGTTACAAAAGAAAAAGAAAAAAGAAAGGAATGCTAAGTAGTTTTGCAACTCATTATGGGTAATTGTAGATCATAAAGAAAGAAAGAAGAAAAGATAAATGGTCCTTGTAATAGCTAGTAACTAATTAACCATGCTTAGATGATTAGAAAATACCATGCTTAATTGTTGTTTATGCTTAAGTTAAGGTAACTATCCATGGTTAGTTGTAGTAAATTTTTATGTTATGTTCTACCCATGCTAGAATTGTGTAGAAACTCATGCTATTGTTGTAGGTTGATACTTAACTAGTATACATGTCTAGAATGTTACTAAAATGTACACCATGCTTTATGTTAATGTTAAAATAGCATGCCATGCTTGGGAATGATGTATACCATGCTAAAGTTTATATACATGCTTAGAATGTTGTAGGATTTAAATTAAAAATTCCTACCATGTTTAGGAATGATGTATACCATGCTAAGTGCATGTACATGCTTAGAATATTGTAGGATTTATATTAAAAATCCCTACCATGTTTAGGAATGATGTATACCAGGCTAAGTGTATGTACATGCTTAGAATGTTGTAGGATTTATATTAAAAATCCCTACCATGTCTAGGAATGGTGTATACCATGCTAAGTTTATATACATGCTTAGAATATTGTAGGATTTATATTAAAAATTCCTACCATGTTTAGGAATGATGTATACCATGCTAAAGTTTATATACATGCTTAGAATGTAGTAGGATTTATATTAAAAATTCCTACCATGTTTAGGAATGATGTATACCATGCTAAAGTTTATATACATGCTTAGAATGTTGTAGGATTTATATTAAAAATCTCTACCATATTTAGGAATGATGTATACCATGCTAAAGTTTATATACATGCTTAGAATGTTGTAGGATTTAAATTAAAAATCCCTACCATGTTTAGGAATGATGTATACCATGCTAAGTGTATGTACATGCTTAGAATATTGTAGGATTTATATTAAAAATCCCTACCATGTTTAGGAATGATGTATACCATACTAAGTGTATGTACATGCTTAGAATGTTGTAGGATTTAAATTAAAAATACCTACCATGCCTTGGAATGTTGTATGTTAATACTAGTTATATATCCATGCTTGTGTTGTGGTAATTAATCATGATAAGTAGTAAGCATCCATGCTTAAGTTGTAACTTATGCTCAAATTGTAGTAAGTCTCATGTTTAGATTGTAGTAACTATCCATGCTTAAGATTGTTACAAGTGCATGCTAAATCGCATTCATGATTAAGAATGTTGTAAGTTGATGGTTATGTCATATATACCATGATTAATTGTTGTAGGTTGATGCTTACAATCGCATACCATGCTTGAATTGCCATAGGTTAAGTAATAAGAAAGAGTCATGTTGAAATTGTATTAGTAACTACCTCGTTGTAGTTAATGTTAGTAAGGAGCCATACATGCTTGAATGGTATAGTGTAGCATCCTAGTTACATGTTGAAATGCACCCATGTTTTATGTTGTTTGGGAAAAGAACCCATGGACTCTAGTTGGTTAAGGTTCTACTTAAGATGGAATCATAGCATGTGAGCCCTTTCATTTAAGGTAATAAGGGTTGGAAAGTTCTAATAATTGATAGCTTGATAAAAAGCTAGTCTAGGGTCTTCAAATTACCCTAAGGGTCATCGACCATCAAGACCACATCCTACCCCCTTAGAGTAAATGGATAGATCTCACCTCGGGCATCGACGGATCTTAACCGATATAGGTTGACCGTGGGCCGAGAGTGTTGGTAGAATCCGAGTTAGGGGTAGGGATGAGTGAGAGTGATCTCGTTACTCGAGTCTTGGATCGAGGGACCACGAGTTGGACCATGATAATCTAAGTTGGAAATTATGTAAGATTGTATAGGAGTAGTAATAGCATTAGGGTAGTGACTTATAAAATCATTACTTAACCTTTTTGCCAGAAAGAAGGGGAGTTGGTAGTAGGGTGCACCGTACGACCAAACCTTTCTTTGGGGCCGATCTTAGGTGGTGTTATTGGGTTGCGCCTTCCTGTCAAATGGATACGTACGGTGCCGTCTCACAAGTTGGGAGCACGGGTTGCGTATCTCTCACTGTTAATTCCTGAAGTACCGTGGCTTGGGGTGCCACAGGATGCATTGGGCAGTCCTGCGCTTGCGAGACCCCAGGGGTGCCACAGGGTAGGCTTCGCGCTACCCTGCGCTTGCGTGACCCTATGATTTGGATTTTGAAATGATGCCCGATACATTGGGTTCGTCTAGTTTTGAGTGAGGTTCGGTTGGCCGGGTAGCAGTGGCGAACATAGACACCACTGGCGGACTGCATTAGTGGGACATGACCACGTCTGCAACCTCACCAGTCACGTGTAGGTGTCAGGAACAGGTTGTGTACAATTAGAAGTTCATAACGCGGGTTCAAATCCCTATATATGGAGAAACGGCTTGAGAAGGGTCGCATGTAGTATGGGCTGCATGTTGACTTCGGAGACTTGCTGACATTAGAATATGAGCATCCTAGTTGAGTTGACCTGGCATTAGTATCCTAGCTTAGTTGACAGTGCATTGGTATTCTAGTTTAGTTGACAGTGCATTAGTATTCTAGATTAGTTGACAGTGCATTGGTATTCTAGTTTGATTGACATTTATTAGATTCTAATCACTGCACTCATGAACACTTAAACTACACCGACATACTTCACCCTGTTTGTATATGTTGTTTTGGACATTCGCTGCTATATGATCAGCCTTTAAGCGTCAGTGAATACTGACGTCCCCACTTCAATAGGTTGTGGACACAAGATCGCGAACCAGAAGGACTCTAGCCGAGACATGATCTACAATTGAAAAAGCAATGATTATCTTTTATTCATGTACACTCTGATGTAACTTATTGTATTAGTGGAAACACTCGGCCTGTAATATTATGTTAATAAAAAGTTTTAGATTTTCCTGTTTCTGTGTATTGTAACTAATTGAATGAAATGGTCCTGGCTCGTATCTCGGTTTCCCAGTATTTGGAAAATGTGGCGCTACAGTTGGTAAGTCGACTGATGTTTTTATAAGTCATCTTATATTGTTGGTAAGTCAACTTATATTTTTATAAGTCATCTTATATTGTTGGTAAGTCAACTTATGTTTTTATAAGTCATCTTATATTGTTGGTAAGTCGACTTGTGTTTTTATAAGTCATCTTATATTGTTGGTAAGTCCACTTATGTTTTTATAAGTCATCTTATATTGTTGGTAAGTCAACTTATGTTTTTATAAGACATCTTATATTCTCTGGTAAGTCAACTTGACTTTTATAAGTCAACTTATATTACTTAAACTTATTTTCTCAAAATCATGGATATTATTCCCTCTGGACAGTCGACTTAGTACAGTAATAAGTCGACTGGTACTGATGAGTTTTCGTAAACTTGAATGCTCTTTCGAATGGTTAGTCTTCGAATACTTTAGTCTATACTTTGTCTTCTGTTAAGCATATGATTTTAAGATATTCAGTTGAGCTATTTATGGTGGATAGTTGGTTTAGACAATTGAGTTTGAGTCTCTAGAGGATATGTGTGACCCTAGTATACCGGCGTTGAGTTATTTTGGTTGAGGCCTGTTGAGGCATTTCAGTTGTTCAGTTTTGAGTTAAGTCCGGTAGGGTACACCAACTCTAAGAGATTCGTTGAGTAATTAAGTAACCCAAAAATAATAAGGACAGGCACTAGTGGTGATATGATGAACGGGAACATGAGTCAAGTACCTCAGTATGGCTTTCGGTGTGGGATTTAATCTCCGGAATTATCGAAGTATCTTACTTTGGGTGTGGGATCTATCTCCGGAATTATCCAAGTATTTTACTTTGGATGTGAGATATATCTCCGGAATTATCCAAGTAGTTGCTTTCGATGTGGGATTGATCTCCGGAATTATCGGAGTCGAGGCGAAGCACATGTGGTATTCGTGTGATGATGTGTCAATGTCTCGGTGTGGGATTTAATCTCCGGAATTATCACGGTAGTTACTTGCGGTGTGGGATTTATCCCCGGAATTATCACGGTAGTTACTTGTGGTGTGGGATTGATCTCCGGAATTATCGGGCATGAGCTATTATTCACAGTTTATCTTTATCTCGTAGTAGTCATCGTGTTAGGATTAGTTGCATAGCGGGGGATTGAACCCTATGAAGTGAAGACGTTAAGGACTTGCACCGAACCTATGTAGAATGTGATGCATAGACTTCGACAAGTACGCATTAGAGAGTCCGCATATAGAAATTGTGTTTTCTTGACTTGGTTTTATGCATGTGATTTCCTGTTTTCTACACTTGACACTTGGTTTAGTATCACTTGTTGTTTACATTTCTTGCTACTTCATAATTTATGTATTTTGGTTTATTACATGTTGTTTAAGAATCCTTGCTTAATGTTTATTTATGTTGTTTGTTTGCTTTTATGTCACTCACACCATTTATGGCTGACCCCTTTAGTTTTGGGGGTTAGGGATCATCTCTAGCCTCATGTGTTGCAGGGTGTTGCTTAGAGTTTGAAGGTTGGATGCTTGAGACAGTTTGAGATAAATTGATTTATTAGAGTTTGTGTAAATTATGTAAAAGACCGTGTTGTAAATAAAAGAAAACTATGATTGAGATGTTTTAAATTCCGATGTGCTATGTAAGAGATTGTTGTAATGAAAGTTGAAAATTTTAGTGGTGTTGGTTGTGTTTACTGTTACATTGAAGTTGATGCTGGGATTGTGTCACGTATTTTCTAAGATATTATATTAGAAATTCGGGGCGCTACAATTGCTCCCCTAAAAGTGAGAATTGTTGTGTGGCTTTCTATTCATAACAAGCTTCTTACTGTTGACAATCTTAATAAGAGGAACTTAGCTATGGGGCAGAAATGTGTTCTTTGTGTTCATGGTAATGAATCCACTTCTCATCTTTTCATCAAATGCAGTTTTGTTAAACAAGTTTGGATTTTTCTGGAAGAGGATTGGAATATTAGAGGTTTTCTTTCTTCTCTTAAATCGTGTTGGACTGTTTGGAGGAAGAAAAAAAATTAAACCGAGTTTTAGATTGCAGTGGGATATTATTATGATGGCTTTAATTTGGGTGTCTGGAAGGAGAGAAACCAGAGAATTTTTTGTAAGAAATCTTCTGATATTAGTGTGATCCTTGAATCTATCTATTTCTTTGCTTCGACTTGGTCGGATATTCTTCTTCTGAGTAAAAGAAAGAATGTTAACTTTGATATTATTAATTATGTTGTTAAACATTTTATTTCTTCTATGACAACTCCTTCAAATGCTTCTTTCTCTTCTAATCCTGATACTACTAATGTTTCTTCTCTTAATAACTTGGTTTTCATTTCTGATTCTAAAATGGGGTTTGAGGTTGCAGATGGTGATGAAGCTATTGCAGATAACTTTGTTGCTAATATGACTATTTCTATGGGTGTTGATCCTGTTGTTATTGCTGTTGTTGTTACTACTGTGGAGGGTGATGTAGCTATTGCTGATACCTTTGTTGCTAATATGATTGATTCTGTGGATGCTGATCCTGATGTTATTGCTGCTGCTGCTACTACTGTGTGTACTGATCCTGTTTCTTCTACTCTGGAGTCCTTTGTGGCAATGACCCCTCATCAACAGGAGTATCTTTCCGGGATTCTACTAGTTACTTCTCAGGCGGCTTATGAGATAAATGAGATCACACATGATGGGAGCCCACTAGTTGTTTTAGACCCTTAACTTTAGAACTTGCTTGGTTTTTGTTCTATGTTCAGGCAGTTGTTCTTGTTACTTTATTTCCTTGTGGTAGATCTTTTTGTGTATGAAGCTTTATGCTTCATTTTGCTCCACAATGGGCTTATGAATCTTGAATGTATGAACTTTTTTTGGTTTCTAATGGTATTTGCCTAAAATCCCTTGGGATTCTATCCTTTAGTATAAAAAAAGGAAAGATTAGATATGAAAATTAATACCCGTAATTCAGTGATATATATGTCTAAGAATAAGTTAAGAAAAGAAAATATAGCAAAAACTATATGTTCGATATTTGAATTCGTATCAGTTATTCGTTAGATTGTTTCTGATGCATCTGTATCCGAAATTTGCGGATATGGATATGATTTTTTTCCCGAGTCATATTCGTATTCGTATCCATATCCGAATCCGTATTTGCAATGCGGATACGGATGTTGGTATAGCCAATATCAAATCCGTATCCGATTCGAAAGCATCCCTATGAATGGGCTTCGGACGGGAGATCAAATCCCTCCCGAGAATTTTTTTTGGACGGGATATCATATCCAGTCCGATGTGTTTAATTTTAAAATATATATATGGACGAAAGATCAGTCATCGTTCCTACAAATATTTGGAGAATCTAAGCGATGGACGAGAAAATCATATTCCGATTGCCAAATTTTGCAAAATGTTATATCCTCTCTCAAATATGGCCAGCAATTGTTCAGCCCAAACCAAAAAAATAGAAAAATGGTCAACGACTACAGATGATTTGAATTTTTTCCCAAACTGCCCCACTTTTTGAAAATTTTTCCCAAACTGCCCTACTTTTTTTTAATTCCCAAATCATCCCACTCGGTCTTTGAAAGACTGAGTTTAGTTAAAACCAACTCGGTTTTTCAAAGACCGAGTGTTAGTCTTGTATTTTACGAATTCTAACACTCGGTCTTTGAAAAATAGAGTTATTTTTAATTAAATTCGGTCTTCCAAAGACCGAGCATGTCATTTTGGTAAATACTTTCGAAAGTGGGTCGGTTTGGTAAATACTTTCAAAAAGTGGATCATGTTTGTAATAAGTTCTCCAAACCGCTAGATTTCAAACCAAATGAAAGGCTGCCGGCATACATGTAAGTACTTTAACCAAATAAAAGTTTTAGGAAAAAAACCAACAATTGAACAAATGCAAAAGTTACTCAATATTTTATACCCGAAGTTTCCGAAGCTCCTCATTCTGCCCAGATTACACTTTCTTCAGCTGTACAATCTCTTGACTTGTTCTTTCAAATTCTACATCTCGATTGTGAAGGGTTCTGATGCCTCGCTTCAAGATACCGGTCGAGTTGCTTTACTTGTTCCTTCAACATCATGATTTCCTAATTTTCCAATATTTTAGATGTTGAATGTCGACGGAATTTTAATTAGGATGAGAAAAAATGGTTCAGAACTAATTAATATATATATATATATATATATCTACTGTAATGGGAGAAGGCCTTAGTGTAATTTGTCCTTAACCCCACCCGTGCAACGCACGTGCTGGTAGATTGTTTTTTTTTTTTTGCCCTTTTCATTTTCCCAATTTTCTCCACGTGCACAGCACGTGTATAATACTAGTATATATAGGGTAAAAGGGATATGAGCCACTTGCTCATTTAGTAAATGAGCAATTGATTATATGGCATCCATGTTATACATTGGACAACTAACCCTTTTGATTTTCCAATCACATGTATGCCACATCATCAATTGTTTATTTACTAAATGAGCAAGTTGCTCATACCCCTTTTTCCCTATATATATATATATGTATATATATATATATAGGGAGCCCTTCAGTTGAGAACTAATTTTGGTGAGAACTCCGTGAGAACTCACGAAGTAGACCCCCCATGAAAAATCCGAACCGACCATCTCGTTCTACATGCCTTAGATAGCATAACATAAAGAATTCAAATAATTTGAAGTTCATTTACTCATCCATCAAATGGAGTAGAATTTTCAGCCATACAATTTTGCGATGATGTAAATCATGAAAATATTTCAGCCATACCTATATATATATATATATATATATATATATATATATATATATATATATATATATATATATATATATATGGTAAAAGGGATATGAGCAACCTGCTCATTTAATAAATGAGCAATTGTTGAGGTGGCATGCATGTGATACATTGAGTATCTAATCACTTTTATGATTTTCCAATCACATGCATGCCACCTCATCACTTGCTCATTTACTAAATGAGCAAGTTGCTCATACACCTTTTTCCCATATATATATATATATATATATATATATATATATATATATATATATATATATCAATAATTTCAATGTCGCAAGTATAGGAATAAATAATATATACCTTCTGGTTTTGAAGGCTTTCAACAAGTGCTCTATCTGCAAGTAGCTTTTCTACTATCGCTAGCATCTTCTCCTATTGATCATCAACTTTGGTCTTTGTTCCCGGACATCGATCATCAGGTATATATATGTATATATGATATGGGTCAGGAATAAACGTGGCTCATCCTGAGCCACTGGATCCCCTCAGGATACGCACCCTTTCTGATCCTACAGATCTACCACGTCAGCACCGGAAAACCGCCCGGAGTTCTGCCACGTCAGCCCGGAAACCACTCCTGCGCCTGCCACGTCAGCCCTATACCGCCCGGCTTTCCACCGCTTCAGCCAGTCGGGTAACCGGGTTCGGCCCAGCCCCAAACGGGTCTGGACCCGATTGGAATCCCCTATAAATACCAGACCCTCCCCCCTGTCTGCAGGTAATCAATCATTCCTCCACAAAACCCTAGTTACTGTTACTATATCTTAAGTGACTGACTAGATCGTCAGAGGGTCTGCCACCGGAACCAACCCCGGTGTTCCTAGACCGTCTGCAGGTACACAAGACCTCGGATCCGAGCCCAGCATCCACCTCACTCCAAGCCTGCCGCAGGTACCGCTCGGCCAGCCGAGGGTCGTCTGATTGTCAGCTTTCTCCTTCAAATACAAATCGAGTAAGAACTCACACTTGGTGCACCCACACGCCTCCCAGAAACAAACCGCATCAGGTTGGCGCCGTCTGTGGGAAGGCTGCTTCAGAAGCCGACCCGAGCCTGACCATCAAGGTACCTCGAAAGCCGAACTCTCATGGCCTCCAAAGGCAAGGGGGCTGCTGCCTCCGTCAACCGACGGGACTTACCCCCGCCATTTGCCAATGCCGAGCCACGCACATCAAAGCACGGGGCTCCTCATCAGGGATCCCAGAGGAGCGTCACCCGTCAGGTCCAGCCCGACCTACGAGGGATAATCATCAACCGGCAGGTTAGCCACAACAGGGGAAGGGCCGCTTCCAACTCGGCCCCGAACCATCCAAGACCGCCGCCCGAAGGACGGAGGCCAGCGCTCAGCCGTGTCGAAAGGCAACCTTCAGACCGACCGAACAGGGTCAAAGGAGCCCCAGTCACTCACAAGGAGTTCCAGGATTTCCGAAGGGAAATTCTTGGGGCTCTCCAACGGGCCCCCAGGGAAGAAGCCCGCCATTCCCGAACCAGGTCGGACGCCGAGGCGAGCGTGTCCCGCCCATCAACAATCCCGGCAGAGGACGATGGCACACTCCTAAGGCGCCTCCAAGAAATGGAGGATCGCCTCGATCACATAGGCGACGGCGGCCAAGGAGCGGCCCAGGGTTACAGACCTGTCCGACCTCCTTTCTCCGCCCTCATCCTCCAAGCGAAAATACCTCGAAATTTCCGACCACCTCAGTTCGAGACTTATGACGGCGAGGGGGATCCTGCTGATCACATGGAGGGTTTCAAAACTCTGATGATGATTCACAGCGCTTCGGATCCCCTGCTGTGCCGAGCCTTCCCTGCCACCCTTCAGGGCCCGACTCATGAATGGTTCTCTAAATTGACCCCCGGCTCCATTTACTCCTTCGACCAACTAGAGGGCAATTTCCTTGCCCACTTTGTCACCAGCCGGAAGGCCGAAAGAACGAGCGCCTCTTTACTTGGGCTCAGGCAGATGGAGGGGGAGTCACTTAGAGTGTTCGTTCGGAGGTTCACCACAGAGGCGAGGTCGGTCTCCTCCCTTGATCCTGGCGTCGCCTCCGCGGCATTTCGGCACAACGTCCGTCATGGACAGCTGAAGGCCTCTCTGGCGAAGAACCCCCCCGTCGATTTTCCAGACCTCCTCAACAGGGTTGAGAAATATATTAGGGCGAAAAAGGCCCTTAACCCCGAAGATTCTAGGGAGGCCACCGGGAAGGGAAAACGGAAGGCCGAGAAGTCGAGCCATCAAAGAAGGTTCCGAGGGACGCGGGTGCCATGAAGAAAGTCCCGCCGGCGCCCCGCTTCGAGAGGTATACCCCACTAACCCAAAATGTGTCCTCCATACTCCTGGCAATCGAGGACAGAGACCTCGTTCAGTATCCCCCTCGACCGTCCAACAACACTAGCAAGAAAAGGGATCAGCAGTTCTACTGCCGCTTCCACCGAGACAACGGGCACGACACGGATCACTGTCGTGCCCTGAAAGACGAGATCGAGGCCCTCATTCAGCGAGGGTACCTTCGGGAGTACAAGCGAGATGATGCTCGGGGGTAGAGGGACCCGAGGAACAGGAGAACCCCACCCCCTCCTCGAGCTCCCCTGCAGCTCCTCGAGCGAGAGCCTGAGCTCGATGAGCCTGATGGCCAAGCCATATTACACTGCGTCCACGAGGGGCCCATGGGAGGGGAGTCCAACACTTCCCGCAAGGCGTTCATCCGGGATGTTAACGCCATCCAAGGACCTCTCCCCCCTCAAATTCAACAACTCCCCATCTCCTTCTCGGGGGATGACCTGGAGGGGGTGCGGCTCCTGCATTGCGACGCCCTCGTGATCAATCTCAGCATGGCAAATTTCAATGCTCGGCGGATCCTTGTAGATAACGGGATCTCGGTCAACATTCTGTTCCTCGAAGCGTTCGAGACCTAAAGCTGCCCCGTAGCAAGCTCAAGCCAGCAGGGTACACCCTGCACGGATTTTCTGGAGTTCCGGTGACGATCGAGGGGATCGTCACACTGGACGTCACGGCAGGCACGGCCCCAAACCGGAGAACCGAGTCCATGGACTTCATGGTTGTCAACGTCAAGGCAGCCTACAATGCCATACTCGGTCGTCCGGGCCTCTGCTCTCTCCAGGCTGTCCCCTTGGCTTACCACCAGAAGATGAAGTTCCCTACCAGTACCAGGATAGGAGTGGTCTGGGGGAACCAGGAAGGTGCTCGCTCATGTTATATGACAGCAATAGGAAGCGGAGTGTTTCCCCTCGACACCGTGGAGATGCAGCCCCAAAGGACCCAGCCAGAGCCAGAGTCGGCAGACGAGCTGGAAGATGTCTCCTTCGAGACAGGGGATCCGTCGAAGCAATTTCGAGTAAGTCGCTCCCTCGCACCCCGCCTTAAATCCGACCTCATCACCTGCATACGGCGCAATATCGTTCTGTTCGCCTGGAAGCCATCTGACATGCCCGGTATCTCCGAGGATCTCATCATGCACAAACTCAGCGTGATCCCCGGATCGAAACCGGTGGTCCAAAAGCGACGTAAGTTCGCTTCGGAGCGACAACAGGCGGTTAATACAGAAGTCGACAAGCTCCTGACCGCACGCTTCATCCAAGAGGCCAGCTACCCTGAGTGGCTGGCGAACGTCGTCATGGTCAAGAAGGCGAGCGGGAGTTGGCGGATCTGCATAGATTTCACGGACCTCAACAAAGCGTGCCCGAAGGATCCATTCCCCCTCCCCAGAATCGATGCTCTTATCGATGCAACATCGGGTCATGAGCTCCTGTCCTTTATGGATGCATTTTCAGGCTACAACCAGATCCGCATGTTCCCTCCCGACATCGCCAAGACGTCCTTCGTTACCAACCAGTGGCTCTACAGTTACCGGGTCATGCCCTTCGGGCTGAAGAACGCCGGCGCCACTTATCAGAGGCTCGTCAATAGGGTCTTCAAGGAGCAAATCGGGCGCAATATGGAGGTATATGTGGACGACATGCTCGTCAAAAGCCAGCGGGGGGAGGACCAAGTAGCCGATCTGGAGGAGGCCTTTGGGGTACTTCGGACCCATAATATGAGACTCAATCCAACCAAATGCACCTTCGGCGTCTCCGCAAGAAAGTTTCTTGGCTTTATTGTCAGCCAGCAGGGCATCGAGGCGAACCCCGAGAAGATCCAGGCCATTCTGGATATGGCTCCTCCCAGGAACATCAAAGAAGTCCAACGGCTGACGGGGAGACTGGCGGCCATTGGTCGTTTCCTCTCCAAGTCTGGAGATAAGTCTCTTCCGTTCTTCAAAGCCCTGCGCGGCATCGGAGGGTTCGAGTGGGGTATCCAACAGTAAGAGGCCTTCGCCCAATTAAAGGAGTACCTCGCGAACCCTCCCCTCCTCAGCAAACCCGAACCAGGAGAGCCACTCTGGCTCTACCTTTCAGCCTCGGAGAAGGTGCTCAGCGCCGTACTCGTTTGGGAGGAAGAGGGATCACAGAAATCCCTATACTATGTCAGCAAGGTCCTGCTCGACGCCGAGACCAGATACTCTCGGATGGAGAAGATAGCGTACGCCCTGGTCATGGCCTCGCGAAAACTCCGCCCATATTTTCAATCTCATTCGGTCCAGGTGCTGACGGACCAACCCCTGAAGGCCGTACTCTACAAGCCGGAGAACTCGGGTTGACTCGTCAAATGGTCGATCGAGCTCAGCCAGTATGACATTGGCTATCAACCCCGAACAGCCATCAAGGGGCAAGCACTCCCGGAATTCATTACAGAGTGCACCATCTCCGAATACCCTGCAAGTAAGGAAATCGACCAGACGTGGGAAGTTTACGTCGATGGTTCCTCCTGCGAAGCAGGCAGTGGAGCTGGCATCATCCTGCGAGGCCCAGACGGCTTTCTTCTACAATACTGCCTCCGCCTCAACTTCCCGGGCTCCAACAACGAGGCGGAGTACGAGGCAATGATCGCCGGGCTCACCTTGGCTCATCAGGCCGGCGCCAAACAAATCAGGGCTTTTAGCGACTCCCAGCTCGTGGTCAACCAGATCACAGGAGAGTACGAGGCTCGTGACGATCGCATGCTCCGGTACCGAGCTGTAGTTCAATGCCTACTAACGTCCTTCGACGAGTCGACTGTTTTGAGGATCCCCCGGGAACAGAATGTCCAGGCTGACGCCCTGTCAAAACTGGCCTCCTCTTCCTTCGAAGGTCTCGACCGCACGGTCCTGATCGAAGTCATGCTAAAACCAAGCATCGATATCCCGGAGGTCCTGTGCATTGAAGAAGACGCTCCCCCCGACGACTGGACCGCTCTGATTAGGCAATTTCTCGTCAAGGGAGAGCTCCCCGAAGACCGAGCTGAGGCAAGACGGGTCAGGGCCCGAGCGGAAAGATTCACCATGATCGACTCAACACTCTTCAAAAGGTCCTATACGACCTCGGACGGCCGACCCTATCTGCGCTGCCTCACTCCAGATGAAGCCAAATATGCTCTCAAGGAGCTACACGAGGGGATCGGCGGATGCCACATGGGAAGTCGCTCGCTCGCGCGGAAGGCTTTGAACCACGGGTACTACTGGCCCACCATGTTGCAGGACGCTCTAACCCTTGTCAAGAAATGTGGCCCCTGTCAAAGGGTCTCACCCGTCAAAAGGGTTCCGCAAGCAAACCTCCGCTCAATGGCCAGTCCGACCCCCTTTGCCATGTGGGGGATGGATCTGGTAGGCCCCTTTCCAAAGGCAACAGGGCAGCAAAAATTTCTTATAGTAGCCATCGACTACTTTACCAAATGGATCGAGGCGGAGCCATTAGCGACGATCACCGAGCAACAGACGCAGCAATTCTTCTGGAAGAACATCATCTGTCGGTTCGGGATCCCTCAAGTGCTCGTCACAGACAACGGGACCCAATTCGCGGGCAAGCATTTCCGCAGGTTCTGCGAAGATCTCGGTATCCAGCAGCGCTTCTCCTCGGTATGTCATCCCCAGTCCAATGGGCAGGCGGAGAATGCAAATCGTCAGATCCTCGACAGACTCAAGAAGCGACTCGATAATTCCTCCAAGGGATTATGGGTCGACGAGCTGCCAAGTGTTCTCTGGGCACACCGAACGACGAAGAGGATCCCGACAGGGGAGTCGCCCTTCAATCTGACGTACGGTGCGGAGGCCGTCATTCCCCTGGAGATAGGGATCCCCTCTCCCCGGATCATGGCCTTCGATGAGGCAAGTAACTCATTACAGCTACGACCCAACCTGGACCTCATTGACGAGGTCAGGGAGAAGTCGGCCATAAGAAGGAACATCTACCAGCAAAGAATTGAGAGGTTCTACAACAAGAAGGTGCGCCCAACCGATATTAAACTCGAAGATCTTGTCCTCCGGAAGCTGGCGGTATCCAACCCCGGCCAGAAAAGAAAGTTGGCACCAAACTGGGAGGGCCCTTACAAGGTGTCAGAGGTCGTGCGACCGGGCACCTGTCGCCTGATCGACGCCGATGGCAAGCCCATCAAGAGGCCCTGGAATGCGGAGCACTTGATTAAGTTCTTAGGAGAGTAACTTCCATATAAAATGTAATGATTGTAATCGGCATGTCGTGCCTAGTGTTTTGTAAAGTCCTGTAAACGGCACGTCGTGCCCAGACTTCCTTATAAATCCCATATATTGTAAACATGCCAGCTTTCTTAAAACAAGCTCATAACTCCAAATCTTGTAAACAGATAAAGGACACCTTGGGGTTCGGCGCCCGGATAAAAGCGCGAGCCCAACAGGCTTATCTTACAAGCCTAGTGCTCGGCGCCCGGATAAAAGCGCGAGCCCAACAGGCTTATCTTACAAGCCTAGGGCTCGGCGCCCGGGTAACACCACGGGACCAACAAGCTTATCTTACAAGCTTAGGGTCGGCGCCCGGATAAAAGCGCGAGCCCAACAGGCTTATCTTACAAGCCTAAAACTCGGTGCCCGGATAAAAGCACGAGCCCAACAGGCTTATCTTACAAGCCTAGTGCTCGGCGCCCGGATAAAAGCGCGAGCCCAACAGGCTTATCTTACAAGCCTAAAACTCGGCGCCCGGATAAAAGCGCGAACCCAATAGGCTTATCTTACAAGCCTAGTGCTCGGCGCCCGGATAAAAGCGCGAACCCAACAGGCTTCTCTTACAAGCCAAGACTCGGCGCCCGGATAAAAGCGCGAACCCAACAGGCTTATCTTACAAGCCTAGTGCTCGGCGCCCAGATAAAAGCGCGAGCCCAACAGGCTTATCTTACAAGCTTAGGGTTCGGCGCCCGGATAAAAACGTGAGCGCCAACAGGCTTATCTTACAAGCCTAAAACTCGACGTCCGGATAAAAGCGCGAGCCCAACAGGCTTATCTTACAAGCCTAGTGCTCGGCGCCCGGATAAAAGCGCGAGCCCAACAGGCTTATCTTACAAGCCAGGGCTCGGCGCCCGGGTAACACCACGGGACCAACAAGCTTATCTTACAAGCTTAGGGTCGGCGCCCGGATAAAAGCGCGAGCCCAACAGGCTTATCTTACAAGCCTAAAACTCGGCGTCCGGATAAAAGCACGAGCCCAACAGGCTTATCTTACAAGCCTAGTGCTCGGCTCCCGGATAAAAGCACGAGCCCAAAAGGCTTATCTTACAAGCCTAGGGCTCGGCGCCCGGGTAACACCACGGGACCAACAAGCTTATCTTACAAGCTTAGGGTCGGCGCCCGGATAAAAGCGCGAGCCCAACAGGCTTATCTTACAAGCCTAAAACTCGGCGCCCGGCGTCGACCCCGAGCAAGGCGGGTGGGGTTAAGGACAAATTACACTAAGGCCTTCTCCCATTATAGTATATATATATATATATATATTATATATATATATATATATATATATATATATATATATACTAATTAGTTCTGAACCATTTTTTCTCATCCTAATTAAAATTCCGTCGACATTCAACATCTAAAATATTGGAAAATTAGGAAATCCTGATGTTGAAGGAACAAGTAAAGCAACTCGACCGGGATCTTGAAGCGATGCATCAGAACCCTTCACAATCGAGATGTAGAATTTGAAAGAACAAGTCAAGAGACTGTATAATCTGGGCAGAATGATGAGCTTCGGAAACTTCGGGTATAAAATATTGAGTAACTTTTGCATTTGTTCAATTGTTGGTTTTTTAACTAAAACTTTTATTTGGTTAAAGTATTTACATGTATGCCGGCAGCCTTTCATTTGGTTTGAAATCTAGCAGTTTGGAGAACTTATTACAAAAATGACCCACTTTTTGAAAGTATTTACCAAACAGACCCACTTTCGAAAGTATTTACCAAAATGACATGCTCGGTCTTTGAAAGACCGAGTTTAGTTAAAAATAACTCGGTTTTCAAAGATCGAGTGTTAGAATTCGAAAAATTCAAGACTAACACTCGGTCTTTCAAAGACCGAGTGGGATGATTTGGGAATTTAAAAAAAAGTAGGGCAGTTTGGAAAAAACTTTCAAAAAGTGGGGCAGTTGGGAAAAAATTCAGATGATTTTTTGCCATATTTTGGATATTTTGGAAAAATGGCCACCGACTAATATGCTCTAAGAACCCACACCTTAGAGCATCTGTAGTCGTTTGCTAAATATGCATAATATGCATATTTGGCTCAAAACGACGCTGCACTCGTTAGGCTACAGTAGAGTGCCAAATATGAGAACGGATATGAGATTTATTCATATTTGAGAGACGGCACTTCAAGTGCCGTCCCAACAAAAAAAATTAATATTTTTTTGTCGGACGGCTTGAATTTTTTTTATATTTTTTCAAATAAAAAAATCCCAAATCCCTCGGACGGCACTACAAGTGCCATCGCTTAATTTTTATTTTTTTTTTTCAATTAAAAAAACCCAAAATCCCTCGAACGACACTTCATGTGTCGTACCTTGCCTTCCCAAATCCCTCGGACGGCACTTCATGTGACGTCCAGAGATTTTTGCAATTTTATAATTTTTTTTGCAATTTTTGAAATGTTTTTGCAATTTTATTTTTTTGTTTGCAATTTCTGGAATGTTTTTGTAAATTTTTCTAATTTTTTCGTAACTTCGGAAATGTTTTTGTAATTTTTTATAATTTTTTTGTAATTTTTTATTTGCACTTCGAGGACGAATTTTTATTCCTCCGATGGCCCTTCGAGTGTCGTCGCTCCAATTATTATTTTTTTAATTTTTTTTCTCCGACGGCACATGAAGTGTCGTCGCTTATTATTTTATTATAAAAAGCTAAAAAAATAGCTTTTGACGACTGCAGCAAAACTTCAATTGCTATTTCTATTTTTGCATATATGCATATTTTATCCCCCAACGACTACAGATGCTCTTAGTCAATAATTTAAACATCATGGATTGTAGTGAAAATTTTGCCCTACTGCCCCACTTTTTGAAAATATTTAGCGCTCTGCCCCACTTCCCAAAACAATTAGCGATTTGCCCTTGTTTAGGACATGTCAGCATAAACCATTATTAAAAATAACGGCATAGGTTATTTACATGCCGTTATTTCCAATAACGGCATCTATTTTATATATTTTTTTCATGTCGTTATTTGGAATAACGGCATCAGTATATTTCCCTTACAGGTGTGAATCTTCTAACTTTAAAAAGTTCTAAGTGTGGAAAAAACTTATAAATAATGTCGTTATCCTGAATAACGGCATTCGAATGACTGATGCCGTTATTGGAGATAACGGCAGCATCAGTTATATATAAATATGAACTCTTGCCGCTGTTTGGAAACTAAGAGAATGAATAAAAAGTTTATAAAAAAAAAAATTATAACTGATGCCGTTATTTGGAATAACGGTATCAGTTATAAATTTTTTTTTTTAACTTATTCGTCAGAGAGGATGAATAATAAGTTACTTTTTTATAAAAAAAATTTATAACTGATGCTGTTATTCCAAATAACGGCATCAGTATTGAGAATGCCGTTATTTAAAATAACGGCATCTGTTATAAGGTTTTCACACTTGCAATTTTTTCTCTAAGTAGAGACTAGAAGTTGTCGAAAAATAAAACAACCTATACCATTATTCCAAATAACGGCATAATACTTTTTTTCCAAACAGATGCCGTTATTGGGAAGAACGGCATCGAAATAACCTATGCCGTTTTTCTCAATAACGTTTCTTGCTGACGTGTCCTAAACAAGGGCATATCGCTAATTGTTTTGGAAAGTGGGGTAGAGCGCTAAATATTCGGCAAAATTTTCGATTGTAGTCAGCTGGAATCAATGGATGGTGAGTTGGAGCGGTGGTTGTCGCAAAGCCGCTCCTTCTTCCATACACAACAGTTGGAAAATGCCTTCTCCCTCAAGTCCTTGCCTAGTAGGCTAGTAGCCTCCAAGCTCTCACCTCCCTCACGTATTTAAAAATAAATAGAGCTAAAGTTTTTCAGTCACTGCCAGAACTGCCTCTCTCTATGAGAACTCTGTTAAATAGGTGAAGGCTTTCTTTATTTTTACTGTACAATAACTTCCCCTACCAAACGCAATATTGTGACTGATGATGTGTGTTAGGTGTGACTTATTTCTTTAGTGTGTTCTCTGTGGGTTTTTAAAATCTTTGATGGTCCCACCTTTAGTTGATAGTTTTGTGTTTGCAGGTGGTAGTTCTCATGTGAGCGTCGAGCATTGTTCCTATCTCTGTTGTTCGTGTTGTATCCCCTGATCAACTTATCGTATTATGCTTTTACTGTTTTTCTTGTTTTTCGGTTTTCTGGAGCAGCATTTTGTGTGTGTTGTCGCTCTCATTGCCACCGGTTATTTTCTTACTTTCTTATTATTAGAGCTTGATGGTCTATTTGAATCATCATTTTAGTTTGGTTAGTGTGTAGAGATTTGAATATGAATGAATGATGTGCAGTAAATTAACATTTATTTTTGAGTAATGCTTTAGCCACTATCAATTTCACTACCATTTCCTTCACTACCTTAGGTGGCATACTCCTATTGGAGAGTTCTCCCATCTACTATATCATCCCCTACCTATTGGAGTGTGCCACCTAAGGTAGTGAAGAGAAATGTAGTGAAATTGGTAGTGGCTCTAGCATTATTGTTTATTTTTTGTGGTGTAGAAAGATTTATCTTAATGACAAAAATTAAGTGTGGCTGGTGTATGCATGCAAATTATTGGAAGCAACATAGCAATTGGTTACCATTATTTAAGTACAAGAAATTTAATTATTTTTTAGAAATGGCGGTTTAAAAAATTACAAAAGGAAAGTTGACATTATTATAATGGATCTTCACAATTCGTGTCAAAAAGTAAGTCGGGTGCTACACACAGAGATTGACTTGATATACATTAGCTTTATGAGCACAGGTTTTGCATATTGTTATATAGAAGATTGTTGTTAGTAGAAAAGAAAGAACAGATACATATATAGATTAGATGCAGGGATCATGAAGGCCAATTAGATGCGGTTGGTTGAGGGGCTTGTGGATAGGACAAATTTCAGAGTTTGCCCAAGCGGTTTGACATGATCAACAACATTTCGTTAGCCACATCCAAAAATCCTCGAATATCTCTACTATTTTAATGGGAGAGTTGGGGTTGTAAACAAACAAACCCTAACTTTGTAACTATATAAATACGTATAATACACGTCCAAATTATATCCAACAACTATAAATGTATACCGCATGTGTAGCCCAAATCAAAATATTCAAATATAAACTATTTTTTTTTATTCAATATATATATTCATTTAATTTGATGACTTTATCTTTTTTTAGACATGCATCGCACGTACATTATATTAGCGCAAGATAACCAATGACTCCGGAAATATTTTTGAATTAGCATACATTGAAGGAAGATGCTCCACCACACCTTATTCACGGAGGGGAGGAATATTCCCGACAAATTTTCTGAATTTGTTTTATAGGAGTGTTCCTTTTCTTTACAAATTGTGAATAAATCATAATCATCATCTCTTTCTATCCCGAACCCAACCCAAAATCCGAAGGTATTATAATTTTAATAAGTTAATCTTACTCTTTTAAATTCTAACTAAATGCTAGATTAGTTTAGAAAATAAAAAAAAACTTCATCAGATCTCGCGACCCCCACCACTCTGAACTAACAAAATACGGTAAAGCGCCTAACATGATAATAGATATTGCCTAACAAAATATAACTGGCAGACTGGCAGTAGAGCCAGTTGCAAAAAAATGAAGGTAACTGCAACTTGCGATGCAAAAAAGTAAATACTGGCTTTACCAAAATCTATCCTAAGAGAAACAACATGCCAAAATTTCCTTATGCATGAAAAGAATTTTTTTTATTCTGCACCGTTGTAGCATTCTTACTTGCTCAAACACTACATCTATCTATACTATTATTAAGCAAAGTTTCATTTTGGCGGCTTTTTACTATCATGCCCCCATATCTATACTATTATTAAGCAAAGCTCCATTTTGGCGGCTTTTTACTATCATGCCCCCATATACATAAAAAGCTAAAAAAATATATATGTTTAATTCTGTAATTTTCACTTCACATTTAAAGTCTTCATAAAATTTTGTTCCCTAAAAAATCGAAACCGTCTCTTCCTCTCCCTCCATCGAATCTGTACATTGCACGTGCATATCCCCAGTGCAAATTGCACGTGCTAACCCATAAAATGTGCATTGCACGTGTGGATTACTAGTGTAGGTTAAGTTACAAGTAACAGCATCCAAAACAACTGCCCAAAAACAGGCGCAGAAGACGAATAACTCTACAACGTACTAACAAACCAAGGAAACAGGAACAATGAAAAAAAAAAATCCTAGATACCAGTACTGCAATTGTGCAGAGAAATGAACTAGTTAAAGTAGCAAACCTCCAGTTCGGTAAATGGAACACCATCTCAATCTCAAAACATTCATTGTACGCCGAGAAAAAATGCTCGGGATGAGGAGAGAGAGCGCCTTCCTTCCTCGAGCAAATCATATGCTCAGGTGCTTCGACGTCGGCCATCCTACCTCCATCATTACCCTCCCCCTAAGCCCCTTCGTTTCTCACGCCCTCCTCATTTCCCCTCCCCCACCCCCCACCGCCTCCCCTCCCCCATCCCCTTATCCCTTCGCCTCCCACTCCAAATCAAACTCCCACATCCAACTCCAAACCCTATTTATAGCCAAAACCCACAGCCTTTTTCCCCAAAACCCCGCTGCGCTATCACCGAAACAACCCCATTCCAAGAAGACGATGGAGCAACAATGCTTCCAGTGCGGAGATGGTGATCACCTTACAACGGAGTACGAAAGTTGGGCATTCACTGCTTTAACTGCAGGAAATTCGGGCACAAAGTTCGTGACTGCCCAATCTACAACCGTCGTGAAGTCTTGGAGGTCGAACTCCCTTACAACACTGATATCGTGCAGGCCCTTCTTCCGTTGCATGCAAGCGCCTTCCTTCACCTCATCAATCCTCGATGAGTTCCCCTCACAAAGGATCTTGAATGTGCCTTCAACTTTGCGTGGGGGAAGCAATGACGATGGTGGACTCTTAAGAGAGTGGGAGACGGAGTCTACCACGTCCAATTCCCAATATCTACGGAGGCGAAGCAAGCAATTGCTGACGGAGTCTTCAAATTTTCGGGGTCCAGTGCTGCCTTCTCCCCTTGGTCGCTCGACTTTGGCGCCAAGCTTCGCCCTAAACCAAGCTTTATTTGGATCAATCCCCCCCTTCTCTCCTTCCACATGTGGAACCATGTGTCCCTTCAACATCTCATCAAGCCATTTGGGAAGCTCACTACGATGAGCATGGAGATGAAAGTGACTGAAATGTGGGATCAAGCTCTTGTCCTCATCGAGGTAGAAGAGCATTATCCCTAAATATCCCTCACCATCAAGGACACTGCCCATTGGAGCCTTCAAAAGCATGTGCAGGATGTCCCAGTCCATCTCCTTGGTGAACCAATTCCAGTTGATGATATCCACAGTGAAAAGGTACAGCTCTTTACTATGGCCAGATCCACTGGTGAGAGAGGTAGTGGCAGTTTTTGGCATGCAAAAGCCCCTGAACAGACAAGAACCCATCAGTGCTGGCACTACATCTCCCCAGCCCCAGAATCAAGCGTCGCATGGCGGAGATTCAAAATCCCGCAAAATCAGAGAGGGTGAACAAACTGCCACTAACTCCGCTCTTGACAGTAAAAAACTTGGAAATTATTTGAATATTCTGGATTTAGCTGATTCTAGTTTGGAAAGGAGAATTTTGTCACATTCTCCAGTTGTCCCTGATATCAAGTTGGGGTCAAATTCAAAAGGGAAATTTGTTGGCATAGATAACTATCCTAGCGCTATCAAAATCCTCAAATAGCAATAAAAAATCCAATATCAAAGGGCCCATGAAGGATTTTTACAACCCACCAGATTCTAAATGAGGATTCCAATGAAGAAGTACGACAGATGATCTGGAATGGAAAGTTAATTACTCTCCCACTATCCTTCTTCTCTAAAAGATCAAACTGACAGTTGAATGAGCCCTCAGGGATTTTGTCATTGAATAGGTGTCCAAGGCACAAGCAGAGAGAAACGATGGTATTCAAAGCTGGATCAAGCAAAGCTCGAGCTGATAGCTTCAAGACTCGCTCCTTGATTAGAAGGCCAAAACCAAAGACTTCCTGCACCTCCACTTCCATTCCTTATGTCTTGGAAGCAGGTTCATCCAAGCGCTTGAAGTGCAGTAGGTCCTTATGCAAACTGAGGAGCACTCTTCCTTTATGAAGCATTTCACAACCACTATTATGAAGAAAGCTGCAAGTACCTCCTCTTCTAATGCTTTAGTTACAAATGCACTGTAATACCTCAGTTTTTAAAATAATTCTTTTAAGATTAATAAATGAATTAAAATGATTTTTTGTAATTTAATAAATATTTTTCTGAAAATTATGTTTTTACAAGTGCAAAACACGTGCAAATATTTTCTTCGGAAGTTCAAAGTCAAAAATTATTTTGGAAAAACCCATTATTTATTATTAGATATTACTTGTGAATTTTCTAGGTTTTTCTGATAATTATTTGACTTATTTGCAAATATTACAAAAAGATGGACTTTTGTGCAAAATTACCACTTGAAGTGAAAACTCCAAATTTTTGGATTTGTGCGCTTGGCATGATTCCTAGTCAACTCAGAAGTAAAGATTTTATTTTCTGTTTTAATAAATATGGTTTATTTTGCAAGTTTTGATAAAGAATGGTCTTTTTGCAAAATTGTCACTTAGAGAGGCAAAAGTGCAATTTTGTTTTTCTGGGTTTACAAAATAGTGCCGGCTGATATTAGAGGGATTATTCTTGTTTTTAAAACTCAATTAAGATTGTTTTATTTAACATCCAAGTATAAGTATCTATATATGTAAAGATATATTTAAAAGATGTATTTTGCAAATCTATTTAAAACCCTACTTTCTTTGAATCCCGGCCTATTTAAGGTGGGGTGCAGCCTTCTCTTTGCTGCACAACACGAAGGGATTTCTTATTATTATTTTCTTGAAGTTTTAAAGCAAGGATCTTAGTTTTCTTGCGAAAGGAAGGATTTTCTTATTCTCTTTATTTATCTTCGGTTGAATCTTCAATAAGGTGAGTGACATATGTTTGTTTTCTTTTTGTTCTAAGCATGTTGTAGGTGATGATTTATCTATTAGAAAGCATGTTAGATGATTGTATGAAGACAAAAATTTTGATTAGTAGATGAATTAAAAATTGAATCTTTTCATGAAACTATAATATTGATGATAAAAACCCTAATCTGATGACTTGAGATTGTTAAAGAACCTAATAGAAATCATGGGTATGTTATTTTCTATCATATACTTGCTGTTTTGCTTGCATAAGATGAGTGGTGTGCTGATTATTGCATAAAAGATGAACAAATCCTAATCTTACTGTGTATATTATGCATATGATTTGTTTGAGGCTTTTGATAAAGTAAAACTTAATTGTCTGCATGTTATAATTGTATATATTCATGAGTAAATGATTGGGATCAGTAGGGTTTGTGTATAACAAGTTATAGAAAGGATTGGTTGGACCAAAAGATTGAGTTTTAAGGTTGGGGGTTGAGTAATTGTTTCGGGTCTATGGTTGTGCAGACCGAAGTTTGTTTTGGAGCTTTTTGTGAAATCTTGTTTTGGATCTAGATTGTTTGGCACTGAGGTGGTTTGGAACAATAAACTACACATATGCAATGGATTCTTAGTGTTTAACTAATACACAAATACACTTATATACACATTCACACTATATATATATATACTGTTTTTGAAGATTTTGTGACTTTTGATAAAGTTTTGATTTGGATTTTGATTTGTTTCTTACTGAGTTGAATTTAAACTTTATACTACATATATACAATGGATTCACAATGTTAACCTAATGCACAAACACACATATACATACAATCACATTCATAATCCACTATTTTGAAGGTTTTTATGAATTTTGATGGAGCTTTCATTGGATTTGAATTGTTTTAGTACTGAGATGGTTTTGAACATTAGACCACTCCTAATTGATGTATTTTGATGTTTAAACTGATGTTTAATTACCCTATATATATATATATATATATATATATATATATATATATATATATATATATATATATAAACTACTTTACTGATTTTGAAGATTTTTGTGAAAAATTTCTATTTTTGAGATCTTGAAATGTTTTGATATGTTTTAATAACTCATATCTATATAATAAAACACAAAGAAAGCTATCAAGTGGCTCTCCTTCAATCCCCCTAAAAATCAAAGGCTCAGATCTAACTTCACAAAACATATTTTTCCTCCCAAAAGTTTTCCCCCCAAAACTCAAATTCAAATCCCCCAACGAAAACAACTCTTATATTTATTTAATTATTTCTCTCTCTCTCCCTCCCTCTTCTATTCAAAAAATTAAGAAAATAAAAAATTTAAAAATTTAAAAAAATTTAAAAACTAAAAAACTAAAAAAATTAAAAATTTAAAAACTTTTAAAATAATTTTAAAAAATCAAAAAAATCATATAATATGTTTTTTGCTGGACCCCAAAAGTTTCTCATATAATATGTTTACTACTTCAATTAATTTACTGGACCTCCAAAACTATTTTCTATGAACAAACAAGGGGTACCATTCCGAAGACGTGCCGTAGGCACGTGTCAACGGGCAAACCTAGTATGTTATACAAGTTATAATTAATCATCTCAGGAAGTTAGATTTTGATTTTTCAAAGTTTTAATCGAGTATCAGTCAGAACATATTTAAAACAACCTAACCTGACTGTTTAGCAGGTCACGGTCGACTGTCATACCCCTATTTTGAAAATCTTGAATTGACAGTCGACTGCTCTGTTTGAGCGGTCGACCGCTCTGTTTGAGCGGTCGACCGTCACTTGTTTCCTTTGGCTGTTTTTTTTTTGGATTTCTTCATTTCTTTTAAACAGTTATTTCTTCGATATTATGGACTATTACTCTACTATTTAAAATGATGGTTTACTATAGGTTACAGTATTTTATAGAGAGTTGTATTTTATTTATAATAGAGTTTTAAAATGTATTCTTATGATCTTATTAAGTGAGTTATATGTGTTTTCAAAGGAGTTGATGTTTTGGTGATATTCTACAACTTAAAAATATGGTTTTATGTTATTTAATGGATTTAATATTTTATTTGAATTCTAGAATTTTATAAGTACATTATATGAATTTGAATTTTTGTTGATTTCAGAAGTTTTCTTCATATAATCGTTTTGATGATGGATTTGTGAGTTTTATTGAAAGTTTTGGTATTAATGGTTGAGTTGTGAATCTTTAGGAGTTGAGTGGGAGTTCTGTGAACCGACAGATGAGATTTTGTGGATTTAGACCAATGGGGTCTTGGGTTTGTTGTTGTGGAATTAAGTCCGGCAGGATACACTAACTCTAGATAGGGAAATTTGTGTCTTTAATAATAACCAACTTAAGGACATGCAGTAGTGGAGATGTGATGGAACTAGGGAAACATAAGTATATGCTCTTGGTTTAGGTCCAACGGATGCGTTCTAGGACTTGTGTGTTGTTCTGTCTCAAGATGACATTTGTATGTTTGCGTGTCGAGGGTCTGCAAGCCTATTCACGGAGCATGCAGGGTGTATTTATGTACCTAGTGTATCTGCACGTCGAGAGCCTCACAAGCCTATTCGTGGGGTACACAACATGGAGGTGATTCTCCGGTTTTTGAGCTATTCTTACATGATGCTTGCGCATCGAGGGTTGTAATGCCTATTCGCAGAGTATTCTGGATCTTGTTTCCATCACCATAGTAGGATTAGTTGCATAACAAGAGATTTAACCCTATAAAGTAGAGAATGATAAGGGCTTGCACCGGACTTATGTATTGTTGGATGCATAGAATCCGACAAGTATGCATTAGAGAGTCAACAACTAGCATTGATGTTTTCTTGACTTGGTTTTACGCATGTTGTTTTCTATTTTCCTACACTTGACACTTAGTCTAGTTTCACTTGATATTTTCATGTTTTATTTATTGTTATTTCTTTTTCCTTTGTTATTATTGTTGATATATGTCGGTTATGACTTTATCTTTTATGCTTTATTTATGTTGCATTTATTTTTATGTCATTCACACCGTTATAGCTGATCCCTGTAGTTTTGGGGATTAGGGTTATCTCTAGCCTCATATTTTACAGGTAGGTGCTTATAGCATTGGGATCTGGATGCATTTGGTAGAATGATAATGTGGCTTGTGTAAATTGTAAAAGATTGTGTTGTAAAGAAAAGATTGTAATTCAAGGTGTTTTGTTTTCCACCGTGTTTTCTAAAAATTAATGTAATAAAAGTTTGAAAAAATTATTTATGTTTTGGCTATGTTTACTATTATAGAAGTTGATTCTGGAAATTGTGCCATATATTTTGAGATATTATATTGGAAATTCGGAGCGCTACATGTGCACTTTAAATCTTTCGATATCTTATCACAAAAGGATATTCTTGAAGTAGCTGAATCAATAGGAGTGGATGCTAGGGGGCCACACTCGGTGCACGTTCTTAAGTTTTGGAGAACGTCTTAGTTGATCACACCGATCAACTAAGACATTCTGCCTAGCCATTTGGCTTTGCTCTATGTTGTGGAACAGATTTTTCTTTTCTTGTGCTTTTTTATCTATTTTTTGTTTCGATGATGATAACTACTTCGAATGTTAAGGGGTTGGCCAACCCCAATAAATGCTTGCTGATCAAAGAGGGCATCAGAAGCTCTATTGTTTCGGTTATCTGCTTGCAAGAGACCACGCTTAAGCTGTCCAAGCCCTGTAAACTCTCCTCTGTGTGGAAGCTTTATCACTAAATGATTGCAGTTGGATGTCATTGATAGCTGCAAAGGAGTCTTATTGGGTTGAAATGATCTTATTCTTGAATGCACTTTCCCTGCTATTGACATCTTCTTTGTCTCTGCATCTTTCAAGCATCACACCTCTAATGCAGAATGGTCTATCACCACAGTCTATGCTCCTTTTGTTCTGGAAGACAGAAATCTATGCTTTCATGAAATTAAGCAGAGAAGAAGCACTCTTCAAGATGCATGGGCCTTTGTGGAGATTTTAATGGCACTACATATGATCTTGACCGCTCCAGTGGACACGACTCCCACGGATATACGAGATATTTCAGAGAATTCATCCACGACCTCGCTCTTATTGATCTACCCCTCTCAGGCATAAATACACTTGGTCCAATCTTAGAGCCACCCCTTCTATGGCTAGACTTGATAGATTTTTTATCTCCGCTACATGGGAAGCCTCTCATCCACACTGTATTCAGCACTTCCTTCCTAGAATATCGTCAGACCATTGCCTCCTTATCCTCGACACTCTAGAAATCTCCCCTCCTATCCATTATTTCAGGTTTGAAAAAGTTTGGCTTTAGCATGCCTCTTTCATTCCTGCAGTTAGAGATTGGTGGCAAATTTTTTCTTGCAATGGCATGGCTGTTGACATTTATGCAAAGAAACTTCATTTTCTCAAGAGAAGAATTCGAAGGTGGTGAAATGAGACTTTTGGTCACCTCTTTGCCAAGAGGAAACAACTACAAGAAAAGTTGCTCATTCTGGAGATAAAAGCAGGAGCAGCCCCCCCCCCCCTGATGATTCCCTCAAAATAACACATTTAGAATATCAAAACTTATCAAAGCAGAGGTAGTGTATTGGATGCTAAGATCAAGGCTACAATGGATAAAGGCGGGAGATGCTAATTCAAAAATTTTCCACTCCATTGCGAACAGCAGAAAAAGGAGGAATTTTATTCATTCACTCTTAGTTGATGGGAACCTTTCTACCTCACCTCAAGTTATTCGATCAAGTTTTGAGAATCACTTTCAATAGATCTGTGGTACCAGCTCTGAATTAGATTTTAACATTGACTGAAGTTCCATCTATCCCTCACAGGATATTAACTTGGACCACTTAGACTCCCCATTCTCGCTAGAAGAGGTGCGCAAAGCTGTTTTTGACATAAGCAATGATAAATCCCCGAACCGGATGGTTTTTCGATGAGCTTCTTCCATAGCTTCTGGGATACTATAAAGACGATCTCTTTAGAATGCTTCTGTCAGTCCAAAGAGGAGATAATGACTTGGGCAGACTCAACTACTCCAACATCATGCTCATCCCTAAATGTGACAAAGCAAATGTTGTCTCTGAATATCGGCATATTAGCCTCTTAAACTGCTCTTTCAAGATCTTCACCAAGATCCTTGCCAACAGGCTTGGCCAGATCCTTGATTCTCTTGTTTCTTCATCCCAAAGTGCTTTTCTCAAGGGTAAGTCCACTGTAGATTATTTCTTAGTGGCACATGATGCTATTAACCTCTGCAATAATCGGCATTCAGATACAATCTTATTCAAGATTGATTTCACAAAGGCATTTGATATAGTTAGTTGGGAATGTCTTGATCAAATGTTGGTTGCCAGAGGATTTGGACCAGCATGGTGCCGAAGGATGCACATGACCCTTAGAACGGTGAAATCATCAGTGCTTATAAATGGAGTGGGGGGAAGATCATTAACTCCAAGCGAGGTCTCAAGCAAGGTGACCCTCTCTCGCCAGTGCTTTTTATATTAGCTGTGGATGTTCTTGCCTAGATGCTATTTTTTGGTCGACGAAATGGTTCCTTCTCTTCATTCCCCCTCAGGGGATCCCTATCCAATCTGGCAGTGCTCCAATTTGTTGACGATACCCTCCTATTTTGTAAAGGAGATGAATAAGAAGTCCTTAATCTCAAAGTTGTACTCCATACTTTTGCAAATGTATTTGGTTTGGCTATCAACTTCAACAAGTCTTCTATAATTTATTTCGATAGGTCTCAGGCAAATCTCCATGCTTTCTCAACCTTTCTTGGCTACAAGCTAGAGAAGCTTCACATTAGCTATCTTGGACTGCCGTTGACTAGAGGTAAGTTGAGAAAAAGAGATTGGCAGCCACTTATCCTCAAGATTGAAAAAGACTCTTGGTGTGGAAAGGCAAAATGTTGTTCAAAGGAAGGAGGCTTGTTCTTAATTCAGTGCTCAGTGCCCTGCCAGTTTACTTTACCTCCTTTTTTAAGCTTCCACTCTGGGTGATTAGAAGAAGGAGATGTTTCTGTAGTGGGAGAGATACAGATGCACGAGGGGTAGCATGTATGCAATGGAAGAAGATATGCCAACCTAAGCAGCAGTAGGACTTGGAATTCTTGATTTCAAGGTCTTTAACGAGGTTTTTCTCCACAAATATATGGTGGTGGAAGATTGTCCCATCTGATTCTCATGTAAGTCAAACCCTTAGATCCTTATACTACAATGCCAATTCACATAGCTTTGGGTGCCCTGCTCAAGCCTTAAATTTCTGGAAGGAGTCTTAAAACTCAAAGACCAGTTCATGCAAAATATTAAATGGAAGCTTTGAAATGGCAAACTGGTCAAATTATGGAATGCAGATGGATTGATGGTAACAATATTTCCTCTTTATGCCCCGCTCTAGGAGCTGCTGCTGGAACCTTGAAGCAACTATCCTTCCCAAGGAGAATGGATAAACAACAATTGGCATTGGAAGCCATGTCTTCACAGCATCTCTACACCTATTCTTAGAGAAGAAAAGGAGAGACTGTTGGAGCTCATAGCTGACAGTCATCCATCAAATTCTAAAGACAGACCTTCATGGAGACATACTGCAATAGGCATGTTCACTGTCAAGTCAGCCTACAGCCTACAATCTCGTTTTTACTCCGATCTCAGATCCCCATTCCAGGAAGCAGCTTAGGCATCAATAGAACCACTGAAATGCAAAGTATTCATCTGGTAGCCGAGCTGAGAGAAGATTAACTCCAAAGCTTTTCTTTGTTCCAAGGGCTGGTTGGGAGACCCGACATGCACTGCTTGTACATGTCCGGTTGAAACAACCTTTCATATTTTCTTTGAATGCCACATCGCCACTACCACCTGGAATTTTTTGACCGCCCTTTTCCACATACACGAATGCTTCTCATCATGGTGTTTTTGCTCACACTCGCACAGACACGCATGACACCTTCTTACAATTGCTATTTGTTAGAGTATCTGACTAGCTAGAAATGATCGCATTTTTCTTAAAAACTAGTTTCGGTAGAGTCAATTATTTCTAATGAAATATTTTGGTTATGTTTTTGGCTAGATGGATGTGATAGTGACAAGAAGAAGGAGAAGCTTATGCGCGCGCGCGCGGGGGGGGGGGGGGGGGGGGGGGGGATGCAGGAGCCAAGGAAGTCCTGTTCAAGGCTGGTGTTCACAGTGCTGATCTTGCAGGCAGTGAGGAAGATAGTAACTCAGGATGATTTTACTTGCTCTATGATGGTGGACTGTTATGCTTTTGTATCTCTTTTTGAGTCTGAGGCTGTTGTTTTATGTTTTGAGTCCTTTCCTTTTCCTCCATAGTTTGTATTCGAGGATGTTTATTTTGGGTTGAGCGATCCCTCGGCTAGTTTACTTGTTGTTATAATTTTATTGGGGCCAGGCACTGAGAGTTAAGGTAAGTTGAGATGTACGATAGACATCCGCTACCAGACTTAATTCAAGGTACGAAAGCCATCAATAAAATTATATTTTGTAGCCATATCAGATCGAGCTCAATCTTTTGTGAACATGTCCTATCTCTTAGTTTATATATATATATATATATATATATATATATATATATATATAGAGAGAGAGAGAGAGAGAGAGAGAGAGAGTTAGTCTATTATGAGATGGTGAGAAGAGATCCTTATCATGAGCAAAAGATCTCAGCCGTTGGATCGCGATCCGATGGCTGAGATCTGATCCGCCCATCGTTAAGTGAGATGAGATATGTTGAGGGGAAAAACGTAATTTCTCTCCAAACAACATATCTCAACTCATTACTCCTCTCTCCCGTTCTCTCTCTCTCTTCCATTCGTCACCCCTCTTCCTCTCTTCGAACCCAACAAACCCTACCTCTTTCTTCCCGCTACAAAGTTTGAGTTTGGGGATTTTCTTACTCATGCAGTCTTTCCCCTCTCACTACGAGCTTCGAACCCACAAACCTTAGCTCCTTGTTCCCACTCTCACTTCCCGATTCGGAACCCTAGCCCCCAAATCGAAACTCTTCAAATCGAAAATGTAAATCGAAACTCCACCTCTACTCTCTTCCCTATAAATCGAAACTCCACCTCTGCTCTCTTCCCTGTAAATCAAAACTCCACCTCTCTTTCATCGCACTCTAATCCCCTAAATCAAAACCCTAGCTGTGTTTGCTATCAGGTTGCCCATCTTCGTTATTCCAGCGATTCGTCGATCTCCTAACAAAGGAGCAATCTTCGTATTAGGTAATCTCAAACTCATCTTGAAAATCTAATTTTTTTCCTGTATAATTTTTCATGTTGGTTTGTTTTTTATTTTCCCAAATTTAGATTAGTAGAAAGCTTTAGATCAATTACTGGGGTTTAATTTGTAGAGGATTTAATTCTTGATAAAAAGAAGAGATTTTAATATATATAAAGATTTTAATATATTGATGTTTGCAGGAAAGCTGATAGAATCACAATTTGTTCTAAAAAAGTGATGCATGATTCCCCCATACAGGAAGTGTTTGATTCTTAATATCAATGCTTTTAAATTTGTAGATCCTGCGTAGTCACGTCCCGCTTCCCAAAATACGAGAATACGAGCACGTGACATGGCCCAGCGAATGATTTTAACGTCATCCATAAGCTGTACCAATCTTAACTCAACAACTTGAAAAGAAATAATCACAACCACGCATAAAACACAATCACATAAACGAGAATAGAATTAAATAACCAAATCTGGGATACAAGAACTTACCAAATAGTTTGAGAATATGCAATGCGGTAACAGTTCGACGAGTTCCTTTCGGTTACCCATCACTGCACCTGAATGACACAACTCAAAAGAAGGAGGAAAAGAACCCGTTAGAGCAAGCTTCGGGCGACAAGTAATAGGAAGCAGTAAAATAAGAAATAAAGAACTATATAATAAAACATAAATTGGAACGATATCGAAATCAATAAATGATAAATAGTAACAAAAACAAAAGTTAATGAAAACTAAATTCAGAAATCAGGAATCAAAGTTTAATAACTAATATTCAGTATTAGTGTCAATGTTCAATGTTCATTTATGCCTATAAGTCTATTATTCATTTTAATCCTAACTAATGCACGTACTACTGCAACTCATATTACAGGTTCTATACATACAATCAATTTCGTTTAGACCAAGGTGGTAGATTCCATAGATCATGTACTCGGGAACAATATTCAATAATGACCGATGACCGATTCAATCGAGATACTGTAGTCAGTAATCTACAATTAAACGATGACCGATATGACCAATAGACCGATAGACCGATAAATAGGGAAATACGGGTCCCTCTTCCGAGTACAGTCACTACGTCATCAACTACCCTAGTCAACCCTTAACCCCGGCTTGATTAACATTCTTTATTAACAATCATTTATGAACATGCATGTGATCAATGTAAATGATGGTATCAATATTCATGCAACAGGTACAATTGATGAGACTGGTCGCACTAGTACAATTTCAAGGTGATTTCAAGACTATACAATACATGAGATGTACATGATCCAATTCATTAGATACGGAGAACATGGTTTATATGCAAAACATAATAATATATGGATTCAGTGTACCACAATTTCTGTATGAAATGATTAAAGTTACTGTGTTCAGTGGCGGAGCCAGACAAATCAAAATGGGGGTTCCAAATTTTTTTTTCCCCGGCATCGACATAATTAAGCCTTTAATAAGAGGTGGATTAGACTTGGGGGTCCCAAATTTTTTTTAACTGGGGAGACGAAATAAAAATTTTGGTCTATATTAGGGGGTTATACAAAATTTTTGGGGTCCCAAATGTCCCCCCTCCTCTATACCTCCCTCCGCCACTGACTGTGTTAGGAACCGGGTCGAAACCTCAGTACAAAATCAAACAAATGACAAAGCATATATGTGAATGTTCAGTAGTACAATAATTTTACGGCTCAAGTGTTATTTCAATAGCAATGGCACGATGAGACAACTATGAATCAATTGCATTATACAATATAAGAAAACAACAGAGTTCAATTAAATGTGATATTCATGTTGATTACTACTTGCCGGATTTCAATGAATATTTTTTTGAACTAGAAATAATAAAAATGATTTCAAGAGACTCTTGCCTGTTTTTTTTTTTTTTTTTTTTTGAAGAAAAGGTGGAATAATGCCACCCTGTTTCATTAATAAGTGATTAATAAACAACCCCGAAGTATCGGGAAAATAAAAGTGCAGTACAGGAAATAAAACATAGCCCCCAACAAAGCCCTGGGGGTTGGGTTATATCATCCAGCCAAACAACAACCAAAACACTAATACAAGCTACTAAGGCCTGATACAAAATAGTAGTAGTTAGGCGGCTGTCCACTCATCAGTCCAGAGTGGGCCCAATCTCTATCTCCTCGTCGTCAAAATCATCCACCTGGAAAACCTTTGCAATTCTCCCTCTTGCACCTGAAGCAGCAGCTGTAGCCCAAAAGGAAATAAGATGCATGATATGAGTAAGATTACTAGAAATTGAATTACATGAAGCACGGAAATAAAAATTGTTCCTATCTAGCCATAACACCCATGTGGTTGCCGCAATGGCAATAAACCATGCATCTTTCATATCGTGACGGGACGAGGCAAATCTAGAGCCGACCCACAGTTCCTCGTAGTCTCTTGGATAGTCACTTGTTCCTAGTGCTCTCTTGGAATAATGATTTCAAGAGACTCTTGCCTGTTAGGAGACGATTCTGAGTATAAAGAGAATAACGTGATTAGGAATCCCGGCGACGGTCCACGAGAACACGTGCGAGAGACAAAACAGCAAAACAGCACTCAAGACCAACAGCAATCCAAGAAACAGATCAAAAACCCACACCGAATCCAACAAAATGGTGAACAGCAAACTGGGATCCTCTCCACACAGAATAGCACACACCCAATCGTCCAATCCCCTTCTTCTAAAACACCAACAGCCACTTCAACCCAATCCTTACACCACACAGTAACCACCAAAAGCCAAGTTCCCTGCACCCACGAACAGCACCCACACAACTACCCAATATTTTCCCTTCTTCTTCAACGCAACAGCGAGGGAAATGGCGACTGCGGTCGGGGAGCAACGGCGACGGCATGAGCAAGGGTGACGTCGGCGGGGTAGCTGGCGGCAGGAAGCGACGCTGCGATGAGAACTCGAAGCTCGAGCGAGACTCTGTTTCGGCGGGAAAAACAGAGGAAAGAGCAGGGCGATCGGGATTGGGGTTCTTCGAGTCTCAGTGTCGACTGGTGGAGGAAGGGCAATGCTCGACGGAGGAGGGCATCGCGTGGCGAATCGGGGAGGAGGACAAGGCAGGTGTGATGGGGTTCTGCGGTGGTTGCACGAGGCTGAAGGTGGAGGACGACGACCGGTGGCTGGGCATGATCGGAGTGGACGACGGAGGGGCGGGCGAAGGAGGGCGTCGATGGGTTCAATGGGGAACCAGAGGGGACGACGATGAGGCAGTGGGTTTCGGTGGTAGGGGTGAACAGGAGTTTGGCAGCTGAACAGTAGGAATGGGGGCTAGGGTTAATAGGTTAGGGTTAGGTTGTAAGATTAGTGTATATATAGGGTGTTTATGAGTGGGTTTTTGGGGTATTGGGTATACGGGTTAGATCCAATAAGAGAATTTGGCTATATGGTATTAAAATTCAATAAGAAATTAGGCCAAGAAATAGACTATAGGGTTTTTAAAACGTACATCTAAACATGTAGTAAGTCAATTAATAAAATACAAATAGATAAGTATGTTCGGGCTTTACAAAAATAATAATAATGATAATAATGATAACGATAAAAATATTAATACTAATAACGATTATAATAACAATAATATTAACAAAATAATAATACTAATAACAATGAGAATAACGATAATAATAACGACGAAATAACAATAATGATTATAAGGATAAAAATAACAGTAACGATAATAATAATAAGATTATATAATAAAATGTAAATTCATTAAAATAACCAAATTAGCAATAATACTAAATATAATAGTCGATCAATAAGAATAGAAAATAAAAATTAAAATATACCATTATTCGAGATAATTTAAAATTTTCGATTAGAAAATACTTTAATAAAAATCTGAAATAAATTTAACAAGGTAAATTATAATTAATCAAAATACAGAAATTATTCAGAAAATACGTATTTACGGAAACGGGGGTTACAATCCTACCCACCTTACAACAAAAATTTTGTCCTCGAAATTTGCCTAAGCGGTATATAGGATAAAGCCAAAAATACTTGGGAAATAGTAAAATTGGGAAGTAAAGGGAAAGAGACAAAATGTGGCAACACAAAAATGAGAAAGAACATGGATAAGGATGAAAGTGATAAAAAAAAAATGATGCCAAATAGAGATTCAATGAATGATGATAATGCAAATAAATGAATAAGGAAGTCAACAAGCATAGAAAAAGAAACAACAGGAGAATCTTGAGACCTGTGGGTTATGGGCCCACCATAATTCCGTTATGCCACTCTGATGGCGACGTTCCAAGTTGTAGACATGTCGTTGTAGATCACATGGCGCCAATCAACAAACCGAGCAAGAAGAAAAAGAATGAGACATCAGGATCAAAGAAAATATAAGAAGGAGAATTTGGGTTACAAATCGAAGAACAGGTTTAAATCCAATAGTAAAATAGGCTATAGGCTTTTTTTTAAGTATACATTAAATCAATAGTGAAATGCATATAAAATTGAGCATGTTCGGGCTAAAATAATAATAATAATAATAATAATAATAATAGTAACGATAAAGATAATAATACCAGTAATAATAATCATAACAAAATATTAATACTAATAACAATAAGAATAACAATGGTAATAACAATAATAGTAGAAGTAGATATAACAATAATATATACCTATATGATAAAACTGGAAATTCAAGTTTAATAGATTTATTAAAATAATCCAACCAGTAGTAATATATAATATAAATACTCGATCACCTAGAAATGTAAAAAAAAAATTAAAATACATCGTTATTTGAAATAAATAAAATTTTTGAATTTTTTTTTGAAACCGGAATAATATTTTGTTAAAATTCGATCAATTGAAAATGTAAATTGTTGAAAAAAATTTTAAAAGCGAAAGAGAGTTATAAAATTTCAAATACAGAAAATATATGGAAAGATATATACATATATACAGGAATAGGGGTTTGGGTTAGGCTCAAGTCACATATAAATAAATAATTTAATCAAATGAAGAAAATGGGCTTTAGATGATGGTCTTCAAATTAAATAATTAAATAATATAATATAGATCAAAACTAATGGGCTTTGACAAAAAAATGCTAATAATAATACAAATAACAACAGAAATAAAAAAAATAATAACAATAGTCACAAAATGATAACAATAATAATAAAAATAATAATAACAACAAAAATGATAATCGTCATAATCATACTGGTAGTAATAATAATATTAAAAATATTAACAACACTGGTAAGAATAATAATGTGAGACAGAATATAATTTGGGTTCAACTTTTTTTGTGAAAGTAATTCAATGTTAACAACAAATAATAAATTAATGAAAACAACCATATAGCAATAGTAATATCCATAATAATAATGATACCAATAGTAATAACGAAAACCATAGCAATAATAATAACATTATAAAACAAATAAGAATTTGGCTCATCAACTCTATAAATAAATCAACTATACTAGTCCAAATTGTATGAAAACGTAAAGTGTAATTGTATAAACAAATGTTATAAAGAAAATATTTCTTTACCATTAGTTTAATTATATAAGTAAAAAGTCTTGAAATATCAATTAGCAAATAAATAGAAAATCATGTCTTATTAATATCAAGTTGCATATTTGCCATCTCGACATTAGGTTACACCGAAAAGACGAAATGGAAGATGTAACCTTGCATATGCATACGGATATTTAATTTAAGTATGATGTTATGTCTTGAAATTCGTGATATAAAAATAGCAGAAAGTAAGAAATTGAGTTGAAAGTCACATAATGTAATATCAAAATAGATGTATAGATTATAAATATCAAACACGATAGTACAAAATAGTAGTAGTGAAAATGATTTATAAAAGTAGGAAGAAAATGGAATGAAATACATGCATAAGCACAATGCAAATGTGAATGAGAAATAAATATGCAATGTAGCAAATTTACACAATAAATATATCATAAAAATATACGGTAACGTAGGAATTAAACAAGCCTTTAACATGTCGTGGAAGATCCACCAATGCCGATCGACGAACCATGCGGGAAGAAAAGAATGGACATTAATAAAAATACTTTAATAAAAATCTGAAATGAATTTAACAAGGTAAATTATAATTAATCAAAATACAGAAAATATTCAAAAAATACGTATTTACGGGAACGGGGGTTACATGTGTTATGTTGTGTGTGTTGGTCTAGGCAATGCTGACAAGCACTATTTTACAAGCACTACATTGAATCATTATGCCCCCCCCTAGAATTTTTTGTTTGAGTCTTGGTTTTGTTATTAGTCTTGATCTATGCAATGAAGACAATGTATAATTTTTGGGTCTATAGCAATTACAATTGCAGTTTGCTGGCCTTGTTTGAGGGCATTTGCAATTTTTGGGTTTATAGCAATTGCAGGAAGTGTTTGATTCTCTAATATATGAGTGAGTCTATTATGAGATGGTGAGAAGAGATCCATATCATGAGCAAAAGATCTCAGCTGTTGGATCGCGATCCGATGGCTGAGATCTGATCCGCCCATCGTTAAGTGAGATGAGATATGTTGAAGGGCAAAAATGTAATTTTTCTCCTCTCATCTCACTCTCAACTCAGTCTTCTCTCTCCCAAGATACAACATAAACATCTCTGAATCTGCTCATAAACAACATAAAAAGAGCTCAATCAGCCAAGATACAACATTAACATCTCTCAATCAGCTCATACACAACATAAAAAAAAATTCAATCAGCCAAGATACAACATAAACATCCCTCAATCAGCTCATACACAACATAAAAAAAAGCTGAACCAGCCAAGATACAACATAAATATCCCTTAATCAGCTCATGTACAACATAAAAAAGAGCTCAATTAGCCAAGATACAACATAAACATTTCTCAATCAGCTCATAAACAACATAAAAAAGAGCTCAATCGGCCTAGATACAACATAAACATCTCTCAATCAGCTTAAATATACAACATAAAAGAGCTCAATCAGCCAAGATACAACATAAACACCCCTCAATCAGCTCATACACAACATAACAAATAGCTCAATCAGCTCAAAAATTTCACTACTTGCTTGAGCTGTTTCCTTGTCTCTTTACATGAATATTTACTGTTTTGGGTAATGAAGTGCTTTTTTCTTGTTGTATATCTTGGGGCATAGCTTGTTGCAATTCTGCATTAGCACCAACTACTAATATTTTGGCCATGTGGCACATCTCTTTGGATGAGCGAGCAATGCTCATCAACTTATGAATTTCATTTGATAACTCCACCAAATCCAAATCTTGTGGATTGCTCTTTAAGATATAAGCTTGAGGTAGGAAATCGATAAATTCATTCCTCAATACCACAAGGATGTGTCTACAAGGAATTCCATCAATTTCAAGTTTTCTACAAGTGCACGACTCGGCATCATCCATTCCTTTATAGAATACATCCCTTGTTTTATCTGATTTTTGTAACTTTCCCATTCTCCTTACAATATAGTGTCGCACAGCCCCATTACCATCTTTTATTAATGAGGCATAATTCAAGCTCTTAACTAATTCATTTTGAAATACATAGAATTTCTCCCTTGTGTAGACCTCAGACATTTGTGTTTCAACTTCAAAATCTGTTTACAACTTCGGTTTTGTATGAAGAGTTGTATAGTGTGCTGCTAACTGATTTGTCTTTGTTTCCTTATCGCCCTTTCAAACCTCGTAATAAATTCATCTACAGAATTTTCACTGTTAACATACTTATCGACAAAAGCATTCATACTTTCTGATATTTGAGTTGTACGAATTCTAGCAGTGAAAATATGCTTTAAATAAGCTAGTATCCATCTTTCATGATATTCAAGAATATCAGAAATCCAAGGATTACCTGCTATTTCAATATTAATCAAAATAATAATAACAATAAAATTAAACAAACGACAATAAAATTCATAAAGCTAAGGATTACCTATAATTTGCATATTAATGTTCATAACTTCATTCCACCTCAACTCAAACTCTTCCGGTATCTCTGAATCCCATATGAAACTATGGAAAGGAATGCTAAAATCACTCTTAAGACCCGGCCCACCAAGCTTATCGGGAAGTTTTTTAAGAATGTGCCAAATATATAGCCTATATATGGCTAGAAATAGGAAAAGACATTCGAATTTCATTTTCCATTGCAGGATCTTGATCTGTAATAATTACTTTAGGTGGAGGCCCACACAATGTTTCACCCCATTTTTCAAACAACCAAAGAAATGACTCGGTCGTTTCTTTATATATGAAGGATGCACCAAAATTTACAGATTAGCCATGGTGATTAACTCCAGTAAATGGAGCAAAAACCAATTTGTAATCATTTGTGTCATATGTCGTATCGAAAATTAACACATCACCAAAATGCTTATATGCTTTTCTGGCAAGAGCATCAGCCCAAAACACATGTGTTAATTTGTTGTCATCATCCACCTTATAATGAAAACAAAATGAATGATTCATCTCCTTTTTCTCTTGCAAGTGCTCCATCAATAACTCCGCATTATAAGCTTTCCTCTCGTCCTTGTCTCTTTGCGACTGAAATCCTTATTTTCTATCTCCATGAAGAACATAAACTACGAAATTCTTATGTTAGCCTCTTTGAACGAACTAAGTAAAATTTTTTGTGCTTCGGAAACAGTTCTATTACTTCTTAAGAATTGTTGCTTTCTAGGTATAACACAAAGATGAGTGTGCAATTCAACATACCTTCGAATTGACCACCTCCCATCATCATCTTTTTTAATTCTTATTTGAGCAAAACACTCTTCTCTAGTCACAGCCCTTCTCCTTCTCTTGATCAAATTTGAAGAAGATGGTTCTTCAATATTGGCAACATTCACTCCAACTGTATCTACGGCTTACCTTACTTTGAGCATACAATTAGTTGTGAATACCTCTCCTCAGTAGACTTGTCAACCAATTTAGCATACTTGCGAACAGAAAAACAAGCTAACTTTGCATATTTTTGATAAAATTCAAATCTTTCTTCTAAAGTTTCAAATACTAAACCAGCAATTGGTTTAGAATCTTCATCAATGTCTCTCCACCCATTATGAACATCTTGGTTTAGTATCTCTTCATTTTCAAACTCCATTCTATATAGAAAAATGAGATGATAAACATAAAAAAAACAAGATATAACTTAAGAAACTAAATAAACTAAGCTATATTTGAAGTGCACTCATCCAATCGGATAACCAGCAAGAAAACCAGCCACAAATAAGTGTTTTCTAACCTATCTTTGAAGTGCACATTGTAAAAGTCCAGTTTCAAAACCATAAAGTTCCATCTTTTCACTACAAATTAATCAAAACCATAAAATTCATGAACCCAAGATAAGAGCATCCACAGTTGTTACCGCTGAATATGGTGTGGGGGTAAACAGATAGAATTTGTGGGTTCGTGGAAAAACCTGAATAGCAAATCCGAGCCTGTTCGTCGGAGTTGGGCTGCTGACTTCTGCCGTTCACCTGCAAGGAAGTGCGATACACCAGGGTTGATCCCGGTGACGCACCCTCCGACGCTCTTGTCAATAACCAGGAAAATGATTAAGAAAGAGCTTAAGTTGGCAAAAGAGTGATTACCTTGTAACAGTGGTAGGTTGGAGGTATTTATAGTTGCCATGGGGATTTGATTAGGGACCTGATTTCCTGTGATACCGTTAGGAGTAAAATCCTCATAATTAGTTTAGGAAACTGATCCCTAATTTCTGGTGAGAGGATATCTGTGGATCAGGCCCGTTGATTTAGTCAAATCAAAGGCCCTGATTTTCTCTTACTGGTCTGGGTTTGTCTCTAGTCGGAACCCATACCCAGATGGAGTGGATCCGTTCACGGATTATTGGATCTGTGGAGGGAAGACCCAGTGCCCACTTCAGACCCGTTGGTGGGTGAAATTACCGTTTTACCCCTGGGCTTCAAGATTCGTGCCCGATTTGGACGGCTCCGATTTAACCCCATTTTTAGCCATATCACGAGCCCCCCACTCCTAAAGACTGAGTGTGATCAGCCTTTGAGGAGTAGTTTAACTGTTTCAATGGCTAGTGGAGTTGAATCGGAGTCCGAATGGAGGGTTTTGAATCTCGAAGGGGGTAGTGAGGTGATTTTTGAAGCTGTAAGCTGTTCTTAAGCTTTTCTGAATATCTGACGGTTTTTATCTATTTTTTTCGGATTATTTATTTAACTTTGCGATGTGTTGACCAGTTGTTCGGGGGCCTTAACAGTTTATTCTAGGCAATAATGGTTCATTCAGGGGTTCAAAAATATTCCCCGAATTTATAATTATCTTCTAGAAATTTTTGTTAATTTTTCCGAATTTTTAGTAATTTTTTCGCAATTTTTAAATAAATAAAACGATTAAAATAAATAAAAACTAATTTTTAATACCCATTTACGGCGTGGCTTGATCTGGATCGTTGATCTCGTGCGAGCACGAATTTCCAAAAGATCTGGCGATTGTAGTCGCTCGGCAGTCATTTTCTCGCTTTTGGAGCTCGGATGGGCACTTGTTCGGTTAGCCGACCGGGGGTCTAAGGGTTCGGCTGTCCGAGCGGCGTGGCGCAATCTGAGCCGTTGGATCCTGGCACGAATCTCGAGGAGGCGCATTTCCCAAGAAAATGCTATCTTGTCATTTAGCGCACGTGGCACGATCTGGACCGTTCATCACCGGAAGCACGAATTTCTGGAAGATCCAACGATCGTGGTCGCTCGGTGGCTTTTTTCTCGCTTTTGGAGCTCGGATGGGCACTTGCTCGGTTAGCCGACCGGGGGTCTAAGGGTTCCGCTGTCCGAGCGACGTGGCGCAATCTGAGCCGTTGGATCCTGTCACGAATCTCGAGGAGGCGCATTTCCCAAGAAAATGCTATCTTGTCGTTTAGCGCACGTGGCACGATCTGGACCGTTCATCACCAGAAGCACGAATTTCTGGAAGATCCAACGGTCGTGGTAGCTCTGTGGCTTTTTTCTCGCTTTTGGAGCTCGGATGGGCACTTGCTCGGTTAGCCGACCGGGGGTCTAAGGGTTCGGCTATCCGAGCGACGTGGCGCAATCTGAGCCGTTGGATGGTGGGAGGAATCTCGAGACGGGCTCCGTTCCCAAGAAAATGCTATCTTGTCGCGTAGCAACGCTGGCGAGATCTGGGCCGTCTGATCGAGATCTTACACGAATGTTGAGGAGAAAGTGACTTTCTCCGTTTTGGGGCTCGGATGGGCACTTGCTCGGTTAGCCGACCGGAGGTCTGAGGGTTCGGCAGTCCGAGCGCGTGGCGCGATCTGAGCCGTTGGATGGTGGCACGAATCTCGAGACGGGCCCTGTTCCCAAGAAAATGCTATCTTGTCGTTTAGCGACGCTGGTAAGATCTGGGTCGTCTGATCGAGATCTTACACGAATGTTGAGGAGAAAATGACTTTTCTCCGTTTTGGGGCTCAGATGGGCACTTGCTCGGTTGGCCGACCGAAGGTCTGAGGGTTCGGCAGTCCGAGCGCGTGGCGCGATTTGAGCCGTTGGATGGCAGCACGAATCTCGAGACGGGTCCTGTTCCCAAGAAAATGCTATCTTGTCGTTTAGCGAAGCTGGTAAGATCTGGGCCGTTGGATGCTGGCACGAATCTCGAGATAGGCCCTGTTCCCAAGAAAACACTATCTTCTCGTTTAGCGACGCTGGCAAGATCTGGGCCGTCTGATCGAGATCTTACGCGAATGTTGAGGAGAAAGTGACTTTTCTCCGTTTTGGGGATCAGATGGGCACTTGCTCGGTTAGCCGACTGGAGGTCTAAGGGTTCGGCTGTCCGAGCGACGTGGCGCAATCCGTGCTGTTGGATGGTGGCACGAATCTTGAGACGGGCCCAGTTCCCAAGATTTGTGCAGCATTCCAACTTCCCGTGGTCATTAAAATGGCGTCCCCTAATTAATGCGTGGCGCTTCAGCTCCTTAGGCGTGACCGCTGGGCTTCCGTCGTTTGGTCTACCGAGGGCCATAATGGCTGGTCCTTGGGGGAGTTTATAAATACCCCGCTCCCCCTGTAGTTTCGATCACAGCAGTTGAAAAATTCTAACCCTGGGAGCGTCGGATGGGTGGTCACTCTTCCGCCGTGATCTTCTCCTGACTCTGACGGCCCCAATGTGGATGTCAGGGCCAGGGGAGATCAGGGCAGAAGGGATGACGACTGGAGTCCGTACCCGGGGGACAAGGTGCCTCGGATGAATGGGTCTTCTCCGATCTCTGTCTTCCTTCCGGGCTGACGGCTTCTGATGGTTGTCAGCCCGAAGGAGCTAGAGATGGGAGGTGGGCCGATATGCTTTCTGACTGGGCCTCATGCGATGGTGGTTTTTCTCCCACTCTTGAACGATTTGTGGTTTCGGCTTCCGAGGCCGTAAGCCTCGAGTTGCTCACGGGTGAGAGAGGAACCGACCGAGTCCTGGGACCCGGGGCGCTCGCCGAGGGCGGGCGCCTTAAAACTTTTAATCCAAATTTTCTCTTGCTTCCTGGGACAGATGCGGTGTGTCTGGGTCCGAAGTGCTTCGTCCGGGTGATGTGGTGCGATCTGAGCCGGTGGGTGGTGGCACGAATCTCGAGACGGCTCAGTTCCCAAGAGAACGCTATCTTGTCGTTTAGCGACGCTAGTAAGATCTGGTCCGTTGGATGGTGGCACGAATCTCGAGATGGCTTAGTTCCCAAGAAAACACTATCTTGTCGTTTAGCAACGCTGGCAAGATCTGGGCCGTCTGATCAAGATCTTACACGAATGTTGAGGAGAAAGTGAATTTTATCCGTTTTGGGGCTCGGATGGGCACTTGTTCGGTTAGCCGACCGGACCCTTTGATGTTGGGGTCGGATCGCACGTCGCTCGGATTTTGACCCCGTGTGTGCCGAGCGATTCAACTTGTATTGAGGCGTTCTGCCTTTTCGCCAACCGTCGCTGCTCGGTTGCAAAGTCGTTTAGGCTTTCGTAACGCTTCGAAAGTCACGCCCTTTCGTTAAGAAGCCCAAGAGACTTTTTCTTTTACTATAAGACTTCACTTCCCCCACCCCCAATCTCATTATTCACTTTTACTTTTCTTCAAGATCAAAGTTTTTAGCTCCCGGGTGGCGCTGCTAGCTGTCGCAGCAAGGCATTTCTTTGCTCCGGCGAACTTTTCCGACCGTAACAGTCACTTCAAGGTCAGTCTCTCTCCTTTCTCTTTAGAAAAATGGTTAAGATTACCTCTTCGGATGAGACCTCCGCCTCGGATCAAGTCGTCAGCCGAGCGGGTAAAGGAAAGGAGGTGGTAGAGCCGACCGAGCAGACCATTGTTTGGCCGAGCAAGAGTGGCGAGGTCGCCGAGCCACTCCAGGAGGTGGTGGCGAAGTCCCAGAAGGGTAAGGGAGCGGTTACGATCATAGAGCAGCCGAAGACGGCAGGGGAGTTCGGTTGGCAACCGATCGTTCTGTCGAGCGTGGGGGGTGTTCGGAGCTATTCCGAAGAGATGCTGGAGAAGGTGACCCAAGGCACCGCCAAGTCGGTAGAGGAGAACGAGCCGAGAGAGTTGTCCGAGGTGGACCATATCACTTCGGTTCTTACGGAGGCTGATTTGCATCGGATCCGGACTGGATTCTAGATCCCTGCCGAGTACGGGCTACTTCTCCCAGGACCAGGTTTCCGAGCCTGCACGTCGTCTTCGGCCGACACGTGCATTTTTTCGCTCGAATCCTTGGTCGTCGGGCTTCGTTTGCCATTGCACCCGTTCATTGTCGAGGTCCTCAATTGGTACGGCCTGAGTCCTGCCCAGCTGATGCCGAACACTTGGAGGCACGTCTTGACGTTTGTTCTACAGTGTCAAGAGATCGGTGCTGAGCCAAGTCTGTTTCTCCTTCGGAGCCTCTACCGTCCTTGCCAGCCGAACATGAACGAGCAGAGGTTCTACCTTTCGCCGCGGACAGGCGTGAAGTTGATCGAGAACCCGGACTTGATCAAGCATTGGAAGGAGAAGTACTTCATTGTCCGAGCTCTCGAACCCTGGGCAATTCTGATAGCTCGGTCGAGGGATGGCCTGTCCAAGCGAGCGAAGAAGGAGCCAGTGCTTAGTGACGAGGAGACGAAAGTCCTCAAGAAACTCCTCGGCCTGCCAACGCTTAGTTGGAAGGATACGACCGAGGAGGCTTTGTTCCAAGGGGGTCTCAGTCCGATCGACCCCAGTATGCCTCTGGTATTTTTACTTTTTCTTCGAGGTTCTTGAAAAATTTTCTAAGTTTTTTCATTCGGTTTGTGCAGTCATGGACTATAGGGCGTTGATGGCGAAGGCCAAGGCGGATAGGGAGGGAGAGGCGAAGAAGAAGAAGAGACCCGCGACGGAGCCTCAGGGTGGCCGAGCGCCGAAGATACCTTCGGTCCCGAAGACTGCCGACCTGCAGGTGGTCGTGGTCCCGGATGCCAATCCCGAGCAAGACCAGGTCGCGGCCTCTGACCCTCCTGCCTCGGATGCGCCGACTCCTACGGCAAAGACAGATGCCCCCGGCTCGTCGAGCGGCGCGTTCAACGTGAGCGCGGTGTTAGCTCTTAAAGTTCCGCCACTCACTACTGAAGCGGAGAAGATTCTGACCGAGGAGCATAAGCGGATCTTCGTCCCCGATTGGCAAGTAATGAAGGTCGACGGCTTCTTGGGGGACGACAACATTTGTATGCAGGCGGTGAAGCACCTGCCGACCCCAAAAGACCGAGCGGCGCTTAAGTCCAGGGAGGTCGGGGACGCCACGATGCAGATTGCTCGGAACACGATGTCGGTAAGTAGTCCGAACACTTTCTTCTTGAAGCATTTTTTAGGACCGGATTCTAACTTTTTGTTCTCTTCTCAGACCCTCTGCCACATCAACTTTTTGCTCGAGGAGTTCGCGAGCAAAGAACAGGAGCTGACGGCACTGAGCGACCGAGAGAGGTCGGAGCGCGCGAAAGCTGTGAAGCTGTTGGAAGCTGAGCAACTCTTCTCGGCAAAGCGCGGTGCTGAGGTGGCAGGTTTGGAGGCGAAGCTGGCCGAAGCTATGCAGCGGACGGCGGACGAGGCAGCCAAGCTCGAGGCCTCGGAGAAGGAGAATGCCGAGCTTAAGGAGGAGCTGGCCAATGCTCGGTCGGAGGCGGAGAAAGCTCGGAAGAAGACTGAGAAGATCATGGCCAAGCACCAATCGAAGGTGGCGAAGGCGAAGAGGGCTGTCCAGAAAGAGGCCGAGGAGCACATGTTTAAGAACATGGAGGATGCGTACGGCCGAGCCCTACTTCATATTGCAGCTCAGAACCCAGGGTTCGACACCTCTTCCTACCACTTTTACGACCTTGTGGAGGGAGAGGAGGAGCTTCCTTTGGCAATGCTCGGCCCCAAGGGACAGGCCCACGGTGTCGAAGGCACGGGCGAGACAGAGGCCGAGGATGAGGAGAGGGATGGCTCCGAGGACGAGGGCGAGGGCGAGGACGAGGGCGAGGACGAGGGCGAGGACAAGGCCGAGGGGTCGGCAGACCCGAGCGTCAAAAAGGTCGACCCCTGACTTGGTTGTGTCTTTGGTCTTCTTTTTTCTTTTGTAAGGCCTGATTGCGGACTGGCCACCGCCCTTGTAATGCTTTTTGAGTTTTGAATGAAAACACTTTTTACCGCTGGCCAAAAATTCTCCAAGTGTTAGACCTCGGATTTTGTATTTGACTTCGGATCTCAAAATTTCTCCAAGTGTTGGGCATCGGATTTATCTTTGTTTTTCAGGTGAAGTTTGGTCCGATCACGGAGGTTTCGTACCTTCGTAAGGAGCTGACGAAAACGAAGCGAGAGCTTTCCCGTAGCCGAGAGAGACGGTTTTACATGTTCTTGAAGCTGGAGGAGATAAAAGCAGCTACGAGGGGGTATTGTCGCGAGTTGAAGCAACTACGGAAGCAACCCCAAGCTCCTCGTCCCGAAGGTCAGATTGAGCATCTTCGTAGGGAGCTTCTCGTTGTCGAGCAAAAGAATAATGAGCTCTTGGCCGAGATCCGTCACTTGGAGGTAACAGAGAAAGAACATTCGACGGAAGAAGAGAAGTTAGCTTCCGAGTTGGAGAAGTTGTCATCCGAGCGCCAAAAGTTGTTGGCCGAGGTCGACAAGCTTAGGAGGATTACGATAGACAGGGGGATCGAGGTCACCCATTATCGACGTCTTGTGACCGATAGTGCCAATGTCACGGGCTCGTCAAGACCTCCTCGTTTGAAGATGTCGACAAAGGATGATGCTCTGAGAGATAGGATTATCGAGCTGGAGGAAGAGGTTGCGTTGCTCAAGCCTCTGCCTGAGAGGGCCAACGTTCGTAGTACATCGTGTACTCGCGAAGAGAGCGAGAGAGAGGTTACTTTCTACGAACTTGCGATTCGTTTGCCTGCGGCGAGGCAGAGTCCTGCTGACGCTCAGAGTAGTGTAGTTGTCTCGTCTAGTGGCACCTCGGTCGGCGCCACAGTTAGAGTTAGCGACGAAGGGGGATCTCGCTTCGCTGGTTTGGAATCGAGCTCGGAGGTTAGGCGTCGCCGCCCCCGCGTTTCCTTGAACCGAAGCGTTCCCCTTCCGAAGAGGCATTAAACAAGTTGTCTTATGTTCTTTTAAGTTATTGTAAAACTCTGTTGTAGCGTCGGTCTAGTTGTATGTAGAGCTACTTTATTTGAATAAAAGTCTGAAAGTTTGTTTGAAGATTCTTGAAGTGTCGGACTTCGGCAATGTTTGAAATTTTGTTGTTCGTCTCTTCCTCTTTTCAGCTCGTGGTGGTAGCGTAAGATGCCGAGCCCACTCGCTCGGAGGGCAACGCTCGAGCCGAGGCTGGCTCAGGGGTGACGGGGCCGTGCTTGGCGAGGTGCCGAGAGCGGCTCTATGAAGTCGAGCTGGGATTGCGCCGAGCCGAGAGCGAGCGGAACCATCTTCAGCTGATCCTAGATCGGCGAGACATCGAGATCCGGCATCTGGAGAGCAGGATCGCCGAGATGACCCCCATAGGTGAGGACGAAGGCTCGTCGACCGCCTTTAGCAACGCCCTTCGGATCCAGTGCGTTCGACACAATTTGTCGAAAATAACAGCGGAGAGGGACGATCTGCTTTCTGAGATCCGTCACTTGCAGACCGTAGAGGCGGAGCTTCGGACGGAAGGAGAGGGACTGGCGGCCGAGGTTGCCAAACTGACGACCGAGCGGGACATTGATGATCGTTTTCAAAGCCAAGTGTAGTGGGTCGGCATTGTAATTTCTGTACTTTAAGGCCTTGTAACCTCGTTGTATGGAAGAGTTGTTTTGTACCGTGTCCCAATTATTAATAACATTTCTTTCTCGAACTTGCATGTCCTTTGTAGCTTTGTGTAGCCGTTTCGTTTGTGACTATGTTCATCGCGCCGAGGTCCCTGAGCCAGCCTCTTGCTCGTTCGCGGTTCGGCGACAAGAGCGTTCGGCTAGTGGTGCCGAGCAGCGCTTCGGTCTCCTATTCTTGCGAAGTTGCGAGATGAGTCGAGCCTTACCCAAGGGTGGACTCGCCGACCATCGTGAGAGTTCAACAGTCATGGGAGCAATTCCGAATGGCGACCTACTCCTAGTTCGCTTAGAAGCGAGCTTGCGGAGTAGAATCGAGCCAAGTGTTGGACTCCGGAACCATCGTTAGAGTTCAACGGTCGTGGGAGCAATTCCGAATGGCGACCGACTCCTAGTTCGCTTAGAAGCGAGCTTGCAGAGTAGAGTCGAGCCAAGTGTTGGACTCCGAAACCATCGTTAGAGTTCAACGGTCGTGGGAGCAATTCCGAATGGCGACCCACTCCTAGCCCGCTTAGAAGCGAGCTTGCGGAGTAGAATCGAGCCAAGTGTTGGACTCCGAAACCATCGTTAGGATTGTTCAACGGTTGTGGGAGCAATACCGAGCGGCGAACCACTTCTAGCTCGCTTAAGAGCGAGCTTGCGAAGTAGAGTCGAGCCGGGTATTGGACTCCGAACCATTGATTGAATAAAGAATAAAGACGGAGAGATACAAGCAATTTTATATGTACGAAAAAGCATTCTTTATTGATAACTGACGGCGAGCCATTTTTACATATGACAACTTAAGAGAGGAATTACAAGTTAGAGGAGAGGAACGGTTCGACACCCTGGGATACTCAGAGAGGTGCCAGGGCGCTTTCTTGGTATTTTAAAAGGTGGTCGGCATTCCAGGTCCTCGGAATCTCCCTGCCTTCAAGGTCTTCTAGACGATAAGCTCCGGGCCGAACTACTTTTGCGATCTTGTAAGGTTCTTCCCAATTCGGAGCTAGTTTGCTCTTCTGATTGGGGAAGGAGATGGCTAGTTTTCTGAGGACCAAGTCCCCCTCCTTGAGATCGGTGGGTCGGACGCTTTTGTTGTACGCCAACTCGATCCTCCTTCGGTAGTTCTGTTGGCGTATTGATGCTCTTTCCCTCAGCTCGTCCACCAGGTCTAAGTTCGCCCGGAGGTCTCTGGCATTCTGTTCCTCGTTGTAGGCTGCGAGGAGAGGAGAAGGTATTCCGACTTCGAGAGGTATCACTGCCTCGGACCCATAGGTGAGGTTGAACGGGGACTCTCCTGTGGGGGTCCGTTTGTTGGTGCGGTAGTTCCACAGCACGTTGGGGAGTTGGTCGACCCATAAGCCTTTAAAACACTTGTCCAGCCTCTTCTTGATACCAGAGAGGATCTGCCGGTTAACGTTCTCTGCCTGGCCATTCGACTGCGGGTGGGAGACGGAGGAGAAGCGTTGTTGGATGGCAAGGTCTTCACATAGAGCTCGGAATGCGGCCCCAGTAAACTGAGTTCCGTTGTCTGTTACGAGGACACGGGAGATGCCGAATCGGCAGATGGCGTTCTTCCAAAAGAATTGAAGTACCTTGTTTTCGGTGATAGTAGCTAGGGGCTCGGCCTCAATCCACTTCGAAAAGTAGTCGATGGCTACGACCAAGAACTTGAACTGGCCCGGAGCTGGAGGAATGGCCCTAGTAAATCCATCCCCCACATTGCGAAGGGGATAGGACTTGATAGGGAGGCGAGGTTAGCTTGGGGGAGGCGACGAATGTTGGAATGTCTCTAACAAGAGCCACATTGCCGAACGTGTCGCTCGGCGTCTTGGAGGAGAGTCGGCCAGAAGTATCCGTAATTCAGAGCTTTTCGAGCTAAGGACCTAGACCCTAAATGTGCCCCGCCGATGCCTTCATGGAGCTCCTGTAAGGCATAGTCGGCTTGTTCTGGGGAAAGGCATCTCAGGTATGGTCGGTCGATTATCTGCGAGAAGAAGCGCTTGTACAAGATCCCCTCAACCAGGACGTACCGCTCGGCCCTGGTTCTTACTCGGCGTGCTTCCTTGGGATCCTCGGGGAGGAGCCCGTCCCTTAGGAATTCCACTAACAGTTTCATCCAGTTGTCTTACAGCAGGATCGGCAGCGACTCCACTGAGTCGGAGGCTTCATCTTCGATGCTCGGTTTCAAGAGGACCTCGATCAAGACGGTCTGCTCGAGACCTTGGAGGGAGGATGAAGCCAACATGGAGAGGGCGTCGGCCTGTGAATTCTCTTCTCGAGGGATTCATTGGATGAGTGCCTCTTCGAACCGGGCCATGAGGGTTCGGACTTTGGTGAGGTACTTCGCCATCCATTCGTCTCGCGCCTCGTAATCGCCTAAGACTTGGTTCATAACCAGCTGAGAGTCACTATGGACTCGGAGGCGCTGCACCCCGGCACTTCGGGCAAGTCCGAGGTCAGCGATTAGTGCCTCATACTCTGCTTCGTTGTTTGATGCCTTGAAATTCATGCGGAGGGCATACTGGAGGAAGAAGTCATCTAGACCTGTCAGTTTGATACCGGTGCCGCTTCCCTCGTTGCAAGAGGAACCGTCCACAAAAACCGTCCAAATAGGGGGTCCGTTCGGGACATGGCTGACCTCGGGAATGGTGGTCTCGACGATGAAGTCCGCAAGGGCTTGAGCTTTGATCGCAGTCCGGGGCTGGTAGGAGATGTCGTGTTGGCTCAGCTCAATGGACCATTTCATAAGCCGGCCTGAGGTTTCTGGCTTGTGGAGGACCTGCTTCAGCGGTTGGTCGGTGAGGACCACAACCGAGTGGGACTGAAAGTATGGGCGGAGCTTCCTTGCTGCCATAATCAGGGCGCAGGCCATCTTTTCTATCTTCGGGTAGCGGAGCTCGGCGTCCCGAAGCACCTTGCTCACATAGTAGATGGGCCTCTGAGCCCGGTCTTCTTCCCTCACCAAAACAGCACTTAGGGTCTGCTCGGAAGCAGCTAAGTAGATGAAGAGGGTTTCCCCTAGTACGGGCTTGCTGAGCAGGGGAGGATTGACCAAGTAGGCTTTCAGCTGGTTGAACGACTCCTGTTGCAGTTCGCCCCACTCGAAACCCTTGGCCCCCCTGAGAGCCTTGAAGAAAGGGAGGCACTTTTCCCCAGACATCGAAAGGAATCGCCCAATAGCGGCGAGGCGACCCGTAAGCCTCTGCACTTCCTTGACGTTCCGGGGTGGGGCCATGTCCAGAATGGCTTTAATTTTTCAGGATTTGCTTCGATCCCTCGCTGACTGACCATGAAGCCGAGGAACTTTCCTGACGAGACCCCGAACGCACACTTGTTCGGATTAAGCCTCATGTTATGCCTTCTCAGTACGCCGAATGCCTCCTGGAGGTCAGCCACGTGGTCGGTACCTCGGATGCTCTTCACGAGCATGTCATCGACGTATACTTCCATGTTGCGGCCTATCTGACTTTGGAAGACTTTATTGACGAGGCGCTGGTAGGTGGCTCCAGCATTCTTCAATCCGAACGGCATAACTCTATAACAGTAGAGGCCCTGGTCGGTAATGAAGGAAGTCTTCGGAATGTACGGGGGGAACATTCGGATCTGGTTGTAGCCGGAGAAGGCATCCATGAAGCTGAGGAGCTCATGGCCCGAGGTGGCATCGATGAGGGTGTCGATATTCGGGAGAGGGAACGTGTAATATCCCGGACGGATATTACCGTATATAAATTATTATTTTATTATTATTTTGTTTTAATTCCAAAATTAGAATATTTTGGTGATTTTTACCCGGTTTATTCATAGACATTATCTGTACCCAGATATTACTCAGTATACATCCGTCTTGTATCAAATTGATACCGTGATCTTTCGAACTAATAATAGAATTTATTTTATTATTATTTCTGAGATTAAATTATTTTATGCAGATTATGCGAAGATTTTCGTTATACAGACATATATGCGCACATACGTGTAGTATGTCGATTAGTGCATTATATAAATTGCGTGTTGTGTATTTTTGGACAACACTTGTCTTTGTTATGACAAAGCCTATTAGATTGTTAGGATTTATAAGTGTTAACCTAGGTTAAGTGTGCATGAAGAGGTTAAGGAAACCCTTCTAGAAACCCTCACATAACACCTCCCCCACATAAGAACCATACCCTCACCATACCTCCACCTCATCCTTTCCTTCCCTAGTAGCAACCGGCCCACCTTTTGTGGGAGGGGTTTTGTGCAATTGTGTGCATACACATTTGCACTCTCCACCCTTTTTCCCACCTATAAATACCCCCTTCCTTCACCATAGTCTTATTTTAGAAAGATCAAAAGAAAGAAAGAAAAAGAAAGAGAGAACACCATGCTAACTTGAGAGTTTTCTTGTAGGTTTAGTAAGAGTTCTAAAGGCTAGGAGGAAGAAGAAGTAGCATAGCTAGTTCTTCCTACAAGTGAAACAAGGTGGGGGTTTCTCCTATGTTTGTTTGTTTGTTTGTTTGTTTATTTGAATGGTGTTTTGATGTTCTTCTTCTTCTTACCCTCCTTGTTTATTTTTCTTTTTGGTGTGGTTGTTTGAAGTAGTATGGTTGTATGGGTTCTTATTTGAATGTTGTTAGTAGTTGTTGTTTGACTCATAAAAGAACTAACTACTTGGACTAAAATGACATATGGCATATGAACTTTTACATACAACCACTTGAGGTTGTAGGACTTGAATGAGAACTAATACATAAGGCATATGGACTAAGTATACAACCATCTTGGTTGTAGGACACACATTAACTTGGACAAAAAGAAAAAGAATAAGGCATATATTGGTTGAACCCAAAATGGAAAGGCTCTTACTTGTTTTATTATTGTTTAGCTCTTTTATAAACTTAAGTAAGAAAGAAACCATTGTAGTTATTAATGGAAAAGATCTTTTCTAATCACTAGTTGTAGAATTAATAAAAAGATCTTTTCTAATCACTAGTTGTAAAAGAATTAAAAAGATCTCTTTTTTGTCCACTAGTAATAATAAGAGACATATGCTAATAAAGTTTTTAGTAAGTAATTTAGTTGTAGGTATTTATGTTATATTTTAGTAGAAACTCATGGTAGTAGTAGTAGATATGTATGTTCCAAGAAAGTAGTAGTAGTAGATGTTAAAGTAATTTAGTTGTAGATATTTATGTTATATTTTAGTAGAAACTCATGGTAGTAGTAGTAGATGTTAAAGTAATTTAGTGGTAGATGTTTATGTTATATTTTAGTAGAAACTCATGGTAGTAGTAGTAGATGTTAAATTAATTTAGTTGTAGATCTTTATGTTATACTTTAGTAGAAACTCATGGTAGTAGTAGTAGACATGTGTGTTCCAATAAAGTAGTAGTAGTAGATGTTAAAATAAAATAGTTGTAGGATTCATTCTAAAATTCTTACCATGTTTAGATTAATTTATTTATACTTAGAATGTTGTAGGATTCATTCTAAAATTCCTACCATGTTTAGATTAATTTATTTATGCTTAGAATGTTGTAGGATTCATTCTAAAGTTCCAACCATGTTTAGATTAATTTATTTATGCTTAGAATGTTGTAGGATTCATTCTAAAATTCCTACCATATTTAGATTAATTTATTTATGCTAGAATGTTGTAGGATTCATTCTAAAAATACCTATCATGTTTAGGAAGGATATTTATGCTTAGAATGTTGTAGGATTCATTCTAAAATTCCTACCATGTTTAGATTAATTTATTTATGCTTAGAATGTTGTAGGATTCATTCTAAAATTCCTATCATGTTTTAGGAAGGATATTTATGCTTGGAATGTTGTAGGATTCATTCTAAAATTCCTATCATGTTTTAGGAAGGATATCTATGCTTAAAATGTTGTAGGATTTGTATAAAAAATATCTACCATGTTTAGGAATGATGTATACCATGCTAAGTGTATAAGCATGCTTAGAATGTTGTAGGATTTAAATTAAAAATGCCTACCATGCCTTGGAATGTTGTATGTTCATACTAGTTATATATCCATGATTAAGAGTGTTACAAGTGGATGGTTATGTCGTATATACCATGTTTTAGTGGTGGTAGGTTGATGCTTGCAATCGCATACCATGATTGAATTGCCATAGGCTAAGTAATAAGAAAGAGCCATGTTGAAATTGTAGTGGTAACTACCTTATTGTAGTTGATGTTAGTAAGAAACCATACATGCTTGGACGGTATGGTATAGCATCCTAGTTGCATGAAGAAATGTACCAATGTTTATGTGGGTTAGGAAGAGAACCCATGGACTCTAGTCGAGTAGGTTCTAATTTAAAATGGAACCATAGCATATGAGCACCCTTCATTCATAGCAATAAGGGTTGAGAAGTTCTAATAGTTGTAGCTTGATAAAACGCTAATTTAGGGTCTTCAATGACCCTAAGGGTCATCGACCATCAAGACCACATCCTACCCCCTTAGAGTAAAATGGATAGATCTCACCTCGGGTGTCGACGGATCATAACCGAAGTAGGTTGATCGTGGGCCGAGAGTGTTGGTAGAATCCGAGTTAGGGGTAGGAATGAGTGAGAGTGATCTCGTTACTCGAGTCGGATCGAGGGACCACGAGTTGGACCATGATTTTCTAAGTTGGAAATTATGTAAGATTGTATAGGAATAGTAACATCATTAGGGTAGTGACTTATACAATCATTACTTAACCTTTTTGCCCGAAAGAAGGGGAGTTGGTAGTAGGGTGCACCGTACGACCAACCCTTTCTTTGGGGCCGATCTTAGGTGGTGTTATTGGGTTGCGCCTTCTTGTCAAAGGGATATGTACGGTGCCGTCTCACGAGTTGGGAGCACGGGTTGCGTATCTCGCGCTGTTAATTCCTGAAGTACCGTGGCTTAGGGGTGCCACAGGATGCATTGGGCAGTCCTGCACTTGCGAGACCCCAGGGGTGCCACAGGGTAGGCTTCGTGCTACCCTGCGCTTGCGAGACCCTATGATTTGGATTTTGAAATGACGCCCGATGCGTTGGGTTCGTCTAGTTTTGAGTGAGGTCCGGTTGGCCAGGTAGCAATGGCGAACATAGACACCACGGGCGTACTGCAACAGAGGCACATGACCACATCTGCAACCTCACGAGTCACGTGTAGGTGTCAGGAACAGGTTGTGTACAATTAGAAGTTCCTGACGCGGGTTCAAATCCCTATATATGGAGAAACGGCTTGAGATGGGGTCGCATGTAGTATGGGCTGCATGTCGCTTCGGAGATTTGCTGACATTAGAATATGAGCATCCTAGTTTAGTTGACATGGCATTAGTATTCTAGTTTAGTTGACAATGCATTAGTATTCTAGTTTAGTTGACAGTGCATTAGTATTCTAGTTTAGTTGACAGGGCATTAGTATTCTGGTTTGGTTGACAGTGCATTGGTATTCCAGTTTGATTGACATTTGTTAGATTTTAATCATTGCACTCACTAACACTTAAACTACACCGACATACTTCACCCTATTTGTATATATTGTTTTGGAGATCCGCTGCTATATGATCAGCTTTTAAGCGTCAGTGAATACTGATGTCCTCACTTCAATAGGTTGTGGACACAAGATCGCGAACCAGAAGGACTCTAGCCGAGGCATGATCTACAAGTGAAAAAGCAATGTTTATCTTTTATTCATGTACACTCTGATGTAACTTATTGTATTAGTGGAAACACTTGGCCTGTAATATTATGTTAATAAAAAGTTTTAAATTTTCCTATTTCTGTGTATTGTGACTAATTGAATGAAAAGGTCCTGGCTCATGTCTCGGTTTCCCAGTGTATGAAAATCGGGGCGCTACAGAACAGATCCTTCGGACATGCCTTATTCAAGTCTGTGAAGTCGATGCATATTCTCCAGTAACCATTTGACTTCTTAACCATGACGACATTGGAGAGCCACTCGGGGTAGTTCACCTCCTGTATGAACCGAGCTTTTAGGAGTTTGTCCACCTCTTCCTTGATGGCTTGTTGTCGCTCGGGAGCGAATTTACGCCTCTTCTGCTGAACCGGTCTGCACCCCGGTTCGACACTGAGGCGGTGGACTAGAAGCTCCTCGGAAATCCCGGGCATATCCGCGGCGGACCAAGAAAATAAGTCGTGGTTCTTCTGGATGCACTGCACCAAGTCAGAACATAGGGCAGTCGGTAGGGATTTGCTGATGAGGAACTTTTGGCTCGGGTCCTCGTCCGAGAAGAGTACTTCTTCCAATTCGTCCGCCAGCTCAAACGTTGGTCGGACGTTCGGCTCGGGGATCTCTAAAGTCTCGAGGGAGAGCACCGGACCCCCAGTTGAAGTCATGTAGCATTTCCGAGCCGTCTCTTGGCTGCCCTTGACTTCTCCCACTCCCGCCCGGGTGGGGAACTTCATCTTGAGGTGGTATGCCGAAGGAACGGCTTCCAGGGCAGCTAGGCCAGGTCGGCCCAAGATGACATTGTATGCAGCTGGGACATCGACGACCATAAAGTCCATCAGCTCTGTCCGGGTAGTGGGGGTCTTCCCAGCAGTTACGTCCAGGGTGATAACCCCTTCGACAGTTACTGGCACCCCCGTGAACCCGTGGAGCATGTAGCCGGCCGGTTTGAGGCGATCCCGGGATAGTTGCAGCCCTCGGAAGGCCGAGAGAAAGAGGATGTTCACGGAGCTCCCGTTGTCTACTAGGATCCTCTGCACTTTGAAGTTCGCCATGCGGAGGTCGATAACAAGTGCATCGCAGTGGGGAGTTCGGACCCCCTCGAGGTCTTTATCAGAGAAAGTTGCTGGGACGCCGAGGCCTTTGGGGGGAGGGACGCCGTGAACTAAATTGACCTCTCGGACGAAGAACTTCCGAGAGGAGTTGGAAGAGCCTCCTATGGGGCCCCCATGGATGAGGTGCAGCTTCCTCGAACTCGGGGGTTTCATCGCGTCGCTCGGAGCGTTTGTTAGCCCCCCGAGGCGGAGGAGTGGTGCGATCTTCCCGATCATTTGTTCTCACAAACTTAGCCAACTGCCCCCTCTGGATGAGGGCCCCAATCTCGTTCTTCAGCGCCCGGCAGTCGTTGGTGTCGTGGCCATGATCCCGGTGGTAACGACACCAATTCTCCTTGTTCATCTTCTTGGCTGGGGTGTTCATCCTCGGAGCGGGAGGTATAACCCCCTCCTTCTCGAATTCCATCAGGATGGTGGAGACGTTGGTAGTGAGAGGAGTAAATTTCTCGAACCTGGGAGGAGGACGGCGCTGACCGCTATTGTCCTTCTGCAGCTTCTGGCCCCTTCCTCTTCCGTTGTCTTTCTCTTCGACCCGGAAGCGGATCCTCCGAAACCCGGGAGGCACTCGGCCTCCTCCGCCCGAATATATTTCTCACATCTAAGGAGAAGGTCGGCGAAGTTGTGCGGGGGCTTTTTGGCGAGGGACGACCGAAGGTTAGAGTTGGGGACGTTGGATTGGAATGCGACGGTCGCCACTGACTGGTCGAGGGAGGCGATGGACCTGACCTCCGCAGTAAACCTCCTCACATAGTCCCTTAACTTTTCTCCCCTCTCCTGTCGAAGGTGGAGTAGAGAGAGGCTGGTCTTCTCCGTTCGTCTGCTACTCACAAAGTGGGTTATGAAGAGCGTTTCGAACTGCTCAAAGGAGAAGATGGAAGAGGGAGCGAGCCGGGAGTACCATTCCCGAGCCAAACCCTTGAGAGTGGCGGGAAAGGTTTTGCAAAGCATGGCATCGGAAGCTTGGTGGATTAGCATCAAGGTCTTGAAGCTTTCAACATGGTCAACGGGATCCGACTCTCCCGAGTAAGTTTCAAACTGCGGAGGCTTGAAGCCCCTCGGGATAGGAGCCTCCATTATGGTCCGGGAGAAGGGGGTCTGCTAGGGCGGACGGTCCTACCTCTCGACTCCTCCTCCATGTCCATTTGACCGATGCGCCTCTCCATCTCGTGGAGACGGAGGTAGAGGGCATCGTCCCTCCGGTGGTAGTCAAATGATCCCCTGGACTCGTCTTCATAGGAAGGGGAGCAGGGACTACGGCGTCGATGGTCCTGGGATCGACAAGGACTATGATTGTGTTGTTGGTGACTAGGAGCCGGGGGAGGAGTAATGGACCGGTGGCGAGGACTTGGGACCCGTGGGGGTGTTGGAACCCTTTGGGCATTATTGTTGTTGGGGCGAAGGTTGAGGGCCTGCAATACCGTCGCTGTAATATCCCAGACGGATATTATATTGTATAAATTATTATTTTAAAGCGAAATATTTTAAATGGGAATTTCTTGGTTTTGCACATGAAAAGTTACCTGGACCAATATACTGGTAAGTATATACAGGTATGGTATCAGTTTTGTGCACTTGTACAAAATCCTGAAAAACGCATTTTTGAGAAAAATGTCTGGAAAATCCCGGGCAGACACCGAGAATTATTATTTTATTATTATTTTACTTTTATTACCCAGAATGAAATATTTTTGGTAGATATCACCCGGTTTTGTGGATGAACGTTATCTGTGTGTATATACCAGTCTGTATACATCTGTATTGTATCAAATTGGTACTGGAATCTTCCGGGCTGATAATAAAATTTATTTTTATTATTATTTTCAGAACTAAATTATTTTTGTACAGATTGTTCGTTTTCATGAATGAAAAATATCTGTATAATCAGATACACGTACGAAATCGAATTGTGTCGATTTCGGGCGTTTAAACAAATCATGTAGTATGTGATTTTGGTAAATTATATTTTATTTTAGATCCATCATGATGAGATGGAGGGCTAGGATGGATTAGGACTTGATTGTAAAGATTATTTGCAAAAGAAACATGCATTGTTTCCAACCATAAGAGTTGGACAAGTGGCACTCTTTCTACCCACACAACCCTTCACCATCTCTTATATAAACCCCCCCCCCCCCCCCCCCCCCCCCCCTCCATTGTTGGCCGGCCACCCCTCCCCTTTCCCATCTCCATTCTCATTGTCTTCATTCTTCTCCATCTCTTTCTCATCTCATTCTCCATTTTCTTCTACTTCTACTTCTTACTAGTTTTAAATTTTAGAAAGAAAAGGGAAGAAAAAGAAAGAGAGAAAGAGAGATTTAGATGAGTTCTATTCCATGGAATTCTTGAAGAGTTCTCCATAGAAGCAAGGAAGGAGATGGTTTGCTAGCTAGTCCTTCCTACATAGAAAAATTAAGGTGGGGGTTTCTCTACTTTCTTATATGTTGTTTTGTTTATAATTGCTCTCTACTTGTGCCTAAATATGTGTATGTATGCTTTATGTTGCCTAAAATAACTTGGACTAAACTATGTGCATATAAGTAGTAATATGGATCAAAAGGATCCTATGAAAAGTATGAATGGTAGAACTTGAGAAAGTAACATAAGGATGTGATCTTTAGCTTATTTATGGTTATGTTGTCTCCATGGTTAAATTTCACTAGTTGGACTTAATTTGATGCATAAGGAAAAGTTGGAAGGATGGAACTCACAAAAAGTTCATAAAAATAGGACCTAGAACTTGTATGTGGTGGTTGTTATTTTTGGTTACCTTGATAAACATAAAGTTAACAACTTGGACTAAGTATTATGTGCATATGAGGCTAAGTGAGTAAGAATGGTCACATACCCATTTTGGTGGTTGTGGAACTTAACTTGCTAATCAAAGACAATTTCCATTGTTGTATGTAGTTTCCTACTTTATGAAGATCATGTCTTACTAACTTTTGTTCATCAAAAGAAAAAAAAGGGGTAAGTTTTCTTGATGTAGAAATTGTAGGATTCAAGGAAAATAAGTTTATTTTTTTACTCAATAAGAGAGTTGATTATTGTTTATGTTGGAACATGTAATTTGGTAAATTAGTCATTGTAATAAATGGGACATGTAATCCCTAAAGGAAATAGGTTTGTAATAAGTAGTTAATTTACCATGCTTGAGATGTATTAGATCATGCTTGTGTTGTTGTCTATGTCAAAAAGGAACCCATTCATGCTATGTGAAATTCTAGTAAATTATCATGCTTGAGTTAGTGAGTAGTACTACCATGCTTGAGATGTATTAGATCATACTTGTGTTGTTGTCTATGTCAAAAAAGGAACCCATTCATGCTATGTGAAATTCTAGTAAATTATCATGCTTGAGTTAGTGAGTAGGACTACCATGCTTGAGATGTATTAGATCATGCTTGTGTTGTTGTCTATGTCAAAAAGGAACCCATTCATGCTATGTGAAATTCTAGTAAATTATCATGCTTGAGTTAGTGAGTAGGACTACCATGCTTGAGATGTATTAGATCATGCTTGTGTTGTTGTCTATGTCAAAAAGGAACCCATTCATGCTATGTGAAATTCTAATAAATTATCATGCTTGAGTTAGTGAGTAGGACTACCATGCTTGAGATGTATTAAATCATGCTTGAGTTGTTGTCTATGTCAAAAAGGAACCCATTCATGCTATGTGAAATTCTAGTAAATTATCATGCTTGAGTTAGTGAGTAGGACTACCATGCTTGAGATATATTAGGTCATGCTTGAGTTGTTGTCTATGTCAAAAAGAAACCCATTCATGCTATGTGACATTCTAGCAACTTATCATGCTTGAGTTAGTAAGTAAGACTACCATGCTTGAGTCATATTAAATCATGCTTGAGTTGTTGTCTATGTCAAAAAGAAACCCATTCATGCTATGTGACGTTCTAGCTAACTTATCATGCTTGAGTTAGTAAGTAGGACTACCATGCTTGAGTTGTATTAAATCATGCTTGAGTTGTTGTCTATGTCAAAAGAGAACCCATTCATGCGATGTGATCTTCTAGTTAACTCATCATGCTCGAGTTAGTATGTAGGACTACCATGCTTGAGTTATATTAGATCATGTTGAGTTTGTATGCTATGTCAAAAGAGAACTACTATGCTAAAGATTTGTTGTAGTTAATGATTCTAAGAGATGGACCAATGCTCCATGATTGTTCTAGCCAACTCTTAAAAAGAAACCCATGAAACTAGCTCCATGATGGTTCTAGCTAATTTGATAAGAACCCATTCACGTAGGTTCTATGTGATTCTAGCTCAACTGAGAAAGAACTCATGAATCTAGTGTATGTAGTTCTAGTTCAATTTAGGGCGAAAAGAACCCATGAGTTCTAGTAGTGTGAGGTTCTAATTAAAGTTGGAGCCTATCATGAGAACATTATTCATCTTCCTTGTATGAGAAATTAATGGATTGAGAAAGTTACTAGTGTGGATAGCTTGGTGAAAGCTCGTCTAGGGTCTTGTAGCTACCCTAGGGGTCATTGATCATCAAGACTCGCATCTTACCACCTTGGAAACTAGGATAAAATCTCACCTTGGGCACCGACGGATCTTAACTGGTGTGGGTTGATCGCGGGCCGGGGGTGTTGACGAGATACAAGTTAGGGGTAGTCATGAATAAAGGAGATCCCGTCGCTAATGTCTTGGATCAATAGGCCATAGGGTGGGACCATAATGAAACCAAGAATTTCTTAGTTAAAGTCTCGTAGTTCCTTAGGGTTAGTGACATTGTTAGGTTAGTAACGCATAAAGATCATTACTTAACCATTTAGCCAGAAGGAGAGGAGTTGGCAGTAGGGGGCACCTTACGACCAACTCGTCCTTGGGGCCGACCTTAGGTGGTGTTATTGGGTTGTACCTTCCCGTCAAAGGGATACGTACGGTGCCTCCTCACGAGTTGGGAGCACGGGATGCGTATCGCACGCTGTTAATTCCTGAAGTGCCATGATAAGGCGGCGGAGCTAGGGGGATGGACCCCGGAACTTCGTCGGGTCCTTGGCCAGGAGAGAGCGAACAGGCCATAGATCACGGTCTATGAGTTAGGGGCGACACAGGATAGGCTTTGTATGCTATACTGCGCTCGGAGAGACCCCGTGTTCGTCTGGTTTTTGAGTGAGGTCCGGTGTACCGGGTAGTAGTGGCAAACATAGACACCATGAGCATACTGCATTGGTGGGACTTGACCACGGTTGCAACCTCATCAGTCATGTAGTATCTGTCAGGAACAGGTTGTGTACAATTAGTAATTCATAACGCGGGTTAAAATCCCTATATTTGGAGAAACGGCTTGAGATGGGGCGTATGTAGTATGGGATGCATACTGTTCCGGAGACTTGCTTGCATTAGAATAGGAGCATCCTAGATAAGTTGACATTGCACTAGATTCTAGTCATTGCACTCACGAACACTTAAACTACACCGACATATTTTACCATGTTTTATATGTTTGTTTTTGGAGATTCGCTGCTATATGATCAGCCCTTAAGCGTCAGTGAATACTGACGTCCCCACTTCAATAGGTACCGCAGTGTAGAAGTACAGGTATTGGATCGTAGTCGTGGATGCAGGATCACCAACCGGGAGGACTCCAGTAAAGGCATGGCTTACAAATGAAGTGCCTGATATTGTCATCTTTCATTCTTATATACTCTGATGTAATGTGGAATCAATGGAACCACTCGGTCTGTAATATTGTAGTAGTAAAAAGTTTTAAAATTCTCCACAAATCTGTGTGTTGTGACTAATTGAATGTAAAGGTCCTGGCTCATGTCTCGAATTCTCCATATAGGAAGTTTGGGGCGTTACAGATGGTATCAGAGCCAACTTCAATTTACAGTCCAACACAGTACGAAAATTAAACTTTGATGCCTTTTAAGAGTCGGGTCTTAGTTAGTTGTAGACAATCGTAATTCATATTGTTGTTCATTTCAACTTATGGTTTATGATTTTTCTATATCTGTACTAATTCCAGTATATGTATTTTAGGATGGTATTCGAAGATATCCTGACCGAGGATGTATTGATGGAGGAGAGTGAGCCGATTTTAAGGGATGATCCGATGATCTCGGGCGAGGAGCCGAAGGATATTTCTCTACAAGTTAACCCCAAGACGGACTCGCCTTCACCACCGCAAGGGCTAAGTGTGGATCAACACTTGGCAGTGGCTGCTAGCATATATCGAGAGATGAGGGAACTGAGGAAGTACGTGGCCAGGAAAGATCATCAAGCTAAGCGACTGAGTGATGACTGCATAACTGCATTAGCAGGCATGGCAGAGGAGCGGGAATACTTCAATGCCAGATTGGCACAACTACAGCAGGAATGGGAGCAAGTTCTGGAGACTGCCAAGGTTATAGTATGCCAACTCGGTGAGAAGGATGAGCACGAGAAATCAGTCTGTCCTCGACAACAAGGGAAAAGATCTGCACCAGCATCAAAGTTCGAGAACCAAGGTCAGAAGCAGAAAAGTCAGAAAACGGAAGGCGAGCTTGGAGGCACCAAGACAGGAAGTTGTTTCCTATGTGGTGAGCATGGTCATCTCAAGAACCAGTGTCCGAGGAAGAAACCTCAGGTGGAGACCCGTACATGTTACAAATGTGGAAAGGTTGGTCATATACGACCATATTGTCCCCAGCTTCACAGGAAGGACGACAGATCAACTCCGAAGATGAACAACAAAGGAAAGGAACCTGACCACCAAGGGTAGAGTTTGCACTTACTACCATCAAGCTGTAGAAGGCAGGAGTACTAGTACCAATAAGTGCATATAGAACTGCAACTAAGTTAAAAGTTGTATCTTTTGAAATTTATTTTTTGGACTGAAGAAGTAATGTATGACGAAACACTTTTTGTAACCAGTTGGATTTATATATATATGAAATCAAGGCAACTGTTTTGTTCAATTGTGGTTCATCACATTCTTTGTCTGAATTATTTTTAAGAGGCGAGATATGTGTGAGAGGCAACTCTGGATGTGGTTTTGTTGATTACTCCATCTGGAGCATCAGCTTCGAGCACGTCATAGGAAAGAGTCCTGGAAGTCTAAAGTAACATTCGTAGACCATGTCCTATTCTAAGGAGGGAGTGGCTGCCAAGTACTAAAAGATCGAGGTAACGAAAGATCGACCTCAGCCAGGGATCGTGAAGGAAGTAAGAAGCAGGATGATGAGATTAGACAAGGCCAGTATTGGAGCAATTACTAAAGATTGGAGATCAGTTGTAGCATGATTAAAGCAACAACCGAGTCTAAGGGAGCAGGTCAGAAGTCTTAGGCAGGAGATATGCAGGGAATGAAACACTAAAGCGGCAAGTTGATGAAGGAAAATATCAGAATACCGGTATGGACTTCATCACAGGAGTACCCAGAAGTTTGGAAATGTATGACTCAATTTGGGTTATTGGAGACCCAATTGACGAAAGTCTACACATTTTTCCAATAAAGATGACTTAGGTGCTAGAGAATTAGCAGAAGTCTACATTAAAGGCGTAAGGAAGCAGCATGGAGTACCAGTGTCAGCGGTTCTGACCAAAATTCAAGAGTTACATCTTGAAATTGGTAGAAATCACGGGCAACATTGAGATCAAGGTCGGGTTCTTTGGAGAACCACTTCGTGGATGAGTCACTTGGGAGCTAGAGACCCATATAAGCTTTATTTCCCCGAGTTATTTAGTGTATGAATGTTTGTTTGTATTCCTGGCTTAATGTAGTTCTGAGGACAGAACTATTCTAAGGAGGGAGTATTGTAATATCCCAGACGGATATTATATTGTATAAATTATTATTTTAAAGCGAAATATTTTAAATGGGAATTTCTTGGTTTTGCACATGAAAAGTTACCTGGACCAATATACTGGTAAGTATATACAGGTATGGTATCAGTTTTGTGCACTTGTACAAAATCCTGAAAAACGCATTTTTGAGAAAAATGTCTGGAAAATCCCGGGCAGACACCGAGAATTATTATTTTATTATTATTTTACTTTTATTACCCAGAATGAAATATTTTTGGTAGATATCACCCGGTTTTGTGGATGAACGTTATCTGTGTGTATATACCAGTCTGTATACATCTGTATTGTATCAAATTGGTACTGGAATCTTCCGGGCTGATAATAAAATTTATTTTTATTATTATTTTCAGAACTAAATTATTTTTGTACAGATTGTTCGTTTTCATGAATGAAAAATATCTGTATAATCAGATACACGTACGAAATCGAATTGTGTCGATTTCGGGCGTTTAAACAAATCATGTAGTATGTGATTTTGGTAAATTATATTTTATTTTAGATCCATCATGATGAGATGGAGGGCTAGGATGGATTAGGACTTGATTGTAAAGATTATTTGCAAAAGAAACATGCATTGTTTCCAACCATAAGAGTTGGACAAGTGGCACTCTTTCTACCCACACAACCCTTCACCATCTCTTATATAAACCCCCCCCCCCCCCCCCCCCCCCCCCCTCCATTGTTGGCCGGCCACCCCTCCCCTTTCCCATCTCCATTCTCATTGTCTTCATTCTTCTCCATCTCTTTCTCATCTCATTCTCCATTTTCTTCTACTTCTACTTCTTACTAGTTTTAAATTTTAGAAAGAAAAGGGAAGAAAAAGAAAGAGAGAAAGAGAGATTTAGATGAGTTCTATTCCATGGAATTCTTGAAGAGTTCTCCATAGAAGCAAGGAAGGAGATGGTTTGCTAGCTAGTCCTTCCTACATAGAAAAATTAAGGTGGGGGTTTCTCTACTTTCTTATATGTTGTTTTGTTTATAATTGCTCTCTACTTGTGCCTAAATATGTGTATGTATGCTTTATGTTGCCTAAAATAACTTGGACTAAACTATGTGCATATAAGTAGTAATATGGATCAAAAGGATCCTATGAAAAGTATGAATGGTAGAACTTGAGAAAGTAACATAAGGATGTGATCTTTAGCTTATTTATGGTTATGTTGTCTCCATGGTTAAATTTCACTAGTTGGACTTAATTTGATGGATAAGGAAAAGTTGGAAGGATGGAACTCACAAAAAGTTCATAAAAATAGGACCTAGAACTTGTATGTGGTGGTTGTTATTTTTGGTTACCTTGATAAACATAAAGTTAACAACTTGGACTAAGTATTATGTGCATATGAGGCTAAGTGAGTAAGAATGGTCACATACCCATTTTGGTGGTTGTGGAACTTAACTTGCTAATCAAAGACAATTTCCATTGTTGTATGTAGTTTCCTACTTTATGAAGATCATGTCTTACTAACTTTTGTTCATCAAAAGAAAAAAAAGGGGTAAGTTTTCTTGATGTAGAAATTGTAGGATTCAAGGAAAATAAGTTTATTTTTTTACTCAATAAGAGAGTTGATTATTGTTTATGTTGGAACATGTAATTTGGTAAATTAGTCATTGTAATAAATGGGACATGTAATCCCTAAAGGAAATAGGTTTGTAATAAGTAGTTAATTTACCATGCTTGAGATGTATTAGATCATGCTTGTGTTGTTGTCTATGTCAAAAAGGAACCCATTCATGCTATGTGAAATTCTAGTAAATTATCATGCTTGAGTTAGTGAGTAGTACTACCATGCTTGAGATGTATTAGATCATACTTGTGTTGTTGTCTATGTCAAAAAAGGAACCCATTCATGCTATGTGAAATTCTAGTAAATTATCATGCTTGAGTTAGTGAGTAGGACTACCATGCTTGAGATGTATTAGATCATGCTTGTGTTGTTGTCTATGTCAAAAAGGAACCCATTCATGCTATGTGAAATTCTAGTAAATTATCATGCTTGAGTTAGTGAGTAGGACTACCATGCTTGAGATGTATTAGATCATGCTTGTGTTGTTGTCTATGTCAAAAAGGAACCCATTCATGCTATGTGAAATTCTAATAAATTATCATGCTTGAGTTAGTGAGTAGGACTACCATGCTTGAGATGTATTAAATCATGCTTGAGTTGTTGTCTATGTCAAAAAGGAACCCATTCATGCTATGTGAAATTCTAGTAAATTATCATGCTTGAGTTAGTGAGTAGGACTACCATGCTTGAGATATATTAGGTCATGCTTGAGTTGTTGTCTATGTCAAAAAGAAACCCATTCATGCTATGTGACATTCTAGCAACTTATCATGCTTGAGTTAGTAAGTAAGACTACCATGCTTGAGTCATATTAAATCATGCTTGAGTTGTTGTCTATGTCAAAAAGAAACCCATTCATGCTATGTGACGTTCTAGCTAACTTATCATGCTTGAGTTAGTAAGTAGGACTACCATGCTTGAGTTGTATTAAATCATGCTTGAGTTGTTGTCTATGTCAAAAGAGAACCCATTCATGCGATGTGATCTTCTAGTTAACTCATCATGCTCGAGTTAGTATGTAGGACTACCATGCTTGAGTTATATTAGATCATGTTGAGTTTGTATGCTATGTCAAAAGAGAACTACTATGCTAAAGATTTGTTGTAGTTAATGATTCTAAGAGATGGACCAATGCTCCATGATTGTTCTAGCCAACTCTTAAAAAGAAACCCATGAAACTAGCTCCATGATGGTTCTAGCTAATTTGATAAGAACCCATTCACGTAGGTTCTATGTGATTCTAGCTCAACTGAGAAAGAACTCATGAATCTAGTGTATGTAGTTCTAGTTCAATTTAGGGCGAAAAGAACCCATGAGTTCTAGTAGTGTGAGGTTCTAATTAAAGTTGGAGCCTATCATGAGAACATTATTCATCTTCCTTGTATGAGAAATTAATGGATTGAGAAAGTTACTAGTGTGGATAGCTTGGTGAAAGCTCGTCTAGGGTCTTGTAGCTACCCTAGGGGTCATTGATCATCAAGACTCGCATCTTACCACCTTGGAAACTAGGATAAAATCTCACCTTGGGCACCGACGGATCTTAACTGGTGTGGGTTGATCGCGGGCCGGGGGTGTTGACGAGATCCAAGTTAGGGGTAGTCATGAATAAAGGAGATCCCGTCGCTAATGTCTTGGATCAATAGGCCATAAGGTGGGACCATAATGAAACCAAGAATTTCTTAGTTAAAGTCTCGTAGTTCCTTAGGGTTAGTGACATTGTTAGGTTAGTAACGCATAAAGATCATTACTTAACCATTTAGCCAGAAGGAGAGGAGTTGGCAGTAGGGGGCACCTTACGACCAACTCGTCCTTGGGGCCGACCTTAGGTGGTGTTATTGGGTTGTACCTTCCCGTCAAAGGGATACGTACGGTGCCTCCTCACGAGTTGGGAGCACGGGATGCGTATCGCACGCTGTTAATTCCTGAAGTGCCATGATAAGGCGGCGGAGCTAGGGGGATGGACCCCGGAACTTCGTCGGGTCCTTGGCCAGGAGAGAGCGAACAGGCCATAGATCACGGTCTATGAGTTAGGGGCGACACAGGATAGGCTTTGTATGCTATACTGCGCTCGGAGAGACCCCGTGTTCGTCTGGTTTTTGAGTGAGGTCCGGTGTACCGGGTAGTAGTGGCAAACATAGACACCATGAGCATACTGCATTGGTGGGACTTGACCACGGTTGCAACCTCATCAGTCATGTAGTATCTGTCAGGAACAGGTTGTGTACAATTAGTAATTCATAACGCGGGTTAAAATCCCTATATTTGGAGAAACGGCTTGAGATGGGGCGTATGTAGTATGGGATGCATACTGTTCCGGAGACTTGCTTGCATTAGAATAGGAGCATCCTAGATAAGTTGACATTGCACTAGATTCTAGTCATTGCACTCACGAACACTTAAACTACACCGACATATTTTACCATGTTTTATATGTTTGTTTTTGGAGATTCGCTGCTATATGATCAGCCCTTAAGCGTCAGTGAATACTGACGTCCCCACTTCAATAGGTACCGCAGTGTAGAAGTACAGGTATTGGATCGTAGTCGTGGATGCAGGATCACCAACCGGGAGGACTCCAGTAAAGGCATGGCTTACAAATGAAGTGCCTGATATTGTCATCTTTCATTCTTATATACTCTGATGTAATGTGGAATCAATGGAACCACTCGGTCTGTAATATTGTAGTAGTAAAAAGTTTTAAAATTCTCCACAAATCTGTGTGTTGTGACTAATTGAATGTAAAGGTCCTGGCTCATGTCTCGAATTCTCCATATAGGAAGTTTGGGGCGTTACAGTCGCCTAGAATTGTTGGAACTCGGCACGGGTGATGGGTGCCTCATCATTCCTCGGATGATGTCGACCAGCGGGGGAATGTGGCCTCCTCCTACGACGCTCGAGAGATTCCCCCCGTCCTCTTCAGTCCGGAGACCTTCTGCCATCTCGGCGATGAGGAGATCGCTCACCTTGATATTGGTGGGAGACTCCCTCTCGGGCCCGCTTCTCATCAAGGCGGTGGCGAAGGTCCTCATCCTTCTGCCGATTTAGGACAGTGTTGCGGAGGTCGGAATCTCGGGGATTATGGGAGGCCATTGAATCCGAGGAGGCATGGTGTACTGAAACATGGTCCGGGTGGAGAGGTTGCTTATGCTTCTGCTGGTTATGACCAGTGGGACCATTAGGGGGTTGTTGATTCAGAAGAGGGGGCTGGCCCTGTTGGAAATGGTCTTGGACCGGGGGAGGAAGTTGTTCGGGCTGCGGAGCAGGATGCACGGGGACTTCCTCTTGATGATCGGCGGGGTTGGGTCCACGGTTGGACCCCCTAGACCTGACCTTTCTGGGAGGCATGGCTGGAGGAGAGCTAGTCGACGAGAATAGGAGAGGCTATTCGTATGGTTTCCCACAGACGGTGCCAATCTGTTACCGCTGAATATGGTGTGGGGGTAAACAGATAGAATTTGTGGGTTCGTGGAAAAACCTGAATAGCAAATCCGAACCGGTTCGTCGGATTTGGGCTGCTGACTCCTGCCGTTCACCTGCAAGGAAGTGCGATACACCGGGGTTGATCTCGGCGACGCACCCTCCGACACTCTTGTCAGTAACCAGGAATATGATTAAGAAAGAGCTTAAGTTGGCAAAAGAGTGATTACCTTGTAACAGTGGCAGGTTGGAGGTATTTATAGTCGCCATGGGGATTTGATTAGGGACCTGATATCCTGTGATTCCGTTAGGAGTAAAATCCTCATAATTAGTTTGGGAAACTGATCCCTAATTCCCAGTGAGAGGATATCTGTGGATCAGGCCCGTTGATTTAGTCAAATCAGAGGCCCTGATTTCCTCTTGCTGGTCTGGGTTTGTCTCGGGTCGGAACCCGTACCCAGATGGAGTGGATCCGTTCGCGGGTTATTGGATCTGTGGAGGGGAGATCCAGTGCCCGCTTCAGACCGTTGGTGGGTGAAATTACCATTTTACCCCTGGGCTTCAAGATTCGTGCCCGATTTGGACGGCTCCGATTTAACCCCATTTTTAGCCATATCAACAGTCATGATTGTCAAAAAATGGCAAAATGCATATCTACATATAGCATTTTTAGCATTTGCTGCAGTCGTCCAATGCTATTTTATCTCAATTTAAGATAAAATAATACTAGACGGACTTTGAAGTTGCGTCGGAAGGGCGAAACGAATTATTTGATTAATTTTTTAATGTTAGAAGGATGTTGAAGTTGCGTCGGAAGGAAAAAAAAGTCAGAAAAGTGACAGACGGATGAAGATCCGTACCACAGTTTTTTCAAATTTTTTCGAATTTTTTAATATTTAAAACCATTTTTTAGTTGGAAAAAAAATTAATGGCCCCACTACTGGACGGATCTTCAAGATCTGTCCAAGGGGGGAGGATTGTTTTTTGGGGTTTTTTTATTACGAAAAAGTATTTTTTTTAGGGACGGAAAGTGAAGTTGCGTCGGAGAATTTAAAAATTATTTTTTTTAGAGAGACGAAAAGTGAAGTTGCGTCATTTATAATATGCATTTCTCTCATTTCTACTCTCATTTATAGCAATCTACTGTCGCTATTTTGTCAAAAAATGTATAAATAGCAAACGACTGCAGTTGGTCGTTTGCTATTTATGCATTTTTTTTGACAAAATAGCGACAGTAGATGTAGCTGGTCGTTTGCTATAAAATGCATTTTATGCATAAATAGCACACGGCTGTGGATACTCTAACTAGGGTTACGATTCTATTGCTAAGACAAAATTTATTGTATATTTTTTTAATTTAGGAAAAATTGGATTTTCAAGATGAGTTTGAGATTACCCGATACGAAGATTGCAGCTTTGCTAGGAGATCGACGAGTCGCTGGAATAACGAAGAGGGGCAAGCTGATAGCAAACACAGCTAGGGTTTCGATTTATGGGATTCGAGTGTGATGAGAGAGAGATGTGGAGTTTCGATTTATAGGGAAGAGAGTAGAGGTCGAGTTTCGATTTACAGGGATGAGAGTAGAGTTGGAGTTTCGATTTGGGGGCTAGGGTTTTGAATCAGGAAGTTAGAGTGGGAAGAAGGAGCTAGGGTTTGTGGGTTTAAAGCTCATAGGGAGAGGGGAAAGACTGGGATCAGTAAGAAAATCTCTAAACTCAAACTTCATAGCGGGAAGGAGGTAGGGTTTGTTGGGTTCGAAGAGAGGCAGAATGGCGACGAATCAAAGAGAGAGAGAACAGGGGGAGAGGAGTAATGAGTTGAGATATGTTGTTTGGAGAGAAATTACATTTTTGCCCCTCAACATATCTCATCTCACTTAATGATGGGCGGATCAGATCTCAGCCATCAGATCGCAATTCAACGGCTGAGATCTTTTGCTCACGATAAGGATCTTTTCTCACCATCTCATAATAGACTAACTCTATACACACACACACACACACACACACACACACACACACACACACACACACACACACACACACATATATATATAGCTCAACTTCTTATCGTGAGCTGAAGTTCTCAGTCGTTCGATCGCGTTCGATCGCGATCCGAGGGCTGAGATTTGATCCGCATTGAAAGCTGATATGTTCAGGGGCAAAATAGTCATTTCACTAACTCTTTCTTTCTCATTCAGATCTCACTCTCTCCTGTTCTCTCTTTCTCTCTTCTACCAGATACCCATCAGCCGATTGGGTTTCGATTTCTACTCTCTCCCATTCTCTCTCTCTCTCTCTCTCTCTCTCTGACGGACCAAACCTATTTCGAAACCTCTCCCGTTTTCTCTCTCTCTTCGACGAGAAACCCATCTACCGATAGGGTTTCGATTTCTACTGAACCCTACCTCCTTCCTGAGCGATTCGAAGAGTGAGATCTGATTCCTCAGTCGTTTCCCCCTCACTACGATCTGAGAACCCATAAACCCTAGCTCTCCTGTTCTCTCTCTCCACTTCCCGATTTGGAACCCTAGCCCCCAAATCGAAGCTCCACCTCTCTCTCTTGATGCACTGGAATCCCCTATTTAGAAACCCTAGCTGTGTTTGCCATCATCGAACCCCTAAATCGAAACCCTATCTGCTGAGCCCTTCTTCGTTATTCCATCGAAGCGTCGACCTCCTAGCAAAGCTACAATCTTTATATCGGGTAATCTCAAAATCAATTTTTTTTCCTTTATAATTGTTCATGTTTATTTGGGTTTTTTATTTCCCTAAATTTTTATTAGTAGAAAGAAGATATTTGTAAAAATACTGTCGTTTAATTTGTAGAGGGTTTAATACTTGATAAAAGGAAGATATTTGTAAAATTTGTAGACGGTTTAATTATTGTTGTATAACGCCTCATATCACATTTCCTAACATTTTCTGTTGTGCTCATAACATTTTTTGATATTGGTAACTTTTTTCCTAACATTCCCATATTAATAAATGATGCTACTTTTTGGTCCATGCATCTTGCATTTGAATATGAATACATGCATTCCTGGAATTTATTTAGATTTTAGCAATTACATCCATCTAATATTATTTAGATTTTAGCAATTATATCTATGCATGCTTTGATACATCTATGCATGTCTTCCTTAATGATACTGCATTTCCCCATCACCCAAATGTCTTTATTTCAGGCCTACATTTTATCACCCTTTGCTATGCATTAGCAGTTTTGGCATGAAGCTGGCATATCTACTTCCGCATTCTCCTTCAAATAGTTACATTTTGATCATGCATTTAGGCTTGTGTCACGATTTCATCTTTTATTTGTCTTTGTGTTATTTTGTTTAACTACAACATATCAGTTTAACTTGGATAGTTAGACCACACCGATAGATATGTTATCTATAAGTATCATTACTGGTTATCCAATTGGATGAGTGTGCACTTCCAACATAGCTTAGTTTCTTTAGTTTTTTAAGTTGTAGCTTGTTTTTTTATATTTATTATCTCATTTTTCTATGTAGAATGGATTTTGAAAATGAAGAGATATTAAGCCAAGATGTTCATAACGGGTGGAGAGACGTTGATGAAGATTCTAAACCAATTGTTGGTTTAGTATTTGCAACTTTAGAGGCAGGATTTGAATTTTATAAAAAATATGCAAAGTTAGCTTGTTTTTCTGTTCGCAAATCTGCTACAATGGTTGACACGTCAACTAAGGAAAGGTATTCACAACAATTTGTATGCTCAAAGCAAGGCAAACAGATAGATATAGTTGGAGTGAATGTTGCCAATATTGAAGAACCATTCTTCAAATGTGATCAAGAGAAGGAGAAGGGCTGTGACTAGAGAAGAGTGTTTGGCTCAAATAAGAATTCAAAAATATAATAATGGGAGGTGGTTAATTTGAATGTTTATTGAAAAGCACACTCATCCTTGTGTTACACCTAAAAAGCAACAATTTTTAAGAAGTAATAGAACTGTTTCCAAAGCTCAAAAAAGTTTTCTTAGTTCGTTGAAAGATGCTAACATAAGGACTTCGGAGTTTATGTCCTTCATGGAGATAGAAAATGAGGGTTTTAGTAATATTGTACTGAAAATGATATTAGAAATTCGTTGCAAAGAGACAAGGATGGAAGGAGAGCTTATGATGCGGAGCTATTGATGGAGCACTTGCAAGAGGAAAAGGAGATGTCATTTTGTTTTCATTATAAAGTGGATAAAGACAACAAATTAACCCATGTATTTTGGGTTGAGCTCTAGCCAGGAAAGCATATAAGCATTTTGGTGATGTGTTAATTTTTTATAATACATATGACACAAATGGGTACAAATTGGTTTTTGCTCCATTTACTAGAGTTAATCACCATGGTCAATCTGTAAAATTTTGGGCAGCCTTCATAAATAGAGAAATGACCAAGTTGTTTCTTTGGTTGTTTGAAAAATGGGGTGAAACAATGTGTGGGTATCCACCTAAAGTTATTATTACAGATCAAGATCCTGCAATGGAAAATGCAATCCGAATGTGTTTTCCTGGTTCTAGCCTCAGGCTATGTATATGGCACATTCTTAAAAAACTTCCCAATAAGGTTGGTGGTCCGGGCCTTAAGAGTGATTTTAGCATTCCTTTCCATAGTTGCATTTGGGATTCAGAGATGCCGGAAGAGTTTGAGATGAGGTGGAATGAAGTTATAAACGCTAATATGCAAATTGCAGGTAATCCTTGGCTTTATGAATTTTATTGTCGTTTGACTCATTTTTATTGTTATTATTATTTTGATTAATATTGAAATAGCATGTAATCCTTGGCTTTCTGATATTTATGAGCTTCGTGAAAGATGGATACCAGCTTATGCTAAGCATATTTTCACTGCTGGAATTCGCACAACTCAAAGATCAGAAAGTATGAATATTTTTGTTGATAAGTATGTTAATAGTAAAAATTCTTTACATGAATTTATTACGAGGTTTAAAAGGGCGATAAGGAAACAAAGACAAAATCAGTTAGCAGCAGACTATACAACTCTTCATACAAAACCGAAGTTGCAAATAGATTTTTAAGTTGAAACACAAATGTCTGAGGTCTACACAAGAGAGAAATTCTATGTATTTCAAGATGAATTAGTTAAGAGCTTGAATTATGCCTCATTAATAAAAGATGATAATGGGACTGTGCGACACTATATTGTGAGGTGAATGGGAAAGTCACAAAAATCAGATAAAACAAGGGATGTATTCTATAAAGGAATGGATGATGCCGGGTCGTGCACTTGTAGAAAACTTGAAATTGATGGAATTCCTTGTAGACACATCCTTGTGGTATTGAGGAATGAATTTATCGATTTCCTACCTCAAGCTTATATCTTAAAGAGCAATCCACAAGATTTGGATTTGGTGGAGTTATCAAATGAAATTCATAAGTTGATGAGCATTGCTCGCTCATCCAAAGAGATGTGCCACATGGCCAAAATATTAGTAGTTGGTGCTAATGCAGAATTGCAACAAGCTATGCCCCAAGATATACAACAAGAAAAAAGCACTTCATTACCCAAAACAGTAAATATTCATGTACCGAATATTGCAAAGACCAAAGGTAATAGGAAGCGAATTAAAGGAGGGAATGAGAAAGCCTTGGAGAAAGCCGTGAAGCCATTAAGGAAGTGTCGTTTATGCAAGAAGCTTGTTAATCATCATAGCCGCACTTATTGATAGCTAGGAAAGGTTGGTATTCTCTTACATATTTTATATCAATTTTTATTATATATAATATAATCTTACTTTTAATTTGTGCTAATGTAACCCTCGTTTTCCCAAAAATGTATTTTAGTGTATTTTCCTGTATTTTAAAAAAATTTCTCAAATTATTTTTCCGGTTTTCAAATTCTTCTGTCAAAAGGTATTATTGGAGTTTCTATTTAAAATCTATTTTGATCCATAATTTTAGCTGTAACTATTTTTCTATAATTTTGTATTTAATATAGATCTTATTATTGTTATTATTACCTTCATTATTTTTATCATTTTATTATTAGTAATATTGTTACTATCCGTATTATTTTTGCTAGTGTGGTTATTTGAATAATTATTTTTATTGTTAAAATTAAATTATTTCATAAACTATATTTATTAATTATTGTATTAATTTTCTTGTTGGATTATTTTCAAATTATATTCTTCTTTTTGTATTTTTGACCTCCTTGTGCCGATTGTGCACCGTTTGTCCGTTTTTCGTCATTTTGACATCGTTTTCTCATTTTCTCGGTCCCGTTCATATTTAATAATTATTTTTGGGTCATGATGAATTTTTAGAGGAGTTTTGATCAATTCGAGTTTTTGGCCCTTAAGGAGATTTTTAGGAGCCATAGGATTCATTGCAATTTGTATCCCCCTTTGAAATCTACCCAATATCCATTATCCAATTGAACACCCATTTAATCCTATTAATATCCACTACCCATTAACCCACATTTGATCTCCTATATATACACCTAATACTAATTAATCCCTAACCCTAATAGTTTTTCTCTCTCCCTCTCCTATTCCAAACCGGCCTCCCCTTCTTCATTGACTCCTGGCCTGCATAAACCCTCTCTCAATCCGACCTTCATCCAACCACATATCTGGCCACTTCTCCACTGCAAACCCTACTCCATATACAACCCTTCAAGCCCTCCACCTTGTTTGATCTCCTCCTTCTTGTGGCCGGCCAGCACCCAAGGCAGCACCCAACCATCCCAAAACAGCCCCTACACCTCCCCCTCGCTGATTTGGCTTGTGGGCACCTCCCACTTTGGATTGCGCTTCAAGGAGATCAATCGTAGGCGAGTTTCGGTTCGTGGGTTGCTTGAAATCCCGCGTGGAAGGAATTTTGCACGTGGGTTTTCATTGCTAGGCTTCGTAACGCCGTGTTCATCATCAACGAGGCAAGTAACTTGTACATCATGTCATTAGTATGATACAAGTAGAAAGTTCATCTAATAGGGTAGTTGAGACTAGAGACGGTCAATAGGTTGATTTTTAATTGTGGGTTTCGTCTCTATTGTTCAAAACAGGCCATAGATGACTTAGAACATGAGTTTTGATAAGGTTATGCCGTAGGGTTCGCCCAAAGCGCGATTTTGATCGCATAGGTTAAATAGTGCATGAAACTTATTTGATGGTTTGCCCATATGAGATTATTAAGTTTTGACATGTTAGAAACCCTTAGACATGATATTTGGACAATGTGTATGCAGCGTTTCGAATTTGGAAGAGTTTGGATGATTTTTGAGGAAGTTATGACGTTTTGAAGTTCGGTTGAGAAATCGGAAAATCCGGGTTGTACTGAATTGATTTCTGTTTTTACCTGGGTTAGAATCCGAATCTCAACGTGGACATTTCTGAGTAATTTGTAGAGGACTGAATCTATTTTCGAACCTCACTGGTTTCACACTGTTTGGAGTTTGTATGAATTAGTTATGATTATTTTAGTGACTGTGTATCGGTAGTTTCCAGATTTAGTTCGGGGTAGTTTTTGTGGACAATTTATTTTCAAGATCCAAGTTATACATAATTTCATGCCACAAGACTTTGTCCAGTGTTTCACCATGATGTTAGGTAGTTCCCTGATTTTTGTGGTAATTAAAAGATGAGTTTTGAGTGATGTCTTATATTCTTTTCCATAGAGCACTTTTGCTGTAAACTGCGTGTGGTTGTATGTTGAATGCCATGTTCACCTTATTTCTAATTACTGTATGAATATTTCATGTGAGATATGAAAGTTGGGTAATTGTATCCACTTTCATCCCGTTTTGACGGAAGTGGATTTCGATGCGCTGTTTGCAAGATGTGTTCAATTTTGTACAGCAGTGTTAAAGAATTCCAGATCCATCAAAACCAGGATTTGCGTTGCTTTTCATTTTTGATACCATATCTATACTTTCTGGAAAATTATGAAAATTATTATTTTGACTATACATATATAGGGGATTACCCCAGAATTTTTATGGATTTATTTGATGACTTTGCATTCTTTTTTATGTGTTGGAAGTCATTCCCCTATTTTCTGGATGTACTTGAAAACTGTGTTGGAATGCATTTTACGCTGGGATGTTGTGAACTAGTATATAGGTTTATTATACTCGTTGGAAGCGAGTGGATGTCTAGTTTCCAGATCCTTCGACGGATCATGATTTGCATGCCTGTAGATCTTTGGATCACTATTTTTGTACAGACTGGTCTTGCTGACCTGATTATAAACATACACTATTTTGCTCGTATTTGTGAAGGTATAGTACCTATACTTGCTGATCTAATTCTCTGAGTCTAAACCTGATTATAACCTGTTAGTTTGACATTATTTAGTACACTCTCATGCCTGTTGATGACCTTAATAATAAAAGAAACATGCCGGGGTTTAAGGGAATGATCTAGTAGTGGATAATTCAGAAATGTGTACTCGGAAGGGGGCCCGTGTTTCCCATATTTGGAATTTGGTATAAGATTTGGACTATTTGGAATTTGGTATATGATTTGAATTATTTAGAATTTGGTATATGATTTGGAATATTTGGAATTTGGTATATGATTTGGAATATTTGAAATTTGGTATATGATTTGGATTACTGTTCCTGAGTATACTACCCTGCTATGGTCCACTACGAAATCTAAATCGAAACTGTTGTATTGTAGCAACCATGTAGGATGAGTTGCATGTTGTGCTACCTAGATAGTAATCACACAAGACTTGAACTTAATACATGAACATGATACATGACGTGATACATGCGTGCTTGACTACATGATACATGAGACATGATGCGTGAGACTTGAATTACATGAAACATGAAATATGATACGTGATACATGACAACATGACACTTGACACTTGATGCATGTTTATAGGATACTTGATTTATGCCGTGACACTTGACATTTTTACCATGCTAGTTTGACTAGGTTGACTTTATACCTATACCATATGCTAGTTAGTTAGTTTCCATGTGCTTGTATCCTACTCTATTTTGTGACCCGGACTTGCCATTGACGGGTACTGTGTTTTCTCTTTTTCTTTTTCCTGCATTCTATGAATTGCAGATTGTGGAGGACATGTTCCTAAAAGTATTGACAAGATGGTAGGCTAGAGGCTGAAATTTGCTATTACTATTCTTGTTGCTTACTTTGGACAATATTATATTTTGAGACTTGTATTTATTCTTGTATTTAGGCAATGTGACCCAAGATTATTTGTGTTATTCAGATCATGACTATTTGAGATTAATGTATTTTAATTCAAGCATTCTTATTGGTATTTGGTTCATATGTGCATGTGGTTGACTTTTCTGGCTTCCGATTCTGATTTTACTGTGACATGTTGTAAAGATTTCTTGAAACAGCTTAAGGATGATAATAATCATTTGCTGGGCTTTTGTTACGTACTCGTATTCCGTATTTTTGGGAAGCGGGGCGTGACAGCTAATTATTCGTGTAGTTCTAACTTGAATGAATCACAAGCTTCTACAACTTTTTCAAGAATGGAACCCATAACAGCAGAGGCTCCAAATATTGCATGATCTTTATTATTTTAGTTGTGTGGATTTTGCAGGTATGTATTTTACATGATATTTTCCCCGATATCTTTAATTATTGTTCTATAATTCCAAATAACACATTTGTTAAAATAATCGTTATATATTAATGTTTGCAGGAAAACTATATGGATATAAAAGAGATGCATGATTTTCCAGTATAGGAAGTATTAATGCTTTAAAATATCTCATCTTCTTGCCTTTTGTTATGTGTTTATGTAGGCAATGATGACAAGCACTATTTTACAAGTACTACTTTCAGTTTGTTTTCCCCTACTCCCCCCTTTAATTTTACAAGCACTATTGTTCTTCTTCATTTTCACCTCTTTTATACAACATAAACAGAGTAGCAGTAGCAGCTCATAATGCATGTAACAGACCCCACTCAATAAGCCAAGATATGACATAAACATCTCTCAATCGGCACATTAACATCTCTCAATCAGCCAAGATACGACATAAACATCTCTCAAACAACTATGTTTATGTTGTTTATGATAATTTTATGATCAATTTATGTTGTTTCATGACTGATTGAGCTCTTAATAATTTTGTTTCTGAGCATTCTAAGTTGGCATTTGGGGAGGGGGGGGGGGTCACGGTTGAAACTAGTTGGCATGGTATAATAATGCAGCCCTAGGGAAATAAGTTTGCTTGATTTACAACAAACACTAAAATAGAAGTGTGTTCTGGGCCTACGACTACTTCAAATAATGTTTTTGTTGATTAGTACTACTTGGCAGTTTGTAGTAGTATTTTAGTTCATGAATACATGTTTAACATTTTGCTTTTAATTTTTTCTAGAGCAGCAGTAGCAGCTTCAAGCAGACAGCAACAGACATGATTTGATTGAGATATGTATATGTTGTATATTTGCTGATTCCTTTAATTTTTATGTTGTATATAGCCAAGATTCAGAATTGAAAGATGTATATGTTGTATATTGGCCGATTCAGAATTGAGAGATGTATATGCTGTAAATTAGCTGATCCATAATTTTTAATGTTGTATCTTGGCTGATTGAAGCATGTTCATATTGTATCTTGGCTGATTCAGAATTTTTTGATGTTGTATCTTGGCTGATTGAAGCATGTTCAAGTTGTATCTTGGCTAATTCATAATTTTTTAATGTTGTATTTTGGCTGATTGAAGCATGTTCATGTTGTATCTTGCTAATTCATAATTTTTTGATGTTGAAGCATGTTCATGTTGTATCTTGGCTGATTCATAATTTTTTAATGTTGTATCTTGGCTGATTGAAGCATGTTCATGTTGTATCTTGGCTGATTCATAATTTTTAATGTTGTGTATAAGTGGATTGAGAGATGTTTATGTTGTATATTGGCTGATTGAACTGTTTTTTATGTTATTTACGACCTGTTTGAGGGATGTTTATGTTGTATCTTGGCTGATTCAGAATTTTTTTTATGTTTATGTTGTGTTTTGGCTATTTTTTAGCAGAGGGGCTACGTTTTTTTTATGTTGTATCTTGTTTATGTTGTTTCAGTTATACAATCTTAAGCCATCTAAATCTATTTGTATCAATTTCTTCTCCAAAAAATATCTACACATTACAAATCAAAAGCTGTATTTAAACCAATTTTAATATATAAAGAGCTCAACAACATGAACATCTTTCAGCTAAGACATCTAAATCATTTTTATACAACATAAACAGAGTGACATCTAAATCTCTTTATTGATCCTCTTCTTTTTCACTTCAAATGTAAAACAATAAAATCGTACAATCAGCTCATAAACAATATTAAAAAAGCTCAATGAACCAAAATACAACATAAACATCTCTCAATCAGCTCATAAACAACATCAAAAAGAGCTCAACAGCCAAGATACAACATAAACATGGTTCAATCAGCTCAACTATACAACATAAAAATATTACAATGAGCTCAAAAATACACTTCTTACTTCAGCTGCTGCGGCTACCTGCTTGAGCTGCGCCTGAAAAAAATTAAAAGCAAAATCTTAAACATGAATTCATGAACTAAAATGCTACTACAAACTACCAAGTAGTACTAATAAACAAAAACATGATTTGAAGTAGTTGTAAGCTCAGAACACACTTCTATTTCACTGTTTCTTCAAATAAAGCATATTTATTTCTCTAGGACTGCATTATTATGCCATGCCAACTAGATTCAACCCCCCTCCCCCCCCCCCCCCCCCCCCCCCCCAATGCTAACTTAGAATGCTCAATCAGCTTATACACAACATAAAAATGAGCTTAATCAGCCAAGATACAACATAAAAAAAATTCTGAATCAGCCAAGATACAACATGAACATGCTTCAATCAGCCAAGATACAACATGAACATTCACTGGGATCTTTTGCTCATGATAAGGATCTCTTCTCACCATCTCATAATAGACTCACTCATATAGTAGAGAATCAAACACTTCCTGCAATTGCTATAAACCCAAAAATTGCAAACGACCTCAGGAAAGGCCAGCAAACTGCAATTGCAATTGCTATAGACCCAAAAATTAACCAACTAGGTCTTCATTGCATAGATCAAGACCAATAACATAACCAAGACTTAATCAAAAATTTGTAAAGAGGGAGGGGGGGCATAATAATTTAAAGTAGTGCTTGTAAAATAGTAATTTTCATCATCGCCTATACCAACACACAACAGAAGGCAATTTCTACAAATTTAAAAGCAATGAGACTAAAAATCGAACACTTCCTGTATTAGGGAATCATGCATCACTTTTCTATCTGTCATAGAGAACAAACTGTGATTCTATCAGCTTGCCTGCAAATATCAATATATAACGATAATTTAAGAAAATTTGATATGAGGCGTTATACAACAATAATTAAACCGTCTACAAATTTTACAAATATCTTCCATTTATCAAGTATTAAACCCGCTATAAATTAAACCACGGTATTTTTACAAATCTCTTCTTTCTACTAATCAAAATTTGGGGAAATAAAAAACCCAAATAAACATGAACAGTTATAAAGTGAAAAAAAAATTGATTTTGAGATTACCCGATACAAAGATTGCAGCTTTGCTAGGAGGTCGACGCTTCGCTGGAATAACGATGAAGGCCTCAGCTGATAGGGTTTCGATTTAGGGGCTCGATGATAGAAAACGCAGCCAGGGTTTCCAAATAGGGGATTCCAGTGCATTGAGAAAGAGAATTGGATCTTCGATTTGGGGGCTAGGGTTCCAAATCGGAAAGTGGAGAGAGAGAACGGGAGAGCTAGGGTTTATGGGTTCTCAGATCGTTGTGAGGGGGAAACGACAGAGGAATCAGATTTCACTCTTCGAATTGCTCAGAAAGGAGGTAGGGTTCAGTCAAAATTGAAACCCTATCGGCAGATGGGTTTCTCGTCGAAGAGAGAGAGAGAACGGGAGAGGTTTTGAAATGGGTTTGGTTCGTCAAAGAGAGAAAAAGATAGAACGGGAGAGAGTAGAAATTGAAACCCAATCAGCAGATGGGTATCTGGTCGAAGAGAGAAGAGAACGGGAGAGACGAGAAATGGGGTTTGGTTCGTCAAAGAGAGAGAGAGAGAACGGGAGAGAGTGAGATCTGATTGAGAAAGAAAGAGTTAGTGAATTGACTATTTTGCCCCTAAACATATCAGCTCTCACAGCGGATCAAATCTCAACCCTCGGATCGCGATCGCAGCTGAGAACTTCAGTTCACGATAAGAAGTTGAGCTCACCATCTCATAATAGACTCTCTCTCTCTCTCTCTCTCTCTCTCTCTCTCTCTCTCCCTCTCTCTCTCTCTCTCTTTATATATATATATATATATATATATATATATATATATATATATATATATATATATATATATATAAATCTTAGCACTTTACTATAACTAGTTAAGTAAAAAGTTTCAGCAGAATATAGCAAATTAAACACGATAAATGGTTTTTTTGAGAATCCTTGAAAATTTCCGAAGTACGATTTTGGAGGCGATTCAAAAACAGCTCTCTCTCCGGCCTTTTTCTCCAGATCCTGTCGATCCTCCCTACCTTTCACCCTGTGCCCTTAACATTTTCTGTTCAGCATGAGATCCTCTCCTGACCCATCTCTCCCCTTCCCCCTCTAGCGATCCTTCGTTTTTGGTCTTGGCGGTGGTCTCCCTTTGTGGCTCTCGTCTTTGTTAGTCTTGGCTTGGCTTCGGTGGCCGCTATGGCTGCTCATCGTCCCCTTTTTCTCCTCGAGGTTTCAGCTGCGTTGAGGGTAGCCCAGCCTCGTTCTTTCGTGGTTCTGGAAGTGCAGCACCGTCTAGTAGCCTCCTAGTGCGGCGCCTTCCTCTCCCGCTCTTCCTTCGTGGACTCCAATCTCGCCTGCTTGCACAGGGCTCCGTGCTCTCCTGTACCTCGTCGTTAACCTATCGCTGTAAGTCTTTCTGTGTTCGGTTTTCTTTCTCTTTTTCTTTGTTTTTGGTTTCTTTTTTGTCCTTTTCTGGCTCCTCGCTGTGTATTTTGTGTGACGGCGTTCTGTCGTTCTTTGCGTTGTCGAGCTCCTCTATTTTGTCATCTTCCAGCGCGGTAGAGTTCGCGCTTTAGCGGCGACTTAGCCGTGATTGTTAATTCTCCATTCTCTTGTCTTAGTGTGCTTGGTCCTCTCTGGGTGGATCTCCGTCACCCGATAGTGAGGCCGCAGTGTTTTGGGTTCTTACTGATTGGTTCAACTTCTTATTCCCAGCTCGATTTTATCTCGCTTTAGTGTCGTGCATTTTTGGGGCTTTTCTGGCACTTCTCTTGCTCCTCCTGTTGGTTCTCTTCAGTTTGTGTTGGTGTTCTCCCCCTCCTTATCGGAGAAAAAAAATGGTTAACGAGGTCTTGGGCCTATCTTGGGCCGAGGTCGTCAGAAAAAAGAAGACTAAAAAAACTTTTTCGGCTGTGTTTTCTCACGGCCCATCGATTCCTTCTAGCCAGCCTAGCTATCCGAAGGTTCTAGGTCGTGGCACTTCATCTTCTTTCTGCCCGTTCCCCCTTTCCCATCGTTCTCCTTCGCTTATTCCCTCTTCATCTCCTTCTGCTCTAGCTCCCGTCTTCTTTCGATGTCTTCGTTCAGGGCACGTTAAGGTATTCTGTACGGATAATATGAAGTCTCTTTTGTCTTAAAGATGGCCACTCTCGAAATCGATGTTTTTCTCTTCAAAAAATTTTGGGTCGTCTCTGGGTGTGCCCATTTCTGAGAAGGTCTTAGCTGCCCTTGATTTCCCTTCACTTCAAACCAAATTGGCAAACCTTCAAGTTCGCAAGCCCAAGAGGGCGTGAGTGCTCTCTGATGCCCCTCTCCTCCCCTCTCCTCTGGATGCCCAACGGTTATTAGCGGCGGAGAATCTTAATCCCCATATGCCTTCCCTGGCTCTGTATAAGGTGGACAAGCCCCTATCCATTGTTATGTTCTTTCCTTCGATTGAGCTTTTGGATGGGCTCAATAAGTTTGATTGCTATGGTGCTGTTACTCTCGATGGAGGTTTGGTCTCTAACATAACTCTTGATTCTTTTTTGTCCAGTTCTTGTAATGTTCAAGACTGGAAATGGGTTTTAAACACTTGTTCTAATGGGGAGGTAGTGATCCTTTTCCCCTCCGTTCAAATCCTGGATGATCTCATCGCTTTCTCCACATTATCAATCGGTTCCATTAAGATTTCAGTGCGTAAATAGGGTTATAAGGGTCTCTCACTCCCCCCCTGGTTCATTCTCCGGTGTAAGTGACTTTAATTGGTCTACCGCCTTTCTGCGACTCCCATCGATTGGTCACGAATATGTCTAAATGCGTGGGTGAAGTCTGCTCCATTACCTCTTCCGCCATGTTGGCGTCGGGGTGTCTTCAGGTGGATGCGATTTATTTTTGCCCTCCTTTGGAAGGTAGGGTGGAGTCTTACTCCCTTAGAGATTTCTCCTCCTCCCTCAACATTTCAGTTCTTTATCAAAATGTGGCTTCGAAGGGAGTAGTCTCTACTCGGACTGCTTTTATTCCTCCTAAGGCGATTGCGGTAGTAGCTCCTCCTCCCACCACTTTTGCTGTTGGCTCTTCTTCGCAGTCGAAGGCTCCCCCTTTTAGGTGGAGGACGGTGCACAAAGTTAACCCCAAAAAGTTCTTCCCCTCCAAGCAGAGCAGCTTTACCTCTCCATCGAAAAACAATATTTTCGCCGTCGAAAGTGCATAATCTGGTCTGGATTAATCCGGACCTGGTTGCTTCGAAGCTCTCCTCTACTACCCAAGTTGGAGATGTTCAGCCTTTGCCAAAACTTCAAACTCCTACTCCTTTGAAGCTCCACCCTGTTCTTCCCCCTGAGGTGGATACTATTCCTGCTTCCTCCTCTGCGGTGGCTTCCCTGTCCAAGAGTGCCGATAAGTGGCTGGTTTGGGAGATGAATCCCCACTTCTTCTCAGACTGGGATAAGTATACGAGCGCGGTGCATGGTTCCTCCTCCTCATCCCTCTTACCCAATGCCGCTCCCACTAAAGGTCTCGTTTCTTCTTCTCCTATTGCTGATGATTGGTCCGCGCAAGATGATCTGTTGGGAGAGGAAGCAGCCGTATTGGAAAAAATCCTCTACTAAGCATCAGGCTGCGGGTTCCCATCACTCTGTGAGTGTTTATTTTGCTTGTTCGCATGTTTTTCTTTTCAACTGCAATTTTTGGTGTCGCTTGAGTTTGAATGTTTTCTAGTCATTCTCGGCTAGTTATTGCTTGGAGTTTTGTCTTTCTTCTTTTTTTCATTTTAAATCCCTTTCTTGGCCTTCGTCACCGATTCCGGTGGGTTTTTTTCCGCCCAATCGATGTCGTAAGATCTCTTTCTCTCATACCCCATCCTTTCTCCCTATTCACTCTTTCCCCTCTATGCAGCTTACTCCTTTGGGTCAGAGTAACCAGCTGAACTTGGTTCCTTATCACCCTGATGTTGATTCTGAATGTTCTAAGCTGCCTCTTAGCGGTAGACGTTAGAGGATACAGCAGCTTAACTCTGTAAAAAAGAAACCTTTCTCTGTTATCCGTTCAAGTGCTCGTATTCGAGCAAAAAAATCCATTGGCTCTATCAAAGACAGTCTCGTTCCATTGATTCCTTTGCTTTTTTTGGATGAAGCTCCTTCCCACTCTTCCACTAAGCCTGGTTTGAATCCACTAGGTTCCATCTATCAAGTGTAGTTCGATTTGTTATCTAATTCGTAGATGTTTAGCCTTTCTGCGGCGATGGGTTTTAAGCCTGGTTCGGATAATTTTGCAGTTTTTGACGCTATTCGGAACCGCGAATTCTCTAGAGCTTTTGAGAATAAGGATTTCAATGATTAGTATATCTTGGAACATTCGGGGCTTGGGGAGCTCGTCCAAGCAACAAGCGGTTTTTCAACTTATTTCCTCCACTCGTTGTGACTTAATCTCCATTCAAGAAACTAAAATTCATTCACCGACACCCTAACCTCCTTCGTTCGATTGGAGGACCTCTCATCACTAATTGGATCTCCCTCGATGCCATCGGTTCTAGAGGGGGGATCCTTTTTGGTTATAAAGATAACCGCTTCTCTTTCATCTCGTCTCGTAAACTTATGTTCTTTCTCGTGGTTAGTCTTTTCTGGATTGAACTCAATTTTCCCCTCACTGTGGTTTCGGTTTACGGACCGTCAACAGCTGATTGCCGTGAACAATTTTGGAACGAGTTCATCTCATTCCAAAACTCTATCCAAGGCCTCTGGGTCTTCGCTAGTGACTTCAACGTCACCAGATTCTCAAGTGAGAGGTTAGGGATGGTTTCCACCCCTTCGGCTTCCTACCGCTTTAATGATTGCATTAGATCCCTTCGTTTGACCGAAATCCCTACTAACGGTAGAGCTTTCACCTGGTCTAACTGCAGTTGTCTCTGACCATGGCAAGGCTTAATAGATTTCTTGTTTCCCTTGATTGGATTAACCTTTTCCATAACTCCGTTGCAACGGCCTTGCCCAACCCATCGTCTGATCATGTGCCTATCTCTTTGTCTCTAGCTTTAACTTCTCAAGACCTTTCAAATTCCATTTTGGAAAATTTTGATTGCAGGATCAAACCTTTGTTAACCTCATCTCTGAGTGCCTCTTGGCTATCTCGGGTTCCTTTAGGCTTGGTCGCATCCTTCTCAAGCTTCATGCTATCAAGTATGGCTGTAAAATTTAGAGCAAAGAGAGATTCGCCAATGCTAATTTTCTTTAAAACGTGTTCCTTTCTTCCATTGAATCCATCGATAAACTCGAGGAAATGGGGCCCATTTCTGATGCCCTTCGTTCCGAACGTGTCTCGTGTAAGAAAGAGTATGCTTCCCTTCTTCATTACGACCACATTAAGTGGACCCAGAGGGCTAAGTTTCATTGGCTTAAGGAAGGGGAAGGCAACACCTCGTTCTTCCACCAATTCGCTTCTCATCGTTAACGATGCAATCATATTTCGTCTATTATTGATAATGGGATGGAATCGTCCTCAGATCCTGAATTCCATGCTACTTTTCTACGTTTCTATAAAGAACTTTTGGGTGCTAATAAACATCGCTCCATTCAATTGGACTGGATGCAATTATATGGTCAGCATTCTCACGATCTGTCCAGTTTGGAAGTGCCCTTCTCTTTGGAAGAGATTAAGGCGGCGATGTTCTCTTTAAAGAGTGACTCAGCTCCAGGGCCGGACGGATTTCCAGCTTTTTTCTTCCAACGGTTCTGGGACTATCTTAAAGATGACCTTCTCAAAATATTCTCTGACCTTCACCAGGGCTCTTTCTCGTTCGATAGGATCAATTCTGCCCATATCATTCTCATTCCTAAAATATTGGGTGCCAACTCCGTTTCTAACTTTCGTCCGATTAGTCTGCTGAACACGACCTTCAAGATCATCATGAAAGTTCTCGCCTCCCGTCTTAGCGCGGTTATCTCTCCCTTGATTGACCCAGCTCAATCGGGGTTTATCAAGGACCATTTCATCTTAGATAGTGTGATTTCGGCTCAAGAAATTATTTCTGAGTGCCATAGATTGAACTCAGAGGTCATTCTTTTAAAATTAGATTTCCACAAAGTGTATGACAGTGTGAGTTAGGATTTTCTGTTTGAGATCCTTCTTAATCGTGGTTTCGGTCCGAAATGGAAAGCTTGGATTAAATCTAGCCTTTTTGCTGGTACCTCCTCCATTATGATTAATGGATCGGAAGGTCACAAATTTAAGTGTAAGCATGGCCTGTGCCAAGGTGATCCTATCTCCTCTTTTCTGTTCTCTCTTGTGGCTGATGTGTTCAGTTAGTTGCTTCGTAACGCCTGGGAGGAAGGCATTATTGAGGGTCTTGGAGGTTCACATAGTTTCTGTGGCGTGCTGAACCTCCAATACGCTGACGGTACCATTATTTTCGACAAACCCAATGGGTATTCCTTGCGTAACCTTAAGTTGCTTCTTTACTTATTTGAAAATGCGTCTGGTTTATCGATCAACTTTCATAAATCATCAGTTCTTTGGCTGGGAGGTGATCCCAACCGTCAAGTTGAAATAGCCCATTTCTTCAACTATTCCTCGGCCTCCTTTCCGATTCAATACTTGGGTATCCCTTTGAGATGGGGGAAACTTCATCGTTCTGAATGGATGCCGATGATCGAAAAAATTGAATCTAGACTTAACGTGTGGTCAGGTAAACACCTATCGCGTGGTGGCAGACTGACCCTTATTAACTCGGTCCTCTCTTCCATTCCTCTTTATATGATTTCCTTCTTTTACATTCCGGCGTGGGTCATCAAGAGGATTGACCAAATTCGTAGGAATTTCTTCTGGTCTGGTAAAGATCTTTATAAAGTTGGTTCGCATCTCTGCAACTAGCAATTAGTTTGTACCTCGAAAGAGGGGGGCCTCGAGGTGCTCGACCTTAGGCTCCAAAATCTGGCCCTCCTCGGTAAATGGTTATGGAGAATTCTGAAGTTTGAGAACTTGCCCTAGACTCGTTTGATTTCCCTGAAATGTTTTCCCCGTCGTAAGGTGTGGGAATTCTATCCCACCCTCTCGCGTAATGCTTCCCCATTTTGGAAAGGGATTTGGAGGGCAGTGGGCCCTTTTCAATGCGGTATCTCCCACGTTTGTGCTTCTGGTGCTCAGACCAGGTTTTGGGTCGACTTATGGCTGGATAATATCAGGCTTGCAGTGGCTTTTGCTTCTCTATTCCAATTGGCATCCAACCCCTTGGCCTCAGTGGCGGACTATGTCACCTTCTTGAATAACCAAAAATTCTGGTCTATTCAGTTTAGTTGTGTGCTTCCGTCGTCTCTTGAAGCTGAGCTTCTACAGTATTTTGTTTGCCTTAACCTGTACTCCTGGCATCCCTCGGATGATTTCCATTGGCGTTGGACCAACTCAGTTATATTCTCAATCAAATCTTTCTACAAATTTCTTCATTTCGGCGGTACCCTCTCCCCGCTTGTCAAGCCTATATGGAGTAACTGCGCCCCTTTAAAAGTAAAGATCCTCACCTGGCTGGCCCTGAACAACCGACTTCTCACCGTGGAGTTTCTTAATAGAAGAAATCTGGCCCTAGGTCAATTATGCATGTTATGCTCGTCGGCTCAGGAGGATGCCGATCACCTGTTCCTTCATTGCACCTTTACCCAACATTTGTGGGTTATTAAGGGCTCATGACATTAAGTCCGAATATCGTGATTCCTAATTTCTGTCTTTAATGACGATCATTTCGGTAATTTGGACGGAACGGAACCAACGTATTTTTCTCTTTCTTCTTCTTCTATCGATAAGATTATCGATAACTTTTTATTCTTTATTAAATTTTGGCCCTCCACTCTAGACCAACAAAAAGTGGAAGCCTTGCATTTATATTTCCTGGATGCGGCGACCAACTTTTATCGTTCTGTTAATTGATTCCTTAGTAGTTTCTACTTACTTTATTTGTTCTTAACCCTTTCTTCTCTTCGCTGCAGTTGTGATTGGTGGCAGGGGCATGGTTGTGGATTTTATTTGGGATCTGGGTGCTCTACTACCCTTTTTTTATGACGACAGTATGTACCTATGCATCCTGATGAATGGTAACGTCTTCTCTTGGTTTGTTTGCTCTTATGGATGGACATCTCCTGGACCTTTTTTTGTTCTGTCTCTTTTGTGATGGGCTCTGTGCTTGTGGTTTACTGGCCTGGTTGTGCTCCGGCCGGTTTTATATGATCTTCCTTGTTTATTTTAGGCCTAGCTGCTATGTTCTGAACTTGGTCTGTGCAGGTTACTTTTATGCTCTCTACTTAGTAGATTGTGTTGGTTCCCTTTTATGGTGGGTGATGTTTGTTGATATTGTCTGGCCCTGTTGAGGCTTCTCTTTTTTTTTGTGAGGTATTTGGCTGTATGTAGGTGTGCTTCTTTGCGTTCTCGCTTTACTTGGGTTGCCAATGTAGAGTATTTGGTTTCCTTTTTTTTCTGTTGGTGCCTCATACCTCTCTCGGTGATGTCTTTTGGTTGTTGGCCTCAGTGCCTTTGCTGTACTTGGGGGGAGGCTTTGTCTTAGTGTTTCCCTCCAGGTTTAGTTTGTTTTCATATTGCTGTTCCGTGGTGTTCTTGGGGACGTTCTTGTGCTCCGCTCTGGGTTGTTCACTCTATACTGCACTTAGGGCAGCCGCTCGGGAGTGATGGTTGGCATGCCTTCTGCTCGTGCGTCCCTGTTGCCTGGTGTGGGTTGCCCTTCGGTTTCAAGAGTGGTTGTGTGAGCCCTTTGTCTCACGGGGTGAGTTTCTCCGTCCCAGCGCCATTACTTGCGACGTGGTGCCTTCTTTTCTGTGCATTTCCTGCTCGCGTACAACGGTCGGCGGCGGGCTTAGTTTGTCTCTTCTTTATTTTGTACTGGACCTAGTGGCAATTTCCTCAATTGCTTCTTTTGTCTTTGTGGCCTGTTTCATTTGCTCCTTTCATGTTTTACTCTTTGTAAAATTCGTTCGCTCTTTGTATTTATGTTTAATTTTTAATTTTATTTTTGGGCTGGAATCTAACGATTTCATCCTCGTTATAAAAAAAAACACGGTAAATGCGAAAGTTGTAAAGAAGCAATTCAATGAGGAGAAAGGTAATCAGATAAATAACTAACAAATCAACCTGGAGACAACGTAACGTCAATAGATTACAATAATGAACCAACCATCCTATAGAGTAAAACCCAAATTAAAATGGACCAAATGTGTGCATAACATGATTCTAGAAGCAGCAGACATCCAGATTCGTATCAGACAATGATTCTTACGGGGGGGGGGGGGGGGGGGGGGGGAAGGGAGGAAACAGTATCGATCAGACAACCACGCACTAACAACTAACAAAGACAAGGTTAGTGAGTTCATGTCACGTAATATCAATGGTCAGAACTCTTGCAGAGAGCAAAGAAGCAAATCAACAAGAACAATTTAACAGCAAATAATCCTCAAAATCCATATAAGGTAAACTATAAAGACTACAATGTAACTATAAAGACTACAATGTAACTACAATGTAGCGGCGATAACAGCTACTGACTCCATGGGGGCGCGTCAATTGAGTGTCCATCAGTTAACAGCAGGGGGGCCCACCAAAAAGCAATTAAAAGTTATCAATATGTCTAATGTGGATTTTCGCGCAGCTGTCGAAAGCGCAGTGAGGGAAATATCTGAAAGTTTTGTCAACAAATACCAAGGCCCAATTACCGGTAAGGAGGGGCCCATCTTGGGTGGGCTTTCTTGCTCGAAGGTTAATATCGAAAGTGGGCAAAGTTCAGGGGCGAAGGATGCGAGTATGAATGAGGGGGATCAGGGATTTGAACAGGGAGAAGTGCTTCCGGAGCTCGAAGAAGAATACAGCGTAGTTGGGATTCTAGCACCGGTTGAGGTTACGGGCCACAGGGAAGGGAACGAAATTTGTCATACTGCTGATAAAGATTCTGAATTCTTAGGGTTCGCGGGTGTGGAGGATGAGAGAATCGGTGCGTTAGACGAAGTTGGTTTTCTGTATTCAGATTCAGAGGGAGAGTTCGAGAGTAGAGTGAAGGCGCTCACTCCGGGAGCAGACGACAGTACAGAAGCAGATGAGGGAGATAGAGTCTTGGATGAAGTCAAAAGGAAGAGCAAGAGACAAATGGATCGTTGGGGGGCGAAGGGCCCAAGCGAGGGAGATCTAATTAGATCAGCAGCTAAGGCGAGGGAGCCAACATCCGCGTGCGAAGGTATGTTCTCAATTTTGAATTTCATTTCAGATGATAGTCTTATTTTTTATGCGTGTATTCTGGGTCTGGATATGGGTCCGTCCTACGCAGATCAAATTAAGAAAGTTCACATTATTAGAGAAGAGGCATTCAGACTCGCTATTTAGTGCGACCCGTAGCGCGTGTTAGGTGGGTAGGGGTAGATTTACCTATTAGTTTTATTCATGAGTTACATTTTCTGGAATGTTAGAGGGATGAGATCGAAGGTCAAGGCTAGATTAGTTAACGATACCATTAATAGGTTCAAACCAAAAATTTGCGCGCTTATTGAAACAAAGATTGTCGATCCGAAGGAGATTGACTTTCAAGGTCTGTCTTTGTTCAGAGATTTCGATTGGCAATTTAAGGCTTCTGTAGGTTTGTCCAGAGGGATCGCGGTAGGGATTGATTCCAAGTATTTTGATTATTTAGATGTAGTCATTGGGTGCTTCTCGGTTACCATTACGATTAGACGTAAAAGGGATGGGTGGATGCATATGGTTTCGTCGGTATACAGTCCTTGCAATTCTAACCGCAGAGAGGATTTTTGGGACGAATTGAGGAGTATTAGAAACTCATGGTCGGGACTGTCGGTTATCGGGGGGGATTTTAATATCACTAGATTTAGATGTGAACATATAGGGAGAGGTCCGGAAGAAAGAGACAGACATCGCTTTAACTTAACCATTAACGACCTCAACCTCATTGATATCCAGGGTAACGATAGAAGATTTACTTGGTCTAACATGTAGGTTAATCCGACCCTGGCTAAACTAGATCGTATTTTGGTGTCTACTGAGTGGGAGGACCTCTTCCCATTGGCATTGGTTAGGTCTATTCCTAGGTCCACGTCAGATCATTTACCGCTCTTCCTTGAAGGGGAGAGAGAGACTTCACGCCCTACACGTCAATTTAGGTTTGAGAAAGCATGGTCATTCAATGCGGAGCTCAGGACGATCATTCAGAGGTCTTGGGTTGCACCCACTAGAACAGGAGATGCGATAGCAAATTGGATTATCAAACTCAGAAGGCTTCGTAAATGCCTTCGAATTTGGGGAAAGAAAGAGTATGAGGAGAACAGGAACAGAAAAGAATGGTTGGTAAGAAGGACGCAGGAATTGGAATTGACGGAAGAGAATAGAGTATTGCAACAGGTGGAATTCTAGGAGCTAGCCTCCTGTAGAGCAGAACTTCATTTGATTGGGGAAAGGGAGGAATGCTACTGGAAACAGAGGTCCAGGATCCAGTGGTTAAGGGAGGGAGACTCGAACACCACATTCTTCCACAAGGTGGCCAACGGGAGAAGACGTCAGAACCATATAGGGGGTCTTATGGTAGGCGAAATCTGGACGGAGGACATCTCGGCTATAAGAAGTCATATTGATTCCTCTTTCAAAGAGGTATTGGGAAGGAAGAGAAGTTGTAGATGCGAACTTGATCGTGAAATGTGGAGCGAGTCAAGAATCGACGGGTGTGAGAGTATAGAGGGTCCCTTCAGCGAAGGGGAAGTAGTAATGGCGATCAAGAGCCTGGGGCAGGATAAGGCGCCGGGACCTGATGGGTTCCCCATCTTCTTCTACAAAAGTTACTGGCCTATCATCAGGAACGACTTCTTAGCTATCTTCCAAGAGATCCACGAGCAAGAGACTAAGGTAGAGTGGTTAAACTATGCTAATGTGGTCCTCATTCCGAAAAAGTCAGAGGTGCTTAGGGTATCGGATCTTAGACCTATTAGTCTTCTAAATGACTCGTTCAAGATCATTTCCAAAGTGTTGGCCAACAGGCTATCACCTCACCTAGCAGACATCGTAGATGCTTCTCAAAGTGGTTTTGTAAAAGGAAGGGATATCATGGACAGTATCGCGTCAGCCCACGAATTGGTCTTCCGTGGCAACAAAGATAAAATAGACGGATTCCTACTTAAACTGGACTTCGAAAAGGCTTATGACACAGTGGAGTGGGACTGTGTGGAGGAAGCATTCCATTTGAAAGGGTTTGGAGAAAAATGGAAGAGATGGATGAAGATGTGTGTGAGGACTGGAAAATCCTTTATCCAGTTTAATGGGGAGAGCGGCACGAAAATTAGATGCAAGAGAGGCCTAAGACAAGGTGACCGATTGTCGCCATTGATTTTTGCGATAATAGCTGACGGATTGAGGGAGATGAACAAAAGAGGTATTGAAAGTGGTATTATCAAGGGGGTTCAAGTCAAAGGGATCTCACAGTCACTATCAATTCTGCAGTACGCAGACGACACACTGATGTTCGGGGTGTCCAAAGTGGAGGAAATAGTGGCAATTAGAACTCTACTCAGATGTTTTGAGTACTGGTCGGGACTTGCTGTCAATATGCTAAAGAGCTGTGTGGTCAGCCTTAGCGATAACCATGTAAACTCGTTGGAGGTCACATCATCACTTATAGGTTGCGCCCAGGGGGTTTACCCCTTGCGATATCTAGGGACGCCAATTAGACCGGGAAAGATGAAAAAAAGAGGATTGGGAGCCGTTGATTGAAAAAATTGAGAAGAAGCTGGCCGGGTGGAAAGGTAAGTTTCTCTCATTCGGAGGGAGAATCACGCTTATCAACTCGGTACTCAGCAGCATGCCTTCCTACCTAATGTCCATTTATGAGATCCCCATCTGGGTGATTAAAAGAATCGATAGATCCAGGAGGTGGTTCCTATGGCAAGGGAACGGGGATGGGAAGGGAATCCCCCTGATGAAATGGGATCGAGTGTGCAAGAAGAAGGAGTTTGGAGGGCTGGGGATTATTAACCTAAGAGATATGAATAAGGCTCTTCTAGCCAAATGGTGGTGGAAGATGCACAAACAAAGGAAAGCTTGGTGGAGTAATTCGTTCATGAGATATAGACGGCGGAAGATTTACAGATTTGGAGGAAGGAGTCCTCAGGGCAAGACCTCATTTTTATGGAAAGGGATAGAAAAATTAGGGGAAGCTTTTCATGCTAATACACATGCAAAATAGGAAGTAGGGTGAACACGAGATTCTGGAAAGATAGATGGTGTGGTGTAAACACGTTTCAATCGCTATTTCCAGATCTTGTTCACGACGTAGACTCGATCGACGAACTTGTCAACGAAAGATGGAGGAATGGGAGATGGAGAATACGAGATGAAGAATCCCTTACAACGAAAAGTATTACGCAACTAGGAGAGCTCAAAGGTATGTTAGCAGGGATAGATCGGCCAACAAGTGGGGCTACAGATGAGAGAGAGTGGATGAGAGGGAAGGGGAGGTTGTTCTCGGTGTCGTCCATGTACGAGGTCCTGAACGACGGAGGAATCAGAAGTAAACACGTGAAGATCATCTGGAAGGCGCAAGTCCCGAGCAAGGTCAAAGCTTTTGCTTGGTTGACCCTCCACAACGCGATATTGACTAAAACGAACTTACAAAAACGCAATATTCCTATTAACATTATGTGCCAACAGTGTAACATGGATGAGGATGATACTGACCACTTATTCTTTCTCTGCCCTAGGGCCGTCTTAGTTTGGGAAGTCTTTGGGTTGGGTTTCAATACGGTAGAGACGCCGAAGAGGGTACAAGACATTTGGGGAGACTGGAGAAATAATAATATTAGAAAAGAACATAAGGCACAATGGGACATTACTGTGGGAGCGATTCTCTGGTCCTTATGGAGGGATAGAAATGATCTTTGCTTTCGTAACATTAGATGTCATTTCCATATTTTGCTCAGAAAAATTGTGGTGCTCATTCATGATTGGTCAGGTCATACAGGTCCGAGGAAGAGAAGTAGAGGAGACGGGGCAGAGTGATCGAGGGGGGGCAGGCAGCCGGGTCCAAAGGAGTAGCACCTTTTTCATTTCTTTCAGGGAGGAGAGAGATGCAACCCACAAGGACCGCAACTTTATAGGATGTCAGAGATCCTCGTTGGTGCATAGATGCTATGTTGTTGTTGTTTTCTTTTAGATTGCCTTTTTGTTGTGCCGATGAGCACTGTAGCTGACTGTATGTGAGTGGTACCGTCGAGTACTTTATGATGTATTTGGAGTTGTTTTGTATTCCCGTTAATTATCATTAATGAGATTGGTGACCTCGGTCACTCTTCAGCGCAAAAAAAAAAAAAAAAAAAAACTATTACAGACTTAATTTGACCAACAAGACTGAAAATTAATAGGTAAACTTGTCCATTTCAAAATTAAAACCAATATTTAGACAAAACTAAGCAATTGAGACCAATAATGAATGTTTTCCACCTCCAGTCAAGAACCCAGTTCTTGAATTATGCCGCTCCAACCCAGCAATACCAACATGCAGACACCCGAGAACAGAAACCCACCAAAGTGAAGGCTGCTGCACTCCCTAACTAGACCAATACATGACTGACCTTACTGGTAACCATGAAATATAAGAGCACGACAACAGCTCCGACCATAGCTAGGAACAGCTTACTTCTTCCTGGCAGCAGCCTTGGTGACCTTGGCACCAGTGGGATCCTTCTTCTCAACACTCTTGATAACTGCCCCAGTCACCGTCTGCCTCATATCCCTCACGGCAAAATGCCCAAGTGGAGTGGTGGGTACTCAGCAAAAGTCTCCACAACCATAGGCTTGGTGGGAATCATCTTCACCACACCAGCATCACCATTCTTCAAAAACTTGGGCTCCTTCTCAATCTCCTTTCCAGACCATTTGTTGTCAATCTTGGTGAGAATCTCAGCAAACTTGACAGCAATGTGGGAGGTGTGGCAGCCGAGCACTGGAGCATATCCATTGCCAATCTGTCCAGGTCCAGGGTGGTTCATGAAAATGACCTGAGATGTGAAGTTGGCTGCCTCCTTTGCTGGGTCATCCTTTAAGTTAGATGCAACGAACCCTCGCTTCAGATCCTTCACTGCAACATTCTTGACATTGAAACAAACATTGTCACTAGGGAGAGCCTCCTTGAGTGCTTCATGGTGCATCTCAACAGACTCAAGTTCAGTTGTCAATCCAATTGGGCCAAAGGTCACAACCATACCGGGTTTTACCACACCGGTCTCAACCGAAACCACAGGAACAGTTCCAATACCACCAATCTTGTAGACAGACATCTTGAAGAATTTTTTCCCAAAATGACCCTATTTTTGAAAGTTTTTCTCAAACCGCCCTGCTTTTTTTTATTCCCTAAATGCCCCCACTCACTTTTTGAAAAAGCGAGTCTGGAATAAATCCCCTCGCTTTTTCAAAAAACGAGTCTTAGGTTGAAAATTTTCAACCTCCCAAGACTCGCTTTTTGAAAAAGCGGGGGGAATTATCCCACACTCGCTTTTTCAAAATGCGAGTGTCGTTTGGGACCTAAACCCCCCCTCGCAAACAGATCTCACTTTCTCTCATTTCCTTCTCCTCTTCGCTCCCGAAACCCTAACCCATTATCGATAAGCCTCGATTTAAGCCCTTAACCCATCAAATTAGTTGTCGAATCACTCCGAAAATCTTCATTATCTCATCCCCGTTCAATTGGCCACTTCGTTTTTCTTGGTTCTTTTGATTTTGGTGGTGATTTCCGTGGCGTTCTTCAAATTGGGGGGTGAACGATTTGGGGGTAAAGATTGCGGTATATTTCTCAAACTCTATATTTTTTTAATGTTGTATATATATTTAGAATTATTTAGTTAGAAATTGGTTTATATTATTGGAGGTACAATATGCATAGTGTTGATATTGTGAAAAAATCAGGATAATATTTCGGGGTAATTTGGGTGTCAAATTTGGATAGTGTCTGTCGGTGGAGGTGGAGTTGTATTAGTTTTAAAAAGTGGATAATTGTAGAATTTGTGGGTAAAATTTGGATATAGTTATTAATAATTGTATGTTCGTATGTGTTCTATATTTGTTGGTTATATATTTTGGTAATGTTAATAACGATTGCTTTTAGTTGTAGGATACTCTATTTTTAAAAAAATAGCACGGACGATGGGAAATGTGGAGGTAGGATCTAGTAGTAGACCTAATCGTGGCAATGGACCACGTACATCTTTCGGCCCACCTCCTCGCGGTGGACGTGGTGGTCGCCGTGGTGGTACCACACATACTAATGTAAGCTTATAATTTTCTAAATTCGATTTGTTACATTATCATACAATTAAATATTACATTTCTCTGCTGATGTAAATGTTGTTGTTGTTTTACAGGTCCCAAATAACCCAAATGTGGCAGGTACTTCTTCTCCGGCCCCTTCTTCATCTACTATTCCCCTTGGAGGTCCGGGTCCCCTTGACCCCACTATTCTTACTCTTCAGTCGTAGTATCATTCGAGAGATGTGTGGGAAGGCGATTCGAAGGAATGTACATTCTGTGGGGGTCATCCACTACCTATGCACCCACGGATTCACTAGATCTTAAGGGATTGCAGACTATACGGTATTGCACTAATGAGCTCCATCAAGTGCGATCGGCTACTGCTTACAGCACTCCTTGAGAGATGGCGCCCTGAAACACACAGCTTCCACCTTACAGTTAGGGAGATGACTGTGTCGTTGCAGGACGTTTCAGTACTCACCGGCCTTCCGGTAGATGGGTAGGCAGTGACATGATCAATGGACTTCGACCCGACATATTTAGTGGAACAATATCTCGGTGTCAAAGTGGAGACCGGAGTAGTGAATGGAAAACAGATTCGGTTGAAGTGGTTAAAGGAAAAATTCAAGAACCGATTGAGAGATGATTCGACTGATAAGGAGGTCCATTGCTACTGCATGGCCTACATTCTGACACTATTTGGAGGGGTGTTGTTCCCTAATTCCAGCGGACACTCTGTCCCCTTGATGTACCTCCCGCTGATTGCAGGTCTAGGACGAGTTAATCAGTACAGTTGGGGTAGTGCCACCTTAGCATCCCTCTACAGGAGTTTGTGCCTGTGTAGTCTCGATTCTGTGCAGATGAATGGATAGATGATACTGCTTCAAGTGTGGAGTTGGGAGCGTATCCACGTGGGTCGTCCTGTAGTGCGAAAGCAATCACCCCACTGGATCCATCTCTCCGAGGACCAGCACATGCTACCTCCTCTTGGTGTGTACTGGTCCGGTAACCTTACTTGGACTGCCAACCCCAACAGGAGTCTGACCTACTTCCGTGATGAGTTGGACAGGTTGGCAGATAATTGCGTAGTGTGGATGCCCTACACGGAGGTGCGTCTAGCTCGACTGTCACCTATTTTCCTGTATAGGCGTGATCTGTGACTGATGAAAGCACATTTGATCAACTTTAGCACAATTGAGTTCTATTATGTCAACAGAGTGCTTCAACAGTTTGGTCTACAGCAGACGATTCATGTTGCCGAACCATTTAATGCGGACATGCATGCAATCACTGGAATGGATCGTCAATCAGGACATAATTGGGCCGCCAGCTTCTCGACATATATGGAGAGATGGAATCTACACAGGTTTGAGGAAATCATTGAGAACATTCCTCCATTTGATCGAACCATGCATGAGAACTATATGGGCTGGTATGGGAGGATGACAAGGCGATAGATCTCTTCGACAGGACAAACTCTTGCAGGTGTGGTGGTACGATACGTCAACCGACAGCCGAACCAGTAGATCTACATTCAATGTACTTGCCTATGTTTCAACCGAAGACATCAGCTATTCGTACGATTGTAAATTTTTAAGTACTGTTAAATTCATCAAAGTTATTATAGTATTTTGATTTACATATACATTTACTGTAATTAATATTTCAACTTATTATGTTTTGTAGCTAACCGAGACTTGGAGTATAGGCAAAAAATGTGCTGCTGTGTTGAGTAGCAACGTCGCCGATGCGGTAAAGGACTTCGCATGTGAGATGCTGACGTCCTGTCGTGCACAAGCTGATGCTGTTGGAGATATCACGCCCCGCTTCCCAAAAATACAGAATACGGGCACGTAACATTGGCCCAGCGAATGATTAACGTCACTCATAAGCTGTTTATCCGAATAACTCAACAACATAATCAATACAGAACAAATGCGTAGGCAAAATAATTATCTCATGAACAAAAAATACTTGGAATAAAGCAATATAGTATCCAAATACAATAATAATAATGCAACGTCTGGAAACAATAATAAAATCCGGGACATATGCCCAAAACAATAATAATCCCAATCCAAAAATAAATATAAGTCTCAGTACATTAAGTCATTTAAAGCGATAAGCAAATTAAAAGCAGAAATCTTCAAAATGTTTGTTCTCCAACTCCAACAGGCAATTCTTCTTCATTACCTGTAAATATTTCATCTAAAAAATGGAAAAAATAATTGTCCTTAGAGCAAGTCATGGACAGCAAGTAGAGAAAGCAGGAAACAATGGAATAACGGTATAACAACGAAATAATGGATCAATAGGAATCAATAACATGACATGATAATAATAATCAATAACATGGTAACTAATACAACGGTGTAACGGTGAACTAATATTCGGTAACGGTAAACAACGGTTAATATCAATATCACTTAAACAATATTGGATACAAATAGGAACAATGATGAATAATATACAATGTCGGTGATGTGTCAATTCTTATGTCTATTATTCATTTTAACTCCTAACTAATGCATGTACTACTGTGTCCTATGTGTGACGTACCACAGGTTCGATGCATACAATCAATTTCGTTTAGACTCAAGTGGTGCACTCGGGAGATCATGTACTTGGCAACAGTAACGGTAAAAACTATCCACCTTTCGGTGTATGAAACGGTCATCGGCAACGATACGGTACACGATAGATTGGGTTACTGCCATAACCACAATCACACGATAAAACGGTAGCCGGAACGGTAATTAGGGAAACACGGGCCCCTCCTCCAAGTACAGTCACTACTTTGTTCACTACTTAAATTACCCTTTAAACTCCGGTTTATTAATTATTTATCAATGCAACAACACAATATGTATTTCATGGACAATTCGGCGAACGATAGTATCAATAGGGAAACAATAGGTTGATAACATGGATAGGACGGTTAAAATAGGGACAATAGCTCATTGGGAACATGCAATGCAACATACATTCATTAAGTCATGCAATAACACAACATAGGAATTATTAACCCATTAAAAAGTAGTATCCAGAATTCTGGACAGCACGTGCAACCTGTACAAAAAGGAAGTTTCCCGCTGACTCAGAAATCGAAAGTTGAATCCGTCAGAAAATCTCGAAACTAGACTTCCATACGGTTCCAACGCATACTTAAAGTTTAAATTCTGACAATAGTAGCTAGGTCAAACACATGTTTCTTTTCAGGTTTTATGTTCAGGCAGAAATTCGACATCTTATTATTTTAATTTTTGAATCAGCAAAACCTCAACATTAAAATCAGTAAAAATATAATCTAGACTCCTAAACATGTTAAGCAACAATCTGAAAATTTTCATAGCAAAATTCTATAATCTGATCAGCCTTTTTACTGTTTAAACATGAAAGGTTCGAGAATCTGAAAATCTGAAAGTAAAAACACAGTTGTAATAAAATGGGCATAACCTTTACTACAAAACTTGTAATTCAAAAATTCTGGATGCTATTGACATCTAGACACTCGGGGCTACATTTCATATTCAGAAAATATTTCATTTTAATATCATTTACTGGTTCAAAAATAGCGATCAAAGTTCAGGTTAGCATGCATGTACAGTTCTTAGGGTATTTTTCTTGAAAATAAAATTAGTTGAACATGTCGGGAATCGATTCTATAGTCAATAAATTATGTAACTAGCATGATAGGTGTCCAAACATGATAAATAAAATTTAGAACACACACATATACAAGTTTAACATCAATCAATCATCAAACGATCAAACGATATACAACCTAACAATTGTCTCTACAATAATTTATTTGTGTTGTGACTTGTATGAATAACCATTTTATCAATTCTATATGCATTCATGAAAGATCTAAACTTTAGAGTCAAAGTGGCACGATGTTAAGAATATTGGGGTTAGCTCGTGTAAACCATCAATAGACCCAACGAAAGAGATAACAAAAGGGTAATACGATAACAAAAGGATCTACTTGCAAGAATTTCAATAACACTTGAATTTGATACAATTAGCAATTCAAGAGGACGGTGACTTGCCTGTTAACCGGTGAAAACGAATACCAAAAATAATGGAATATGAATCCCGAAGCAACGAACTCACGAACTAGCAACTTAATACGCACAATACACATGCAATAAAGATCCCAAAAGCAATAACAACAACTAAAGCAAGAGAGCACAGCAACATATCCAAAAGACAGCAGCAACGACGGAGGGGGAGAGCGCCGGCCAAGGGCGGCGCTGACTGGCAGCACGTTGTCGGAGGTAGGCGGTGCGAGGGGCAGGGCGGCGCTAGTAGGCATCGCCGGCGATCGAAACTGGGAGCAGAGGAATCGGGATATGAGGGTTGATGGGTTTAGGGGTTTGAAAGTTTCGTTAATGGCAAGAACGGGGAAAGGGGGTGTACGGGGATGGCATTTGGGCACGTGGGTGTCGGAGGGAGGCGACGGGGAGTAGTCGATGGGAGTTGGGGGTCGCCGGAAGTGGAGGACTCGCTGGAATTTGGCCAGGGAAGGTGAACCAGTAATGGGTCTGTTTGGGGAGAGAGAAAGAGGAGAGAGAACGGGAGGAGAGAGAGAGCACGGCTAGGGTTTCGATTTGTGTGCAGAAATTAGGATTTACAGTAGAGTTGTATTTATAGGATATAATTTGGGTACTGGGTTGATGAATTAGAGTCCAATAATAGCGGATTTAGGTCAAGAACACATCAAATTGGGTTTAGGGTTCAATATGAGATAGATCAAAATCAACGGGGTTCAAATAAAAATACCCACAATTAGATAGAAGAAAATAGAATTAACAAAATAGTCCAATCACGAAAACAAAGAATTCCACGAACAAAAATTTGAATCCCAATAAATAAATAAACAACACAAATGGATAGAATATAAACTTGGCTTGAAAATAATTTGAAAATTCGCAAACAAAATCAGATCCGATATAATAATAAAATAATCCAATATATGAATTTTAAATAGAAAATCATGAAATAACAATTTATAATTATAATAGTAAATAATTATACAATAACATAGTATTCGGGTTTAGCAATTTTATTAAAATAATCCAATAATAATAATATATTTGTTTTAAGCTCAAATATAAATAGCCGATCAATAAGATGTAGAAGATAAGATCAAAATACAACATCAGTCGAAATAAATAAAATTTTTGTTTAGAAAATACTTTAATAAAGATCCAAAACGAATTTAACACAAAATAAATTTACAAAAATTCAAATTATAGAAATTATGCAGAAAATACTAATTATCGGAAATGGGGATTACAGGAGAAGGGGCAACCTTGGATGCTATTCTAAACACTCCCGCTCATCGAACCAGTGCACGTGCTCCTCGTGTGAAGAAAGTTGCCCACAAACCACCACGTCAGCCTAGAAATGAGGAAGAACAAGAGGATGAAGTTCAAGAAGCTGAGATTCAAGTAGAGGGGGCAGAACAATAAGAGGAAGAGGAGCCGATAATAATATCCGGTGTGACACAGAAAACTCCATCACCACGAGGTAAAAAGCAACGGCGACCTCCCACATTCTTCACCCCTGACCCGTGAAGCATCTTGATATTTTGTAGATGTGATTTATTGTTTGTAATTTTAATGTGTTAATGTGATTTATTGTGTGTATCAATCATGTACTCAAGTTTTGAAATATGGAATATATGAAGTACGGAATTTTGGTATGGGGTGTGTGAGTTTGATGTTTTAATTTTATGGTTTTGTGAAATTTTATGGTTGTGTGAATGTGATGTTCGGTTGGAATTGTTTTTGATATGTTGGTGAAAGTGAAATAGATGTGAGAGTTGGGTTAATGTGGAATGGTGTTGAAATGGGTACACTTGAGAGGTTATTGAAGTCGAATTGATGTGAATAATGGGTTGAAGCTGATGCCCGAGAAATGTGTAGGGTTTATGTCCCACCAAGAGATCAAATATTAGTGTTTTCTGCATACAGACCCAAGTAAACAGCTTGCTTTTTCAAAAAGCGAGTGTTGTTCTTTTCATTTTCCAGAGCTAAGGTATCCTCTGGAAAATAAACCACTCAACAGTCGCTTTTCGAAAAAGTGAGGCTATTTTCACTAAACTCGCTTTTTCACAAAGCAAGCCTTGAGTTTTTATACTTTTTTACAAGCAGACTCAAGACTCGCTTTCTGAGAAAGCGAGCCTAGTCAATACCTCCACGCTTTCTCGGAAAGCGACTATGTGGGTTAGTCGAAAACCAGAGAAGGCTTGATCTCTGGATAACACTGGACTGAAGACTCGCTTTCTGAAACACCGAGTTATTTTGTACCAAACTCGCTTTCTCAGAAAGCGAGTCTTGGGCCTGCTGATAAAAACTTACAGGCTAAAGACTCGCTTTCTGAGAAAGCGAGGAGATATCTAAAAGACTCGCTTTTCGGAAAAGCGAGTCTTGTCTAGAAAAATGAAATCTTCACATTAGATTACAATACTCATCACGCAACTATCACACTCTTACGTAAAGAATCGATACAAACAATTTTTCAAAATAAAACTTTGTATTCTCTTTCTTCACAATTTAGTAGAATTACAAAGTCCAAATTAAAAAGTACAGTTACAAGCATACAATGGTTAATTGTTTTGAGTTCCACTATTAATGCATCGCCGCTTATTGTATCCATGCAAACCACATTTTGAATTTCATCCCCGTACCACGGCTTGACCTATCTCTTACATCCATGTCATTTCGAATTCTCGTAGATCTAGGCCTCCCCTTCCTTTTACGTCGCAAACTAGCATCAGGTACGAGTTTTGGTCCATCAATAATAGGCCAATATGCTAGATCTAGAATAGGATGAAACACGGGAGCATATGTTTGTGCTAATAAAGTTACAAGGTAAAATTTATCAACCAGATGCTTGTGATCGATTGCACGATATGCACAAGCTACCAGTACATGAGAACATAGAATAAAATGTAGATGAAATTTCATACATGTGCATGTTTTCGTTCCCAAATTCACATGTGCAAGTTCCCACCCTTCCTTTCTCCACTTACCATGCGTATACCCGTTCTCCCTGAAAAAACTCCAAGTTGATGATGGAACATTGTAACCTCATGTCGGTTTGCTCTCTCACGGCGACTATCGAATAGTTCATGTACTCTTCGAGCAAAAAGCATCCCTTCAGATAAAATCTTACTTGCTTCCTGTCGACAAGTAGTAAAATAAGAGTTCAGACGTAAGAAGATCGTCTCAACAATCGCAGTTACTGGCAAACTACGGATGCCTTTCAAGACTGAATTGAAGACTTCTGACAGGTTCGTAGTCATTATGCCGTATCTTCGATCTTCATCTGCGTAAAGTGTCCATTTCTCAACCAGCTTCTCTTTCAACCAATTAGCCGCCTCGACATTGACAGTTTCAAGTTCAGCAAGTTTGGCCATGAACTTTTTGGGTTGGCTTTGACATGATATAATTTTGGCCTTTTTTCACAATGCCTTGCTACCAAATTTACCAAAGAAATTTATACCAAAATAATGCATACAATAACGATGATATGCATTAGGTTCGTTCCAAGCACCATTTTGTAAATCCATAGCAGACATTATACCAACATGACGATCCACACACAACTCAGTACGATCGGTGACATAATACCGGATGCAACTCATGAACCATGTCCACGTATTTATACTCTCTCCATCAACCAATGCAAATGCAAAAGGAAATAAGCAATCATTTGCATCTGGGGAAACAGCAATTAGCAAACAACCCTTGTACTTACCGTACAAGTGAGTTCCGTCAACACTAATAACAGGTCAGCAAGACTTGAAACCTTCAATCGAAGGACCAAATGCCCAAAATACTCCATTGAATATTTCCTCGCTAGGACTTGACTCATATTTATCCCAGTGAACAACGGTTCCTGTATTTGCTGCTTGAATTGCTGTCAGTAGAAAAGGCAACTTCGTATATGCTTCTTCAAAGGTACCATACAACCTCTCAATCGCTTTTTGTTTTGCTATCCAAACTTTCTTATACAAAATCTGATAATTATATTGTATTTTCACTATCTCAATAATTGACCGCGGTATTAAACCGGTATCCTTCTTCACCACATCAACAATCAGATTACAAACAAGGTTGCAATCAATTTTACGGTGATCCTGATTCAACGTGGGATTCGTACAAGTGTGAGGCCCAACTAACTTCTTCACCACAAAATTCATCCCGCCTTTTGGAACCATTGCTCGTAATCTCTAAGGGCAGCCACCATTACTTACTCCTGGGGGACCTTGCACGATCTCCTCAATGGTACGTTTTCTAGGTGTCATTTTGCATTTAACAGTGTACAGTGACGGTGTAGATTTCAAGGTGATGAATTCACGATGTTTTTTGATGGAATACATCTTCACAGCCTATTGAATTGACTCCTTACTTACAAACTCCTGTCCAACGTACAATTCGTCTACATTGAATGAACCAGACGACTCTTGTGGAACTGGGTGTACTCTAGCACCTTGAGCCATCTCCTCGATAACATGAGCGTCAACATTGGCGTAGCTATAAGTAGCTCTGAATTCATTAGAACTGTTGTTCGTAGGATTTACATTTGCTACATCATCATCTTCGTCTCCGTCATCATTTTTAACACTATCATCAACTTCATCGTCTGTTTCTTCCTCTTCTTCATCATCGTCTAATAAGTTGTTGTTAATGACTGCATTTTGAAAGAGTTCAAATACACTGTCATTTGGAACATAGTCAAGAACCGGACTAGGTTGGCATGGCAACTCAACATCTGTAGAATCCAGGTTTGTTGTATTTGTGAAGGTGTTTTCTTGTGAGGACAGTGAATTTGGTTGTGAAGATTGAGCGGGGTTAGATCTCATCTGCTGTGTAGGTACCACCCTTACGAAGCTTGAACTAGGAATATCATGTGGCTGAGCATTCAAAATTTGAATTTGCTGAATATATAACTCTAATGCAGACCAAGAACAATTGGGATCAAATGTCCTAGCAATCATTAACTTCATAACATTATCAGTAGATATGGGAACTGTTATAAAATACTGACCATCTCCTCTTCCTGCTGCGTATCGAGCTAAAATTTTCACATTCCTTTGATTCTTATCCCAATTAGTAACTTCATATATTTTCTCAACTACTTCTTCAAATGTAATGGTACGGGTACCCAAACTATTTCCGGATCCAACACACTATAACAACAACCAATCTTTGGATCACGAATTATTTCACCACCAAAGTATAACCAAATAGGAATCTCCAAATCCATACCTACGTTAATTTATACCAAAATACGAGTTATTTTCTACCCATAAACAAAACCTATGGAAATTAACAAAATAATAGGGCAATAAACATCATACCTTCACAAGATTATTTGAAAAGAAATTTGTCGTAGATGTTTGGGTCAAATAGTTGAAGTTGCTTTCCTCTTCAAGTATACCAAAATTCCAAAATTTTAACCTCTATCGAAAGATGGGTTTAAGGTTTCCAAAGCAATTTTATGGGTTACGCCACAAATTTCGGTGGTACTTTGACGAATCTGAGATGAGAGATGGGTTAGGGTTTCGGGGTTAGAAGGGGAGGAGGAAGATAGAGAAATAAAGTGAATATGAGATCGGATATCAGGCGTGGGGGGATTAATCCCCAAATCGACACTCGCTTTTTCAAAAAGCGAGTTTGGGATAAATCCCCTCGCTTTTTGAAAAAGCCAGTGTTGCTGGGCAAAAAAGATCCACACCCTGCTTTTTCAAAAAGCGAGTCTTTGGAGGTTGAAAATTTGCAACCTAAGACTCGCTTTTTGAAAAAGCGAGGGGATTTATCCCAGACTCGCTTTTTCAAAAAGCGAGTGGGGCGTTTAGGGAATAAAAAAAAGCAGGGCAGTTTGGGAAAAACTTTCAAAAAAGGGTCATTTTGGGAAAAAATTCCATCTTGAAGGGGAAGCCGAAGGGGCTTGTCTGATGGCCTTAGGCTCATTGATCAATCAAAGCCTCAAGCAGAGTGAGACCCTTCTACCACTCATGGATGGACGGATCCAGGATTGAAAAGTGGGGGACAGGTAATTTATATATATATATATATATATATATATATATATATATATATATATATATATATATAACATAACAAGGTAAAAATTTTAAAACATTTACACTTAGAATGAATGGAATAGAGTTTGGCTTAGGCCCAAAAAAATAAATAGAAGACCCAAATATATATGGGAACATTCCTAATATTTTTAAAATATATATAAAGGTTGCAAAAATCCCCCCGAATCTGTCAATCATGTTTCGAACCCAGAGGCGGGGGGCAAAAGGAATCTTGTCAGGATTGTAACCAACATTCTTCAAGTATGACACACTTCCTTGATGATTTCATCTATGAAACACGGGTACTCAAAAATGGGTCTCACACCAGTATCAAGTGTGTATCCGGGTCGGGTACGCCCGGATACGTATCCAGTGTGTATCTGGTCATTTAATTAATTAATTATATCTCCACTACTATAATGGGAGAAGGCCTTAGTGTAATTTTTCCATCTACCAACTCGTGCAACACACGTACATAACTATTGTAAATGAAGTTTTAGATCAAATCCAGACTACGTCTGAACTTTTTACTCTTAAAAAAACTATATTTATTAAGACGTGCATCGCACGTGTAAACTACTAGTATATATAACTCATGTGCGAGCAGTGCGCCCGAGGTGCGAACGGGTGCACCCCGTTTGTATTATATTATTTTAAAAAATACATAATATCTCTTTCTCTCTCTCATTTCAAATCTGAAAACTCTCTATCTCAAACAAATTGCTCCCTCACTCTTTCCCCCAGCCTGCCGTCGCCAATAGAAGCCTTATCCCGCATTTGCCGCCATCGCCTCCCTCGCTTACCTTCGCCATCGCCAACCACCACCAATCAAACTTGAGCCTGCCTTCGCCCTCGCCAATCGAAGCCTGAGCCTGCCTTCGCCATCGCCCATCGCCAATCGAAGCCTGAATCGCTTCCGTCGCCTGCCTTCGCCGACCACCGCTGTCGTGTCTCTTCCTTTCTTTACTGTTATGCCACTTCATCTCTCCCAAAGTTTGATCTTTCTTCCTGTATACAAATTAGATGAGAATGAATGAGAAGTATGAAATATTGAATCATTTGGAATGAATGAGAAATATGAAATGAATTAGATGTGTTTGTCTGTTAGTTTGTTAGTTTTTTGTTAGTCTGTTAGTAGTTCACTGAGGAATATTGAGTTAATAGTTCTTTTTTAGTTTACTTTTAGTTTGGTAGTTTTTAATTGTTAGTTCACTGAGTTAGTTCAGTGAGAAATTGTTAGTTCACTATAAGTGTACTGTTATTAGTTTGTTAGTTACTTAGTTTTTAATTATCAGTTTATTAGTTTTTAATTGTTAGAGTGAGAATGATTGTCACTGTTAGGTTTACTAGCTCACTGAGATTGATTGTTAATTGTTACTTTTTAATTATAAAATGTAATAGTTTTGAATCATAAGTTGCTTAATATTATGTTAATATGTTAAATTTCTACCTATTCTTATGTTTTTGAAAATCTTTAATTGCTAATCTGTTGTTTCAATTTAGGACTTTCTCATCTTTGAAGCTCCCACCAATGAAAAGCAAAAACGTCATATGTGCAAAATGAAGATATAATTATATTTAGAATTTCTAGATTACAATCATTTTTCTAGTTATTTTAATTTATAAAATTTCATATTTTTTTCAAACATAATATACATTAAATTTTTTTTTTATATTCAATGTACCCAAAATTGTATTCATATCCTAATTTTTTGAGAAATCACGTATCTCCATACTCAAGTCTTGACGTACCCATATTTTGTACCCGTGTCCATGCTACATAGGATTTCATCATACCTGGACTTTGAGTACTTGGGTGTGGTTGCATCCATATGTAATTCAACATGGGTAACATTAAATACTAGTATGTACTAGATTTGCCAGTGGGCACGTGCCTACGGCACGTCTTCAGAACGATACAGCATATGAAAAGCCTTGTAAACAGTAAATCAGCAATTATATAGCTCAAGTTTGAATACTATGACAATAATTAGTTGTGAATATAAGTCCATGTTTCCATAAGTATATATATATATATATATATATATATATATATATATATATATAGAGAGAGAGAGAGAGAGAGAGAGAGAGAGAGAGAGAGAGAGAGAGAGATAATTAAATAAATAAAGGAGTTGTTTTGGGGGAATTTGAATTTGAGTTTTGGGGGAAAATTTTTGGGAGAAAAATGTGTTTTGTGAGGTTAGATCTGGACCTTTGATTTTGGGAGGATTGAAGGAGAGCCACTTGATAGCTTTCTTTGTATTTTATTATATAGATTAGGAAATTTAAATGGTTTCATTATGTATTACGTACCTTGTTAACTGTTTCTAGACAACGATGGTTTCATTATGTATTACTTACCTTGTTACAGCAGTAAATCATCTACTTCACACCAAAGGTGAAAGCAAGCAGAGCATGCTCACGGGTCTGTCCATCCTTTGAGATACCAGCTTCGAAGCCACCAGTTGTGGAATCAGTGATGAGGACAGCACAGTCAGCCTGTGAAGTACCCATGATCATGTTCTTGATGAAGTCACAATGCCCTAGTGCATCGATAACTGTACAGTAGTACTTGGTAATCTCAGACTTCCACAGAGCAATATCGAGATGGTGATACCACGTTCCCTCTCAGCCTTGAGCTTGTCGAGGACCCATGCATACTTGAACGACCTCTTGTTCATCTCGGTAGTTTCCTTCTCAAATCTTTCGGTAACACGCTTGTCAATTCCTCCAAGCTTGTAATTTGTAAATGAGATGACCTGTAGTGGTCAACTTGCCAGTGTCAACTATTGGAATATAGTAAGTGCTATTGTGTATATTCTGTTTTCTAATCTATAGGAAACAGATTCCCCAAATCTCTCACCTCTCAATCTTCTCTCAATTTCCTTTCTTCTCCTCCAAGAATGTAATCCTTATATATAGATGTATACAGTAAAGAATAAAGATGAATAAGAAATAACAATTATTTTATCCCAAATCTATTTTCAACATGGTATTAGAGCCTAACCAGATCTAGGCTAGTTGAAGAAGAAGAAGAGAATGAGGTGATCGGATCTGACATCTCCATCCCAATCCGATCCCGACCAAACCCTGATCCCCGAACATCCTCATCGGCCCCGATCCCGACCAAACCCCGATCCCTGAACCTCCTCGTAGACCCGATCCTCGTCGACCCCGATCCTCGCTGCCATCGAGCCCATCGCCGATCTTCGTCGACCCCAATCCCACAACCCTCGTTGCCCAACCGTCGACTGCCGACTCCAGTCATCCCGTTGTTGTCTTCTGTCGAGCATCCACGGCAAGACAGTCGTCGCCCTACCACCGCTATCCCTCAACCTCCTGATCGCCGGCTCACAGTGATCACCATCCCACTTGTAGACCCCTGCAGTCGCGCTCCAGTGCCCCACCTCCTCATCGTCCACCTGTCGTCCTCCTTACCATCCTTACCCATCGTCCACCCGTAGATTTACCACTCGCCCTCCTTACCCTCCTCAACTTCCCACCCATCGTCCCGAAGCCTGATCAGATCAGATCTGTTCGATCCAGATTCGTTGTTTGTTGATGTGGAAGATCTAGTGTGTTGAAGATCAAAATTTCGTTTGCTGTTTGTTGAAGACTTGGAGTTGTTATTGGCCAAGTTGTGTCGTTTGCTATTGGTTGCTGAAGATCAGATCGATAGTTTTTTTTGTGCCGCTACCATGGGACAAACTGATGGAACTGAGAAGAGAATTGGACTCGCCTCTACATTAGTTACAACTGCATGTAATGATGGTAAGGTATTTAATATTTCTACCTCTATTATGAATAATGCATGGATAATTGATTCGAGTGCTACCGACCATATGACTTTTGATTCTAGACAAGTTCAAAATTTTCAACCATCCACCAAATCAACTGTGTCCAATGCCAATGGTGATCCTGCCACTGTTACTGCCGAGGGTACCATACCTCTCATAAACAATCTAACCTTAGATACTACCCTAGTTGTGCCATCTTTGATTTTAACCTATTATCTGTTGCTTAAATAACTACCTCCTTACATTGTATTGTAGTCTTTTGTCCTTCACATTCTGTGTTTATGGATATTCGGACTCGCAAGACGATTGGTTATGAGGTTAGACACGGGAAGCTCTATTACCTAGATTTAGAATCTGAAAGTTCAAGTAAATTGACTCAAACTCTAAGTGTGGAATGATCCGAAGATGAGAAGAAGAAATCAGATATTTGGCTATGGCATCGACGTCTAGGGCATGTTTCATTTGGTTATTTGAAAAAATTATTTTCAAGTTTATTTTTGAAGTTGGATATTTATGCCTTTCGGTGTGATGTGTGAACTCGCAAAAGGTCACCGTGTCTCTTTTCCTCCAAATCCAAATAGAAGCTCTCTTCCTTTTATGATTATTCATTCTGATGTTTGGGGTCCATCCAAAACCACTACATTTGGAGGAGCCAAATGGTTTGTGATATTTATTGATGACTGTACTCGTATGACATAGATTTGTTTGATGAAGTCGAAAAGTGAAGTTAGTGACTTATTTCAGAAATTTCACAAGCATGTTATGATTCAGTATAAATCATAAATTCAAGTTCTTAGGAGTGATAATGGCGGAAAGTACTTGAGTTTGAATCTGCAAAAATATTTGGTGGAACACGGCATTGTTCACCAGACTACATGCTCATATACACCTCAATAGAATCTGGTAATAGACATTTGTTTGAGGTGGTCGGTGCTTCTCTTATCCATGAAAATATGATACTCATTTATTGGGGAGAAGCCCTTGCTATAACGCCCCAGATCCCCGTTACCGGACATCGTGACGCAACCAGAATCTTTGTCTTCAAATGCATCTCAACACAGTAATAACACGGAAATTTGAAAACTTTTTATTTCCAAATAAAGTCATTACATCATCAATTACCACTAGTATCTTGTTCTTGAACAAGAATACAAATTACATTAACACATTACATCTTATTACAAAATATTTACCAACTCCTCTTGTAAAGCTATCAGTTGTCTCTCGGAATGGTAATCGACTGGTCACCGCCGAAACTCCACTGAGTGGTCAATCTGCTTCCCTAGAACTTGCCCATCGGCTTGAGTCTTCCGCTGTGCAACTCTGATATTTCTGCACCTGCTCGAAAGGTAGGACCGGTACCTAAAAGGTGGGAAACGTCAGTAATTCTACTGATGCAATGCTAATAAGAAACAATGATCTCCAAACTGGCAACCACAAACCATCTTGAATGGGAAAAGAAACGTGCATCCTAATTTCCTGGTGTTCATGTATGCCATGATCAACTAAATGCACCAGTCACATGCCTTATTCTAATGCAGCAAGACTTTGGACTCTGGATCCGCATGCATCCCATACTACATAAATTCCAGAGAGTTCGCCTCTTCTGATTGTAGGGTTCATTCCCTCGCCATGCATCCTACCCTTGTACTCATCATATTCCCAATAGATATCCGTGTCTGAGGAGGTTACAGTCACTCGGTCTAGTCCCGTAGTGCACTCCCTAAAGTGGTGGTCCCATTTGCCACTTAGTACCCGCGCACGGACCTCACTCAAAAAACTGTGTCAAACCTTCCTGTACAAAACCATGTACCCAATGACGTCAATGATTCACATATAGAACAAAACCCACGCGCATAGGAACATGACGGCCTCGAGGGTCAAATCCCCCTATCCGATAGGAGCTCCTCTTCCGTTCCTTACCCTGACTATTTAGGAATTAACAGATTGAGATATGAGACACGCGAACTCAAAACCTGAGAACCAAATCTGTATCCCTACGACGGGAAAAATACAACACCCAACTATGATATGCTAGTACTAATGCAATATACATACACCTAATACACTACTCTAATCCAAGACTCACTCTAACCATTCAGGTAAAAGATTGCTCCCAAAACTCTGCCCATCGACCACTGGCCCCGGCGACGCAAGTCCTGCTCGCCACTTCCCCTAGTTTGGAATCGTCCCTCACCATGGCCCGCGTTCATCCTTAACCGCCATGAATACACCTCGATGGCACCAACTTGGACATCCAATACCTCGGCGGAAGTTCAAATCTTGTGTCGATAAACGTAGGATATCACCCTACCCTTGTGACTAACTCGAGTCACAACATCCTCAACAGGAGCCAAACATCAACAAGACCAGCAATAGACACCATTCATCCCCAAACATCGAGTTAACAACTCTTAGGTACACAAGGGAAAAGGTTCATCCAACACTTAGTCAAAAACCATGACTAAACAAACTACGGTATTTCTGCCTGAAACTTAAAAGGATCATAACTCCCACAATACAACTCAGATTTAGGTGTTCAAGCCCAATCTAGAAAGGTAAAGACCTAGGCTACAACTATCTAGTTAACTAGTTGAACATCACCTCAGATTCAGTCATCTAAATCCTCAAATTAGCCTCACAAACCTCAGCTTGTGTACTTTCTGTACACTGGCTGCACCTTACCGATAGCATAAAACTCTACCTGCTCATCGGAATGATGCAAATCCAGGTTCTGTGGAAAGGTGTGAATGTCCTCTACAACTTTCTAGTTGATCACCAATCCCAATTGTTTCATTTGATTACCCTAAAACAGTCATTTCTCTCAGGTATACAGAACCACACATAAGGCTTTACTCAAAGAGAGCCTTCATCTCAAAATCTGGTTTCTGTCCAATCTTTCTAAAATCATATCTACTCACAGGAATTTCTCCAAATAGGGCTTTTTGGAAAGTTCTAGATGTCTACTACAAATTCCTAGTTTTACTCTTTCTCCAATTCTGCTCATTACAGAGCCATAAAAGTATCATCTTATCATATTGTCAATACTGACTGAGTTCTGCTTAATTCATGCTAAAATATTCATCATAAATCACACACTTAACCAATGATCATCAAATTTGCATTACAGAAACTAGACATCATTATGTATAAATGTAAAAAAGTTTCACATCCAAATTCCAAGTAATCAAGGAGTTCTACCTGTTATAAATATGCATAGAAGTTCTGCTATTCTTCAGTTACTGTCTTGACTACTCTTGATTAATTAATTTTGAACATGCATCAAATCGCATCCAAATAATTTCATGATTTTTCTATGGAGTCCAGATACAAGCAAGATAACATGGTCCAATTTTCAGAAATAGATCGTGAGTCAATTAATTCTAAGAATTCCCACAAGTTTAGTTGTTACAATAGACAGACCCAGTTTCTGCCTTACGACTCAGTCCTCTAAATGGATTTTATTAAAATATCAAATATCATCAAAAAATTCTGAAATAAATCATGTAGCTTCTAGACATACATGAGACCATTCTGTGAAAATTTCAAGATCAAATTCCATTTTTTTTTCTTCTGGAAATTCGGAAATATGACATGCAGATCATGTTTTTTGTTTCTATTTTCATATTCTAACAATCTACTCTTAAACAACCATCCTCTTACTACTACTACTCATGCATGCAAGAAATTAATCAAGAATAAACAAGAACAAGTTCAGAGAACTCCCCAACCTTAGTTGACTTGAGAAGATGAGGTTTGTCTTGAACTTTCTCTTCCAAAACCCTCTCCAAGAGCTTATGAACACTCCTTCACTATGCTTCTTTCACTCTCTCCTTCTCTTTCTTCTTTTTTTTTTTTAATTTCCAGAGCTTAAGAGGTGAGAAGAAGGGGTTTTATCAAGAGAGGATTGAGGGGGGGGGGGGGGGGGGAGTAGGCTGGCCAAATAGGGTAGGGGTAGGGGGTGAGGTGGAAGGCGGTTTTTCCCAAAAACAATGGACTTCAACCCCTTGTTTTGAAGACAAGCTTGGTTGAAATTTTTGATCTTGATCAAGCTCTAAATGAGAGATGAGAGGTTATATTTGAGTGCATACAAAGAATATCCAGTATAATACCATACAATTACATAATTGCATATGCTCTGTACTCAAAACTAATGTATGTACTAGTATTCTTTCTCATTATCGTACACCATCAAGAACGCAACCATCCACATGAACCACCCTGCAAACATAAACGCACTTCATCATTCATACATATATAATCAAGCAAACACTACAATATATATATATATATATATATATATATATACACAAAGGCATATATTATCCGGGGTATTACACTTACTTCTGCTGCATACTTAATCAACTGAGTTCTCTCTAGTATCCTAAACTTCCTCATACCATTTCAAGCATTAACTGAAGCTGTGAGTGCACCAAAAGTCGTCAACTTGTCATCTCGTGTGTTTGGGTGTGTTGCATTTATTCATCTTCATCAACATAAACGTAATAAGTTAACTCCTCGAGCTGTCCGTTGTGTTTTCGTGGAATATACACAGAATAAGAAAGGGTATCAGTGCTATCACCCACCAACTCAAAGGATGTTTGTGACTATGGATTTTGTGTTCCATGAAGATGAGATGTATTTTTCTTCTTCTACAACTGAACTTCAGGGGGGGGTACCGAGTGAAGTTCAGACTCTTGGGTATGATGAAGGGGTTAGTGAAGTTCAGACTCTTGGATATGATGAAGTAATTACCAGTCAGAACGAATAACTGGATATAAATAATGGCGAACACTTAGACCTAGCAAGGGAGGAAGACCCTCATGAATAAGTGCAACCAAGGGAAGAAGAACCTCTTGAAGAATTGCAACCACTACCAAATTTTATTGAGAGTGAACCGTCAGAACCCAAAACCAATCGTCATCGTTTTCCGAAGCTCCTAGAAGAGAACTCCTGACTCATACTAATAAAGGTATTCCAAAATTGACTTATGAACCTGATCCCTCTAGTAACGTCAAATATCTCATGAGTAATTATGTATCCACTCACCGCTTGTCGAAGTCAAATAAGTCATTTGTAAATCAATTATCTACTGTATCTATTCCTAATAGTGTGCAGGAAGTCCTTACTGATCCAAGGTAGAAAGCAGTTATGGATGAGGAGATGAGGTAATTGAAAAAGAATGAGACTTGGGAGATAGTCGAGCTGCCAGCAGGGAAGAAGCCAGTAGAATGAAGATGGATTTATATGGTGAAGTATAAGTCTGATGGTTCAATAGAGCGATACAAAGCAATGCTCATTGCCAAAGGGTACACTCAAACGTATGGGATTGATTATGAAGATACATTCGCACCTGTGGCAAAATTCAATACTGTTCGAGTCCTACTATCACTTGCTGCAAATTTTGACTGGACGTTGGAGCAATTTGATGTGAAGAATACATTTTTGCATGGTGAATTGACAGAAGAGGTTTATATGGATCTTCCACCAGGGTCAAACAGACCAATCCAACACAGCAATAAAGTATGTCGTTTGAAGAAAGTATTGTATGGACTTAAGCAGTCGCCGAGCTTGGTTTGTGAGATTTACAAAATCAATTAGGACATTCGGATACGATCAGAGTGATTCAGATCATACTTTGTTCCTAAAAAGTAAAGAAGGTAAAATTACTGCTCTCATTATTTGTGTGGATGATATGATAATAACTGGAGATGATCCTGAGGAGAGAAAGGCATTAAAGAACTACTTGTCACAAGAGTTCAAAATGAAAGATCTTGGCTTTTTGAGATACTTCCTTGGTATTGAAGTTTCTCGCTCAAGAAAGGAGATATTTTTGTCTTAAAGAAAGTATGCTCTTGATTTATTGAAGGAAACTGGAATGTCGGTTTGTCAGCCGATTGGTACACCGTTAGAAAAATGACTGAAACTTTGCAACGAATCTGATCATATGCCTTGTGATAAGGAAAGATATCAGAGATTGGTTGGACGACTGATGTATCTTGCGCATACACGGCTAGATTTATCATATGCTTTAAGTGTGGTAAGTCAGTTTATGCATGCACCTCAGGAACATCACATGGATACAGTGATGAGAATTCTGAGATATATTAAGTCTGCTCCAGGAAAAGGGGTCCTATTTGCGAAACATGGTCACTTGAAGGTTGAGGCCTATACTGATGCTGATTGGGCAGGATATATAATTGATAGGCGCTCCACTTCAGGATACTTCACCTTTGTTGGAAAAAATCTAGTTACATAGAGAAGCAAGAAGCAAAATATTGTTGCACGCTCTAGTGCAGAGGCTGAGTATCGCGGAGTAGCTCTAAGTATAGCAAGCTTTATGGCTGAAACTCTTGTTGCAGGACTTAGGTTGTTATTCGAATGAACCGATGAAGTATTGTGACAGTCAAGCAGCATGTGATATTGCCGCCAATCCGGTTCAACATGATAGGACGAAACATGTAGATGTGGATAGATTCTTCATCAAAGAGAAATTGGATGAGAAAGTCATTGAGATATCTAAAGTGAAGTCAGAAGATCAGCTCGCAGATATCCTGACCAAGGCAGATTCGAGTAGGCTCTTCATGAAATTTGTTGACAAGTTGGGCATGTTCAATATCTATGCACCAATTTGAGTGAGAGTGTTGAAATATAGTAAGTGTTATTGTGTATATTCTGTTTCCTAATCTATAGAAAACAGATTCCCCAAATCTCTCACCCCTCGATCTTCTCTCAATCTCTTTTATTCTCCTCCAAGAATATAATCCTTATATATAGATGTATACAGTAAAGAATAAAGATGAATAAGAAATAACCATTATTTTTTTCCAAATCTGTTTTCATCGTCAACATGTCCAATGAGCACAATGTTGATGTGAACCTTCTCTTTACCCATGATTGGTGATAGTAGTCAAGATCAATATATTATGCTAGCAGTAAACAATATTAATACAAGACAATAATTAGAAAATATATACCAAATCAACTTTACAATTAATCAAATATATGACATTCATGATTATAAATTTTACTGCACTACACGAAAATGATGTAGGCAAGGCACATATATTTTAGAATTTTTAATAGTTAATTTAGTTCCTTGAGTACTGTGCATCAATTGAAAATAAATAAAATATAGACATAGTGTATGTCCATATTATGCTTATTTACACTTCAGGAGCGAGCCTGAATATTATCAAAAGCTGGATGAGAAATTTTAAATAATACTCATTGGTGCATATATGCTTTTATATCCATGTAGACTACTTATAAGCAATAATTCTAAAACCCTAGTTAACATTTAATATGAAAACAAAATCTTGTGGAATGTAGGAAACTAGGGAAATCCCAAGTTGATTATAAATAAATAAAAAGCAACTCCGGACATTAAAAAACTCCCTAGCAAGAGAACATCGATCTATGCCTCCAGAACAAAGCCATCAAGAGTGGTTATATTATTTCTCTTGGAGCTGAAAGAAGAGGCACAACTAAAAGCATGGCAAAAGCTGAAGTGCAAAACCTATACCAAAATCACATCGACAACATTGCATGCAACGATATATATTCAAATAAAAGCAACGCAAATCATTTCCATGCATCCAAATATTTTGAAAAATCAAAGTAGTTGGATCAAAATAAAATTAGAATCAAAGTAAATATTTGAATTAGTGTTCTTAGTAGCATGTATTTTTTGACACTTGTACAGTTGTACGCTAAATTTGGTAAGAGTAATGATAATCAATAATCATACTACATTATTTACACTGTTATAATACTAGAGGCGAAGAGATAAGACTCAAATGAATAGATATACTTGTAACTTGTGTACACATTTGCTTATTATTCAAAATTTTATCTAGAATCATACAGATCAAATAATAAGCATTATTGTTAAGATTAAAAATGGGTAGAACAAAATGATTTACTCATACTTGTATCAACACAATAAAATCCATACTACATACTTGGAATTGAACCAACAAAAAGATTTAGAATTGAAATCCAGACTACACATTATACAGAGAGATGAGAGAATGAGAGAATCAAGGAAGTTTGGGCTTAATAGATGGGTTGAGTTTGAGTTTTTTTTTTAAAGCCTGAGCAGTTGGACTTAATTAATAGAATAAGAGAATAAATTATTTTTTAGTCCAAAATCCATATCACTATTGCAATGTACAAGTGCCAAAAAATATATATTGATATATAATATATATCAATATATTTTTTAGCGTACAACTGTACAAGTGCCAAAAAATACATGCTACTAAGAACACTAATTCAAATATTTACTTTGATTCTAATTTTATTTTGATCCAACTACTTTGATTTTTCAAAACAAAAATAAAGTAAGGGATTTTCGACAACAATCGATGCCGAGAAAAAAAAAGGGACCCCCATTTTGATTAATCTGGCTCCGCCACTGGTCCTCATAGACCGCAGTACCGAACTGCGGCCTCTTCGATTTCGTGGCCGCAATTCACAACTGCGATCCAAGTATATATCATACATATTTGACTAATAGGCTCGGAGACTTGGAAAAAAATTGTCCAAGTGTAAAATGTGAAAAATAGGTTGTCATAGCTGGGTATTGCGGTCTTGATACTACAGAGGCCGTAGTTCACAACTACGGCCTCAGTTATATGGTTGAATGGGTATTGAAAGGTTTTAAGAACTGCACCTCATCGACCATATAGCTGAGTCGCAGTTGTGAACAGCGGCATATGTATTATTGCACTTTGACAAAAAATTCCCAAGTCTCCAAATCTATTAGCAAATATGTATGATATATATTGCGGCCACAAAATCGAGGAGGCCGTAGTTCTGTATTGCAACCTATGTAGTATCAATGCCGCAGTACTCAACTACGGCCTTCTATTATTCACATTTTACACTTGAGCAAATATGTATGATATATACTTTAGCCACAGTTGTGAACTACGGTCACGAAATCGAAGAGTCTGCAATTCTGTACTGCGGCCTATGAGAACTGGTCTATTTTTGTAGTTTCAAAAGTGGTATACTTTGGAAATTAGTTTTTAAAATGGCCTATGTCTGAAAAAATCACACCAATCATAATAAACATAGAAAACTATTGACAACATGCAACCAACCCTAAGAATTGAAAATGAGAGCACGAATCTTACATATCTAAGATCAAAGTAAGAAAGAGAGAGAGAGGAGAGATGTTCTACTAGAGAATGAGGAGCGAGAATTCGGGAGAGGGTTTGGGAAATGGATTTTTTCCCCAAAATGGGTCTGTTTTTGAAACTAATATCCAAAATAGGTCTGTTTCGAAACTAATTTTGAAGATAGGTCTATCCCCATAAGCTGCAGTACCAAACTGCAGCTTATTTGACTTCAAGGCCACAGTTGTGAACTGTGGCCTAAGTACATACCATAATAGACTTCCGACACTTGGTTTGTAATTTCTCAAGTCCAAGTAGCTCAATGGAGATTTCACTGAGGTTGCAGTTGGGTACTGCGGCCTCGATAACACTTAGGCCGCAATTCTCAACTGCAGCCTCAGTTATGCCATCATATGGGGTCCAGTTATTAAAGTCAAACTTTCTCCGATCACTTCACTTCATCTCTTCTTCTTCTTGAATGCCAACGAAATGAAGGCGTCGCCCGTTCCGGATGCTTCTCCGAATTTGGTGTGTGCGTAATTAACCCAATTTCAAAATCTAAATTTTCCTGCCACCCTAATCTAGCTCCTCCCACTTCGTAAAATCTCTTCCGAATTCTCCAAATCACCTCATCTTCCTCTCCTCATCAACCTTCAATCCCCAAATCCCCAAACCCTAATTTCCCTATTCCTCACCAAATTCTCCAAATCACCAACACCCAAATTTAATTCAACAACACCTCCGATGATTAGCACCGTGTTCGTATTATCCAACGTCATTTGTGTCATCATCTCCGCTTTCAAACACCGGTTTTTTTAAGGTATTCTTACAACCGTAGAAAGTATAAATTATGTGTCTAATGTTTTTTATTAGATAATTACTCTCATTTTCGTCCATTTAGGTATATATATGGATTATAAAATTTCTATTTGGTTATATTATGGGGGAAAATTAATTCGAGATCCAAAGTTAGGAGCATGTTATAGTGAGGTCGAACCGGAAGTAGTTTGGGCTCCAGGTAATATTACAAAGCACGAAATAGTAGAAAAGGTGTATGAAAATACTAACTGGGATTAAGGTGAATGGAATGTTAAAATTTGGGCTCGATATGTAGCTGGAAAAGGAGACTCCCAATATTTTATGGCAGTGCCTGTAGTCGATGATGACTCTCTTTCTTCCATGATTGCAAGAACAGTTGATCCAAATTTTAGTTGGACTGCATTGGAGTTATATGTTGATAAAATCAATATTCCTAATAGTCTGCCACTTGTTAATCATATGTCAAGCCCAGCATGTGAAGTCCCGACTAATGAGACGAGTTCCCATCCAAGTCCTGAACCACATGATAGGTTCATTAACAGCACCATATCACCCGTCGAGTTTGAAAAAATCACACCACTAAATAATGTCATTATATAACCCCTAGTGTAACACTCAACTTCGTTTTCACTCGAACCATCGGTTAAGGAGTTTTTGAACACTTTCTCCAACCACGCCACCTAATTGATTGGCCTACAAAAGTGTTCTCACCCGGCTCAACACCTAGATATTCTCAAACTAATTGTTCATTATCATAACCCATACTTCCGGTCACAGTTATCCCATTCACATGTCGACCCGATATCATTGCAACATCTTATAGCGTGACCGTCATTTCCCCTACCAGTAGATGAAATGTATGGGTCTCCGGTCGTCATCTCTCGAGGAGAGCGGTAAGCAAGCCACGATCAAGCTTGATACTCCCCATCAAGCTAATTCCATACAACCCAGATGCGGCCAACAGTTTGTGTGTGCATAGGTGCATCGACAACTGTGGAGGGTGCCTACGAAACGTGCACTTCTTCGATACACCATTCCAAACAGATTGTGAATGGTGTTGACTCTGCAGAGTGAAGAGGTTAGAATCTAACGGACCTGGACCTCCACGTGCTACGGATGAGAAAGAAGATGCTCCAACGCCAGAAGATGAGGGAACCTACAAACACACACGAAGAATTGATGTTTTAGCTACAATATTCTTACATGTAAATTCAATGGTTTGAAGTATATAAGCACAACTTACATTTGTAGGTGTGGTACCACATCCGCGGCCACCACTACTAGTTGAATCGTGTATGGCAATCAGAGGTCTTCCACTGCGAAGACCTCCCCGACTTCCCTCACTAGTGCCGGTTGGTTCATGGGTATTTTCCTGCATTCAATAATCAGTCCGATGTTAAATCCATTATAAATAATGAATTATTTCAACCATCGAACACTAACTACTTACCAGTTGTTTCCTAGAATGAGTCGAAGGTCATAGATTACCCCTCGTTCGTGCCATTACCTACTTGCTGAATCAATACACAGTTGTATATGTAGATACTAGAATATGAATAATATATAATGAATACATAATTTGACATGAAAAAGCTCAAGATAGCTCATTGAAATATAACCTAATTTGTAATTCATCAAACACACGGTGGATATAACCTAATTTGCAACCAACATGAGTCACCGACCTTCCAAACAACATGTCTCAATATGGACAAATCACATAGGTATTAAACACTTCATCGAACACAAACAAATAATAGAAAATCCAGTGTACAATATCTACTCATGACCACAAATCCAGTGTATTTCAATGAGCTACTTACTATAGGAGGAGGCTGAAGTATTTTTTGAGAATAAACGAACGAAATATTGTAATTTTAATATGATAGCAATCAAACTAGTTATCACTACATTGTGGGGAATCACTAAAAAAGTTGATAAATTGATTTGTCTAAAGTTGATAAATCGATTTGTCTAGCTTCAATTATTTTTACATAAGCCTAATATTATAAAAAATCCAGTATACTAACAAATTATAGAAAATCCAGTATGCAAATCCAAAATATAATATCAAACACAAACATAGATATTGTCTACTTCATCGACAAACCTAGTATACAATATTTATATATACTCACTAACAAGAATATACAAAAAATTACAAACAACTTATGAATAGCTCTGGTCACCAACTTCTCAATCATCTAATCATTCATTCATTATACAATATCTATGTTACTCATTAACAATTCATAATAGTTGGCAAGGCAAACAACTCAAACAAATTATAGCAATTATCAAGAAACAAAAATTGCTAAGCATTCCAAAACATACCTTCAATAACCTCCAATGGTGATGGCGAAGATGAAGTTCAAGGCTGATGAATGAGAGGTTACGCTTGCTGAGATTGTTGTTGGATTGAAGATGGGTGGCGGGAATCGAGCGATTTTGGTTCGAAATTGAAAATTAGGGTTTGGGGAGAACCCAATTTCAATGGGGATGGAGAGAGGAAGATGAAGTGAAGTTGAGAGTTGGATTTGGGAGAGATTTTAGGGAGTAAAAGTGATATGAGGTTTGTAGGGATTTGGGTTGCACAATTAAGATCGTTGATGTAGTTGGAGAGAAGAAGAGATGAAGTGAAGTGATGGGGGAAAGTTCGATTTTAATAACTATGTAGCACCCCGAATTTTCAATATGATATCTCAGAAATACGTGGCACAATTTTCAACACTAACTTCAATTGCAATAGTAAACATAGCCAAAAACACAGATAATTTTTATTTCAACTTTTATTACATTAATTGTTTACAAAACACAGCGGAATACAAAACACCTTGAATTACAATCTTTTCTTTACAACACATCTTTTACAATTTACATAAGTTCTATAATTGTTCTAGAACAAGCATCCAAATCCCAAGCTATAAGCAACAACCTGTAAAACATGAGGCTAGAGATAACCCTAACCCTCAAAACTACAGGGGTCAGCCATAACGGTGTGAGTGATAAAGAAAACAACATAAATAAAATATAAGGCATAGAGTCATAAACAACGTGTATTAAGAATAAAAGAAATAAGAATCAATAATAAATAAAACATGAAAATATCAAGTGAACCTAGACTAAGTGTCAAGTGTAGAAAAAACAGAAAACAACATGCATAAAACCAAGTCAAGAAACATCAATGCTATATGCTGACTCTCTAATGCGTACTTGTCGGATTCTATGCATCCCACAATACATAGGTCCGATGCAAGTCCTTAATGATCTTCACTTTATAAGGTTAAATCCCTCGTTATGCAACTAATCCTACTACGTGATGGAAACAAGATCCAGAATACTCCGTAAATAGGCACCACAGCCCTCGACGTACAAGCATCATGTATGAATAGCTCTAAAACTGGAGAATCACCTTCCAACCATGTACCCTATGAATAGACTTGCGAGGTCCTCGACGTGCAGATACACCGAGTACATCCCGTGAATAGGCCCGCCGACCCTCGATTCGCAAACGCACCCTACATGCTCCATGAATAGGCCTGCAGACCCTCGACACACGAACATACAAATGTCCTCTCGAGACAGGACAACAAACAGTCCTGGAACGCATCCGTTGGACTAACAGACCAAGAGCATATACTTATGTTTCCCAACTTCCATCACATCTCCACTAGTGCCTATCCTTAAGTTGGTTATTATTAAAACACAAAAATTCTCATCTCTAGAGTTAGTATATCCTGCCAGACTTAAATCCACAAAACAACCCCAAGACCCCGCAGGTCTAAATCCACAAATCTCATCTGCCGGTTTACAGGACTCCCACTCAACACCTAGAGAAAACACAACTCATCCATCAAGACCAAAACTTTCAATAAAACTCACAAATCCATCGTCAAAATGATTATATGAAGAAACTTCTTAAATCAACAAAAATCTATATCTTATATAAAATTACAGATTCCAAATAAATATTAAATCTATTAAATAACTGAAAATCATATTTTTTAAGTTGTAGAATATCACAAAACATCAATTCCTATGAAAACACATATAACTCAAATAAGGTCCAAAAGAATACCTTTAAAGCTCCAATATAAATCTCTGTAAAACATTTTTAATCTATAGCAAAACATCTTTTAAAACAATATAATATTGAAGGAACAATTTGTAACGCCCCGAATCCCAAAAACAACTGAATTCGAGTGTTCTACAGGATCTTTACACTTCTTTCGTACAATTTTACAAGGAATTTAAAACTTTTATTTCAACAATAATTACATCAGAGTCTTTTACATCAATACGCAGCGGAATCAATAAAATACAACAATAATGAATGTACAATTGTTACAACTTTAACATTTAAGTAATCAACAGCATCAAATCATCTTTATATCTTCATGTAACTCCAAATCCAGCATATAAAACCGTGGGCGCGTCAGTTGCTTATAACTGACGAAATATTATACACGGTCATCCTCTCTATGCCGGAAATAGTATAACGATTCTTAAATACTTTAGCAAACACAAACTTAATCACAAACAAAGTTACAAAGGGACTATCCTGTTGATGTCGTGTTGTGCAGTGCACTTAGTCCTTAATGCAGTTATTTATATTACATGACACTAATGCACACTTGTTCGGATTCTATGCATCCCATACTACATAGGTCCGAGGTCAAGCCTCTTAATCGTTCTTCTTCTTGTAGGGTTCGATCCCTCGCTATGACTTAATCTACTACTGTAACTACGGTAAGTATCCCAGATGATCTATGAGTACAAGCTCGTATACAGAAAACCTAGAGGGAAATCCCGTGCCATGTCTTGACTCATCAAGCATGCATCCTGCGGTAATTCAGCCTCCTTCATGGCACACGATCCTCTTGCAATCACCAAACATCCCACAAGCGTGGCTAGAGTCTGATCATTCTGAGTTGTGCCCATGCCATGTCTTGACTCATCAAGCATGCATTCTGTGGCTCACACACCCGCACCGTAAACCCTAGTTCTCATACTCGTGTTTTCCTCTCACTTTCATCACATCTTCACTATATATCTCTCTGTAATTTCGATAAGTATCATAGATGTTCTATGATTACAAGCACGTGTACAGAAAACCTGGAGGGGAATCCCACGCCATGTCTTGACTCATCAAGCATGCATTCTGCAGTAATTCAGCCTCCTTCATGGCACACGATCCTCTTGCAGTCCTCAAACATCCCACAAGCGTCACCAAGATCCCGATCATTCTGGAGTATTGCCCACGCCATGTCTTGACTCATCAAGCATGCATTATGTGGATCACATCCGCATCGTAGACTCGAGGCTCTCATACTTATTTTTTCTCTTACTTTGATTACAACCTTACAATGTTTGTTTTAAAAGAAAATCATCACAACCTAGAGCTAGCTTACCCTACCGGACTTAAATCAACAACAGAGACAGTCAGCCTACCTGGCTACTTCTCAAGAGACGCTCAACCCTCAACTATTAGCTCTCAAATCATAAATAAAACTGCCGGTCACTAGGGTCTCGCCTAGCCTCTAAATTCCAACAACTATCTCTTTCTAGAGATCAACAATATTTCATAATCAACCTCCAATAATAATTCCATTTCTTTTGTTCACAAACTCTTTCTCAAAACATTTCTTTTATAATCTCATAACACGAGAACGATTCAATTCGATATCTTTATCAATTTCATCTTTCATATCCTGGTGTGCATTTTACAATAAAACTCAATCAAATCTTAATAATCATAAAATCTCGTATTCAAATTATTTAACTTTTATTTGTCAAAATCAAATCCAAACTCAAAACCAAAATAAACAGTTCGGTTCAGTCGACTGGTGACAGTATCAGTCGACTGTTCAGCGAACATCAAAACATCTCAGTCGGTATCAGTCGATTGTTCTGCTAATATCAATACATCACAGTCGGTCCAGTCGACTGGTGACAATATCAGTCGCCTGTTCCGCGAATACTTTAAAAACCCAAACACCAGCAGCAGTCGACTGTGAAGTGGACAGTCGACTGTCCTGCCGACGAAAAACCAATTTCTTATACTTATCAGTCGACTGTGGAATGTAAATAGTCGACTGTCGATCACACAAATTGCAGCCTGCATATATTTTTCGACCTTTTAATTGATTTGTACTCCCATATAAAAATATAGATCATTTCCAGAATATATTCCCTTTAAAAACAATATCGTATATGTTCTCAATTTCACAAGTTTCTCATTTTTCAATGAAATCCTTAAAATGCATCAAAACATATATTCAATCAATTTTTCAAATAGACTGTTTTCTTTTATCAAAATCACTTTACAAAAATCTCTATACTCGTATAAATAACATTTTGAGGTTATAATCACACTTCTTTGCCACATTCTCAACAAACAACATATTTGCATTATTCTAATCATGTCTCAACATGCATCAATTTTATATAAATCATTTCAATTCTAGCATCTCAACTAACAATCATAATCATTAGAAAATAGAATAGCAATTTACATCTACCACACCAAATCAAGATTTAACGATTCATTTCTACATTAATTTGCATGCAATCAATTCAATTTCAACCAAATAAATTTATATATCATCTATCATGCAAATTTATATTCCTAAATTAGAAAGCATTTAAGAAACACCCACCTAAAGTTGAAGAAATACGAATAGAAAGCTCCTAGAAAATCCCTTAGAATGCACGAGTAGATCCTTCTCCTCCTAGCTCCTTGCCAAAACCGAAAGCTTCTTCTCTTGGAATGCCGGCCTTTGCTCCCCTTATAGTTGCAAGCACAACTCCCACACACAACTCAATCTTTTAACTCACTAAAAATAACTACTAGATTGAGTATTGAACTATAGGTTTGGAAGAATTAATAGGCACAAGGATAACTAGCCACGGAGGGGGGGTATTTATACTAAGAATCGAGGAGAATTGATGGCTAGGATTGATCAACTAGTTAGAGATTTAGGGCTAGGATGAATTTGGAAGTTGCCATAACCACCCATGACTTGAGAAACTACCTCACCACTACTCCCATTTTCAAAATTTTAAACATGCTTTCCCTCCTACTTTAAAAATCAAAATTTAGTTTTCCCTCTTTTAATAACAGCCCGGCCCCCATAAATTTGTGCACGTGCACATGCTTTGTGTACACCCAAAAATAAATTATTCAATTAATTTCTTTAAAACAATTATTTATATATATAATAAATATGTAAAATTAACTTTAAAATTATACTTTCCATGCACTATAAAATAGAAAGAAATATTTCATGAAAATTTATTTTGAAGGAAGAACGCGCTTAAACACGTGCACCAAACACGTGCGTTGCCCGTAAAATCTCAAAAATACAAAAATTGATTTTATCAACCTGAAAATTATTTATAATTAATTGGAATGCAACATAATTTATATTTAATATACATATTCGATAATATACTCAAACGTACAGAAAGCACGTGTATTGCACGTGGAAATTCATTTTAATTAAAATAGACAAAAATTGAATTCTATTTACAAAAATGAATTTAAACATATTTATAAAAATAAATAATTGAAACCCATCGAAAACTTTGCACGTAAGGGTGGAATACCCGAAATCGACACGTGCACCGATAATACGTAAAAGCACGTAAAAACTCAAAGATTGAAATTTAGCATTTGAGTTGTCTCAAATGTGATTTTAAGAACACGGGATGGCATAAATAATTGGAATTCAAAATACATATCAAAATGCGTTATGGATATAATCAATAACGGTACAAAATGCACGTGCGTAACACCCGAGAGCAAAATTGTCAATTAAATTTTACGGGGTGTTACACTCTCCCCCCTTAGAACAGTTCCGTCCCCGGAACTCACTATGGTAAAGGCTATATTTGTACACACCAATGAAAATATCAGTATAACATATAGAAATTACAAACATCAAGAAAATACATATAGCATAAAGGTAAGCAATGTGGATGGAATAGACAAAAATCTATTTAAGAAAATTGTGAGTATCAAAATTTTACAAGAACTAACAAGAAAACTAGGAAAGTAGCATAAGAAAATAAATGCAACAATAAAGGGTAGTGTATTTTAAAAAGAATTTACATACAAATTACTATCAAGTAAACCATTAGATAAAATGATAAATAAACTTAGTCATTAATTGTGAAATAGTTCAGAAATAATGCAATAAAGAAGAACATAGTTAATGGATACTTCATAAATAGATTCAATACTCAAAATTCATCAATGTAATAAAGGGTAGAAAAATTGCAAACCAGATTGGTACTATACGACAAAACTAGCAATTTAACAGTTTGAGAAACAAATGAGAAAGGAATACAGTAAAAGTTTAGAAAACATAAAATGATTCTATATACAAATTAGTATCATAAAATAATTTGTAAGATAATTATAGTAATTATACATACAATTTGAAAATTAGGTATAGATCGAAATACTTTTGAATTATTCAGTGGAGCGAGAAAACCAACTTACGAAATCACATACTCGCAGAGGCGAAAAATTATATAGGTAAAATAATAGCATGATATGAAAATTATAAATGATTTGTAGCAGTTAAACAAGACATCGTAGTAGTAAAATGTACTATTGAAAGTAGTGTGAAAACTAGTTATATAACAAAGATAAGTATAGACAATGAAAAAAAAATGATTTTGTATATAAATCGATATCATAAAGTAATTTGTAAGGTAAATACAATAATCATATGGGTATGATAAAAAAATGAAAAGGCAGAAATCCAAATAATTTCGATTTATCACGTAGACCGAGAAAATCAGCATATAAAATTATGTATATACGTATAGACGGAAATTATAGGCGAAACAACAACATCATGATACAAAATTTACAAATGATGTGTAGGAGAAAAATATTACATTATGGTAGTAACAATGCAAATTATACTAATTATATAGAAGTGAATCATGAATTATAACAGAAGTATAATAAATAAAACTGTTAGGTGAGTAGCCACCAACTCTAAAAATAGCAAAATACGATAAAGTGGTATGGGATACTACCTCACATAAAATACAAAGTACTACAAAGAAGACGACAAGATAGTTGAGATTAAGCGGTAAATACGCAAGTTTGATAGATATAGAAATCAGTATAAACAGTATAATGTTAGGTTGCAAAATATTATAAAATAGTATAAGCTGGTACCCAAAAATGGAATAGTTGTAAGTGAATACCACAAGAAAATAAGGTAGGGGTCATCTAAGTATAATATTCCCTTCTGGTGTAAGTTTGTCTCGCTGGTATCCAACAGCAGACTTGCCTATCTTGATCTCAAGTTGCATAATTGCTTCTACGATATCCGGTTGCAATTTGCCTTCTGGGCATTCGGTTGCAAACTTTGCCTCACCGACATCCAGTTGCAGTTTGCCTTCTGGACATTCAGTTGCAAACTTTGCCTCCCCGACTTCCAGTTGCAGTTTGCCTCCAATGATGTCTAGTTGCATATTTGCCCTTTCGACATCAAGTTGCACCAATGCGGAAGATGGAAAGATGTAATCTTCCATGTATACTTAAATTAGATATGGAATGTTTAATAAATTATGGTGTTATGTTTGAAGTCAATGATATAAAAATAGGAGTAAAAGAAGTTACACGACGAAATATCAAACAAGGTGCATAGAACATATTCAAACATAGAGGGTACTAATTAGTAGTTATGAAAAATTATTTACAACACTAAAATAATGTAAAATATATGCACATGTCGGAAATAAAATTGCAAACAATAATGATGTAGTGTAGCAATTTAGGACATTTGACACAAACAATTATACATAAAAATAGTAATGTAAGAATTGGAGGGTGGTGAAATTATATGTATAGTAAGTATCTTGAAATACATGACACATATAAAAATTCAATGGAAAACATATGTAGTAATCAAGAATGTAAAGACAATTTAAAATTAGAGGATAGAGTAAAGTATGAATAGCGAGTATATGCATTATATTAAGGAAACGAAATTAAAAAATTAATGAATATAACAAATAAATATGTACTAACAATAATAGTGAATGCAGACAATAAATCAAATTAGTATGTTGTATTTATACGGATAAAATATTTCAATCTTGTTAAATTATATTGAAGTATATAAGACAATACGAGATAACGAAAGAATATCGTATCAGAAAATCAAATCTTGCAAAATGAATGCATATAAGCAAAATTCCCAAGCAAAATTCAAAATGTAATAGTGAATGAAAATAATAGTTGTAATATAAATTCAATAGAATGCATGAAGTAATAGCGAATATAGACGGATGATCATAAAGTGACATAAAACACGAAACACAAAACTTTAAGATTGAGAGACAATTAAAATAAATTCAACAAAATCAAGACTATGGAAAATAGACAAAATACTAGGCATTGAAATGATTTAATAGTATAGGAAAACATTTATTCGAAAAGTATTAAATATTGAAAAGTACTATGATGAAAATCCACGGAAAATAATTTGAGGGGAAAGTGTGTCTATGTGTAAGGTATCATGAATGACGGTTCAAACCAACCACACTTCCATTGCGCTACTCTGATACCCAAAGAAAATGAGCTCGCATACAATCTCAAATCAATGTGTATGAGGAGAGCATCATGAATGAGGTTGAATGCAAATTTGACAACAACTTCCATTCATGACTCCAGCCATCCAATAGGGAAGGGAAAGAGAAAACATCAGCCTATAGAGCAATACAAATGTAAATCACTTACATTTAAATCTTTATAAACTGAACTCACACTCTAATGTCCACTTCTAGGGTGTCGTTCCTTATAAATTTGTACTACTTTGAAACCTGGCTCTGATACCACTCTGTAACGCCCCGAATCCCAATAACAACTGAATTCGAGTGTTCTACAGGATCTTTACACTTCTTTCGTACAATTTTACAAGGAATTTAAAACTTTTATTTCAACAATAATTACATCAGAGTCTTTTACATCAATACGCAGCGGAATCAATAAAATACAACAATAATGAATGTACAATTGTTACAACTTTAACATTTAAGTAATCAACAACATCAAATCATCTTTATATCTTCATGTAACTCCAAATCCAGCATATAAAACTGTGGGCGCGTCAGTTGCTTACAACTGACGAAATATTATACACGGCCATCCTCTCTATGCCGGAAACAGTATAACGATTCTTAAATACTTTAGCAAACACAAACTTAATCACAAACAAAGTTACAAAGGGACTATCCTGTTGATGTCGTGTTGTGCAGTGCACTTAGTCCTTAATGCAGTTATTTATATTACATGACACTAATGCACACTTATTCGGATTCTATGCATCCCATACTACATAGGTCCGAGGGCAAGCCTCTTAATCGTTCTTCTTCTTGTAGGGTTCGATCCCTCGCCATGACTTAATCTACTACTGTAACTACGGTAAGTATCCCAGATGATCTATGAGTCCATTATGACTTTTATAACATATAAGAGTTACTAAAACGCATCAAATCATATCAAGATCTTGAAATAGGAATTTTTAACAAAAATCTTTCAAAACAACAACCGATATATGTACATGTTCAAAATAGGGATTTAAGCAACAATTTTAGTATCAGGATTCACCAAATAGAAGTTGGGTATATTTTAAAACCATCTTTGTATCAAAACCATCGAAATTCCATCAAAACTCATAAAAACCCTCAAAATAGTGGATGAAGAATGTGAAGGTGTGTTTATGTGTGTTTGTGTAATTGTGCATCAGTTAATCACTGTGAATTCATTGTATATGTAGCACCCCGAATTTCTAATAAGATATCCTAGAAAATACGTGGCACATTCCCAGCGATCCACTTCAATACAATATTAAACATAACCAACACCACTAAAATTTTCAACATGTATTGCAACAAATCTTTTACAAATCACAGCGGAATTCAAAACAAACTCAACTCAATATTTTCTTTATTTACAACCCAAATTTATCTCGAAACTGATATTACAATTTTACACAAAGCACTTAAGAATCAATTTATCTCAAATATGCCTCTAGCATCCAAATCTCCATCACTAAGCAACTACCTGCAACATGTGAGGCTAGAGATGATCCCTAACCCCCAAACTAACGGGGTCAGCCATAAATGGTGTGAGAAATATAAAAATAAACAAATAACATAAAAGATCATACCTCATAAATTCTTAACCACAAATACTAAATGATTATGGAAAGTACGAAATGACAGGTAACATAAAACATCAAGTGATACTACGCTAAGTGTCATGTGTAGAAAACAAGAAAACCACATGCATGAAAACCAAGCCAAGAAAACGTAAGTTCTATATGCAGACTCTCTAATGCGTACTTGTCGAAGTCTATGCATCCCATTCTACATAGGTTCGGTGCAAGCCCTTAACGTCTTCACTTCATAGGGTTCAATCCCCACATTATGAACTAATCCTAACACGATGACTACTACGAGATAAAGATAAACCATGGATAGTATCTCATGCCCGATAATTCTGGAGATGGATCCCACACCCAAGATATTTCACTTGAATAATTCCGGAGATCATCCCACACCGAAACATTGACACGTCACCACAATATACCACATGGGCTTCGCTTCACCTCGACTCCGATAATTCCGGAGATCAATCCCACACCACAAATAGTTACCGTGATAATTCCAGGGATTGTCCCACACCACAAAACTGTGATAATTCCGGAGACATATCCCACACCACTAATAATCTACTGTGATAATTCCGGAGATTAAATCCCACACCGAAAGCCATACTGAGGTTCTTGACTCATGTTCATATTCATCATATCACCACTAGTGCCTGTCCTTATTATTTTGGGTTAATTGATTACTTAACGAATCTCCTAGAGTGATATACCCTACCGACCTAAATTCAAAACTCAATAACTGAAATGCCTCAATGGGCCTCAACAAAATACTCAACACCGGTATACTAGGATCATACGCCTCTAGAGACTCAACTCAAATATCCAAACAAGGCTCCACTAAACCAAGTGGCTCAACTAAATGTCTCAAATGAAATACTTATCTGAATATCTCAAAGTCAATTGCTTAATCATATACTGAACTGAATGATAAGTACGTACTAAATTATCTGAGAAACCAATCATTCGAATTAACACTGAAGTTTATAAATATCCTTCAGTATTAGTCGACTCATACTGATGATAAGTCGACTGTCCAGAGGACCAAATTCAAGATTTTACAAAAATAAACTAAGTCATTTAAGTCGACTTAAGAAAAGGTATCAGTCGACTTACCCGAGGTAAATTCCACTACTCTTCTCAAAAATATTCTAAGTATATAAGTCGACTTAAAGGGTTATAGGTCGACTGTCCAGAAGGACTAATAATTTTTTTTACAAAAATAATTTCTTCAGTGGACCAGTCGACTGCCTATGAGCTAGGTCGACTGTCCAGAACAACTTTTTTCAACAATTCTAAAATAAAGTGTCAGGCTCGTACCAGTCGCCTGCACAGTAGTCCAGTCGACTGTTGGCCTACAGATTTCAAAATTAGGTATGATTACAAAAATCAAAATCTGAGCTTTCTAATGATCAATGTTTATGAAAATAGTCGTATTCAGGGAAATAATAAATCTCAACGAATCTTCATCAGGTGTATGTATATACATATATCACTCAAAACATCAATATGTCGAAATTTAGGTTCTCATGTTCTATATCACAAATCCTTTCATTAGGTTTTTTACAAGATCTTAGTTTTTTTCACAAAACTAAATAAAAATCTGATTCATAAACTAATGCCCAGATGTTCGTGCTCAATCTCAACATGTTTTTAGCAACACAATTTCAATAATAAAGATCTACTATTTTATTCACAAAAATTCACATGATTCATACCACAATACAATATTTATATTGTTCACAACATCCAATCATTACATCATGATACTTGCACGCATAGATCAATCAACAAGACGAATTATAATACTCACAAAATCAAACAAACAAAACAAGGTCACTCACATGAATCAAACAACAAACAATTTCTATATATCTCACAAGAACCAAACAACAAAACAATTTTCATATCTCTCACCTTAGATTTTGAGAATAGTCCACGAAAAGAATCCTCCTTTTGCTAGATCCAAAGACTCTTTCTCCACCAAAAATAAATCTCCAAAATTCTGTGTTTTATCAACAATGACGGCTGGGAGAAAAAATCTATTAAATATGCCGGATTGAATATTAGGGTTTTACCCACACTTTGCAAAACAATCCTTTCCAAAATACAATTTACATATATAGATCATTCTTTGGAAATTCCATCAAAACTCATTTAAATTTGGATTTAAAAGAAAATATACATTCTAAATCTCAGTCAATACAGTTCAAAACGTCCAGAATGTACATTTTGCACTTTAACCCCTAAAAATGTCAAATTTGCAAAAAGGTCCTTCTTTTCTCAAAAATTGCAAATAGTTCCAATAAATTTCAGAAAAATCTGGAAAAATACCAATTAAATCTCAAATATTAAATAATGATTTTTCATAAAGAAAACTAAATTTTTCCGACTTCTCAAAAGTACTTGCACATGTTTTGCACGTGTACAAAAGATAAATTTTTCTGATAATATTCATTAAATCTCCAAAAATTCAATTTAAATTCATCTTCGAATATAAAAATAATATTTGAAAATACGGGGTTCTACAATATATATGTAGTATATTGTTCCAAACAACCTCAGTGAAACACCCCAGATCCGAATCAAGATTTTCACAAAAATGCATCAAGGCAACCTTCGGCCTGCACACTACAGACCCGAAAAGGCAAAACCCCTCTTTTTACTTCAAAACTTAATCTTTTTTATCCAACAAATCCTTCTATAACTGTTATACACATACCCAATCACTTACATCAATTACTCATGAACATATGCACTCACAACATGCAAATAATCAAGTTTTAACCATCGAAACATCCATAACAAAACCACATATGCATACACACCGTAGGGTTCATCTTTAATCAAATTTTTGTTTATTTTTATGCAATAATCAACATACAATCTTCTTATAACAATCAAAACAGCAAGTATTTGAAGGAAAATAACCTACTCATGATTTCTATTAAATTCTTAACAAATCTCAAGTCATCTATATGTAATTTAAATCATCAAAGCATATATTTCATAAAAAGATTCAATTTTTATTTCATCTACTCGTCAAAATGCATTATATCTTCATCTAACCCTAATATGTTTTCTCATAGACAAATCATCACATACAACATGCATAGAACAAAAGAAAAATAAAAACATGTCACTCATCTCTATGAAGAATTAACCGAAAAGAAATAAAGAATAAGAGAAATCCTCATTCGCAAGAAAATCAAGACTCCTCGCTTGAAAACTCCAAGAAAATAGAAATAATAAAAACCCTTGTGTAGCACAGCAAGAGACGGCTGCACCCACTCTTTTATAGGCCGGAAATAATAGGTTTCAGGTTTTGTAAATAGATTTGCAAAATACATCTTCTAAATATATCCTTCTATATATAAATCTTTATACTTGGAAACCAAATAAAACCAACTTAATTGAGTTTAAAAAAAACAAACACTTTATAACCAGCCGGCACTATTTGAAAAACCCAGAAAACAAATTTGCACTTGTAGAACCCCGTATTTTTAAATACTATTTAAAATGTTTGAAAAATGAATTTAAATGATTTTCTGGAGATTTAATTAATATTTTCTAAAAGATCTATCTTTTTACGCGTGCGGAACACGTGTAAATACTTTCTTGAGAAGTTTGAAAGTCAAGTTTTCTTCATGAAAAATCATTATTTAATATTTGGAATTTATTTACTATTTTTCCAGATTTTTCCTGAAATTAATTGGAACTATTTACAATTTTTGAGAAAAGAATGACCTTTTTGCAAAATTGACATTTTTAAGGGTTAAAGTGCAAATTATATTTTCTGGACGTTTTGAACAGTACCAATTGAGATTTACGAGTATATTTTACTTTTAAATCCTAATTTAAATGAATTTTGATTGAATTTCCAAGACTATACCTATATATATGAAATAGTATTTTGGAAAGGATTGTTTTTGCAAAAGTATGGGTGAAACCCCTAAACCTATTCCCGGATATTTAAGGGATGTTCCCCAGCCGTCACTGGGAAAAATATACAGATTTTGGTGATTGGTTTGGAGGAGCAAAAAGGAGAATTTTGGATCTAGCAAAGAGGAAGACTTTTTCGTGGATTCTTCTAAAATTCTAAAGGTGAGTGATATGAACTTTGTTTTGTTGATTGATTTATGTGAATGATTGAGTGTTGTTTGTTTTGATATTTTCGGATCTTGTTTGTGATCGATACAATAGTTGTTATTCATGTCATGCATGTGAAATCCATAAATGTTTAATAGATCTTGATTGGCAAATTCTTTATTACTTGAAAACATGTTAAGATTAGAGAAGGGTTATGATAATAAGGAATTGGATGGTTGAACATCTGGATCTTGTGATTTCAAATCAGATTAGTTTTGAGTTTTGGAAGAGATTTAGTATTGAGAAACCATAATGAAAGAATTTGGAATATAGAACATGAGATCTGAGTTTTGAGATATCGAATGATCAAATAATGTACCCGTAATGAAGGATTATTCGAGATTGTCAATTTACCTGAATAAGAATTATTTTTCATGAACAATGAATCTTTAGAAAACTTCAGTTTTGATTATTGTATCCAGATCTAAATTGTGGAACTATAGGCCGACAGTCGACTGGTCTACTCATCAGTCGACTAGTACGACCCTATTACTGATCTTCAGTATTTTGAAAATTCGTTCGGGGCAGTCGACTGAGACCCTATTCAGTCGACTGGTGTACTGAACATTTTGTTTTGTAAAGTATCGCAGTTTCTTGTCTGAATAGTCGACCGATGACTCCTTGAGTCGACTGTTAGTACTTAGAGTATTTCTTGGGAATTATTGGAAATTGTCTCGAGACAGTCGACTGATGGTTTCTTGAGTCGACCTATAGTACTTGTTTATAATCTTTGATATTGGTTCTCGGGGCAGTCGACTTATTACAGTATAAGTCGACTGGTGCTGATTAGTTTTCATAATTTTAAACGTCCTTTCAAGTCTTTAGTCTTTGTAGATGGATATATTCTGCGGTGTGAGAATAACTGTTAGTGATTGATAACCGGGTATCCGATCTATGTTGTCTTTAGTCTTTGTAGATGGATATATTCTGCGGTGTGAGAATTACTGTTAGTGATTGATAACCAGGTATCCGATCTATGTTGTCTTTAGTCTTTGTAGATAGATATATTCTACGGTGTGAGAGTCATTAAACTCTGGGGTTGGGTATATTCTGCGGTGTGAGAATCACTGTTAATGATTGAATACCAGGTATCCGATCTGTAGTGTTGAGAGTGACTGAATACCGGGTATCCGAACTATGGTATTGAGATTTAGTGACAGTTGGGTATATTCTGCGGTGTGAAAATCACTATTAGTGATTGATAACCAGGTATCCGATCTGGGTTATTGAGAGTGATTGTTTGAAGGATATCTGATCGGTGGTATTGTTTCTCGACTTGGTTTCATGCATGTACTTGCTTATCATTTCTTACTTCACAATACATGTTTAGTTTATGTATCTTTGTTCAGTACATGTTGCTTAAGAAATCATGTTCATTGTTTATGTATGTTTGATTGTTTATATCACTCACACCATTTATGGCTAATCCCTTTAGTTTTGGGGGTTAGGGTTCAACTCTAGCCTCATATGATGCAGTTTGTTGCTTAGAGTTTGGAGGTTGGATGCTTGAGATAGTTTTGAGTTAAAGTGATGTAATAGAGCCTTGTGTAAATTTTGTAAAGAGAAGTGTTGTAAAAGAATGTTGTAATTCAAGGTGTTTGTATTTCCGCTGCATTTGAAAAAGATTATTGTAATAAAAGTTTGGAATAAAATTATTTGTGTTTTTGAGCTATGTGTACTATTACATTGAAGTGGATTCTGGGATTGTGCCACGTATTTTCTAAGTTATTATATTAGAAATTCGGGGCGCTACAGAAGTGGTATCAAAGCATGCTTCAATAGTAATAATAGACATAGTATGAAAACTAACCTAGGTGTGGACACTAGAGAGTGAGTACCTAGGTGTGGACATTAGAGTGTGAGTATCACATAGAGTTAAAAATATGATGTTTGGCTTGGGGTATGGTTATGGTTTTGCCATAGGGTATTGATTTGAGTATGAATTGTGTGATGCCCTAACTTTTCCCTCGTTTTGCAGTATTCAGAATGGTTGCACCCAGGGGCAGGAACGGTGGCAACAATGAGGATGGATCTGGTAGTTCTCGAGGAACGGGAATTGACCTTGAGGCTGAATTCGCCAAGGTGTATCAGACCCTGAATGCGCTGATGGCATTCAACTTGGCGCAACAGCTAAATCAACAGCAGGCTCAGCAGCAAAATCCGCAGCCAAATCATGGAGCTGGACAGGGATTGGTTAACGCCGATCCTATCAAGCAGATTGAATCCTTTAAGAGGATGAGGCCGCCAGTCTTTGAGGGGCAAGCTGATCCAACAGCAGCAGATGATTGGATTAGGAAGATGGAGACGATCTTCGAGGTATCGGAGACTCCAGCAGCCAGCAAGGTGAAGTTAGCTTCGATGCAGCTTGAGAAGGACGCTGGTGTCTGGTGGGAGTCAGTGAAAAGGGATTTGGGAGACTAGCCGTTGACTTGGAAAGCTTTTCTGGAGGAGTTCAGAGATCGCTTCTTTCCCCTAGATGTTCAGGAGAATAAGGCGACCGAGTTCTTAAACCTTCAGTAGGGCAGCATGACCGTGCGGGAGTATGAGACCAAGTTTGCTCAACTTGTGAGGTATGCACCAGAGTTGGTCGTGGACGAAGCGAAGAAGGCCAAAAAGTTTGAGCAGGGCTTGAGGCCAAACTTGAGGTCAAGGATGGTTCCGTTGGGCATTAGAAGGTTCGACAAGCTGGTCAGGAGAGCAGCTATGACCGAGGAAGATATGGACCAGTCCCAGGTAAAGCAAGAGGCCTGGAACAAGAAAAAGAGGCCAGCTGATGATCAGAACGGGAAGGAATTCTCAGCAAAGCAGGGCAAGTTCAGTGATCCAGTGCAGAAGGCACCTGCAGCTCAGGTAGTGACTTGTTCTTACTGCAAGGAGGCAGGTCATTACAGGTCAGCATGTCCGAAGTTGGCAAAGCAGACTTGTTTTCATTGTGGTCAAGAAGGGCACATTCGATCAATCTGTCCGCAGCTGAAGAAAGATAGTGCAGGGAAAGGCAAGGATCTGAAGCAGGGGCGAGTGTTCGCATTGACTGAGGAGGATGCGGTAACTCAGGAATGTGATCTGTGTGTGCAAGAATTTAGAAATTCATTCTTTTGTATTAAGTAAAACTTTTGGGCAATAATTGAAGATTGAGTATTTTCTTCATGTAACAAAATTTATTTGAATTAATGGAATAAAGACAAAGTTTTATTGGATAATGTTTTCTTGCATGCATTGTGTCGCCCAATTATTGCCAGTCTTAAGTATGGAGCTCAAGGTATTTCCAAGCAAGGTCTTGGGGTGGCTATCTTTGGTCATGTCCTTTCTAAGGAGGGAGTGGCCACTGATTCTCGGAAGGATGAAGCAGAAGGTCAGAGTTGGATGCAGGAGTTCAGAGGTCATTGCAGCGTGGCTTCCGATGGCAGTTATCAGAGTTGCGCAGCGGAAGTTTGTCTTTCTGAATTCTTTGCATGATTGTGTTTCTTCTGTATGTTGTGTTTCTTTTGTTGGATTGTATTTCTTGGTGTAATTGTATTTCCAAAAATCATGGTTCTACCCATGAGTTTTCATTCTTTGTTGGTGTGTTTATTTGGACCTCATTAGCCGTAGTTCTGAGGACAGAACTCTTCTAAGGAGGGAGTGATGTAGAACCCCGTATTTTCAAATACTATTTAAAATGTTTGAAAAATGAATTTAAATGATTTTCTGGAGATTTAATTAATATTTTCTAAAAGATCTATCTTTTTACGCGTGCGGAACACGTGTAAATACTTTCTTGAGAAGTTTGAAAGTCAAGTTTTCTTCATGAAAAATCATTATTTAATATTTGGAATTTATTTACTATTTTTCCAAATTTTTTGAAATTAATTGGAACTATTTGCAATTTTTGAGAAAAGAAGGACCTTTTTGCAAAATTGACATTTTTAAGGGTTAAAGTGTAAATTATATTTTCTGGACGTTTTGAACAGTACCAATTGAGATTTACGAGTATATTTTACTTTTAAATCCTAATTTAAATGAATTTTGATTGAATTTCCAAGACTATACCTATATATATGAAATAGTATTTTGGAAAGGATTGTTTTTGCAAAAGTATGGGTGAAACCCCTAAACCTATTCCCGGATATTTAAGGGATGTTCCCCAGCCGTCACTGGGAAAAATATACAGATTTTGGTGATTGGTTTGGAGGAGCAAAAAGGAGAATTTTGGATCTAGTAAAGAGGAAGACTTTTTCGTGGATTCTTCTAAAATTCTAAAGGTGAGTGATATGAACTTTGTTTTGTTGATTGATTTATGTGAATGATTGAGTGTTGTTTGTTTTGATATTTTCGAATCTTGTATGTGATCGATACAATAGTTGTTATTCATGTCATGCATGTGAAATCCATAAATGTTTAATAGATCTTGATTGGCAAATTCTTTATTGCTTGAAAACATGTTAAGATTGGAGAAGGGTTATGATAATAAGGAATTGGATGGTTGAACATCTGGATCTTGTGATTTCAAATCAGATTAGTTTTGAGTTTTGGAAGAGATTTAGTATTGAGAAACCATAATGAAAGAATTTGGAATATAGAACATGAGATCTGAGTTTTGAGATATCGAATGATCAAATAATGTACCCGTAATGAAGGATTATTCGAGATTGTCAATTTACCTGAATAAGAATTATTTTTCATGAACAATGAATCTTTAGAAAACTTCAGTTTTGATTATTGTATCCAGATCTAAATTGTGGAACTGTAGGCCGACAGTCGACTGGTTTACTCATCAGTCGACTGGTACGACCCTATTACTGATCTTCAGTATTTTGAAAATTCGTTTGGGGTAGTCGACTGAGACCCTATTCAGTCGACTGGTGTACTGAACATTTTGTTTTGTAAAGTATCGCAGTTTCTTGTCTGAACAGTCGACCGATGACTCCTTGAGTCGACTGTTAGTACTTAGAGTATTTCTTGGGAATTATTGGAAATTGTCTCGAGACAGTCGACTGATGGTTTTTTGAGTCGACTTATAGTACTTGTTTATAATCTTGGATATTGGTTCTCGGGGCAGTCGACTTATTACAGTATAAGTCGACTGGTGCTGATTAGTTTTCATAATTTTGAACGTCCTTTCAAGTCTTTAGTCTTTGTAAATGGATATATTCTGCGGTGTGAGAATAACTGTTAGTGATTGATAACCGGGTATCCGATCTATGTTGTCTTTAGTCTTTGTAGATGGATATATTCTGCGGTGTGAGAATCACTGTTAGTGATTGATAACCGGGTATCCGATCCATGTTGTCTTTAGTCTTTGTAGATGGATATATTCTGCGGTGTGAGAGTCATTAAACTCTGGGGTTGGGTATATTCTGCGGTGTGAGAATCACTGTTAGTGATTGAATACTGGGTATCCGATCTGCAGTGTTGAGAGTGACTGAATACCGGGTATCCGATCTATGTTATCTTGAGTCTTTGTAGTTGGGTATATTCTGCGGTGTGAGAGTCATTAAACTCTGGGGTTGGGTATATTCTGCGGTGTGAGAATCACTGTTAGTGATTGAATACCGGGTATCCGATCTGCAGTGTTGAGAGTGACTGAATACCGGGTATCCGAACTATGGTATTGAGATTTAGTGACAGTTGGGTATATTCTGCGGTGTGAGAATCACTATTAGTGATTGATAACCGGGTATCCGATCTGGGGTATTGAGAGTGATTGTTTGAAGGATATCTGATCGGTGGTATTGTTTCTCGACTTGGTTTCATGCATGTACTTGCTTATCGTTTCTTACTTCACAATACATGTTTAGTTTATGTATCTTTGTTCAGTACATGTTGCTTAAGAAATCATGTTCATTGTTTATGTATGTTTGATTGTTTATATCACTCATACCATTTATGGCTAACCCCTTTAGTTTTGGGGGTTAGGGTTCAACTCTAGCCTCATATGATGCAGGTTGTTGCTTAGAGTTTGGAGGTTGGATGCTTGAGATAGTTTTGAGTTAAAGTGATGTAATAGAGCCTTGTGTAAATTTTGTAAAGAGAAGTGTTGTAAAAGAATGTTGTAATTCAAGGTGTTTGTATTTCCGCTGCATTTGAAAAAGATTATTGTAATAAAAGTTTGGAATAAAATTATTTGTGTTTTTGAGCTATTGTACTATTACATTGAAGTGAATTCTGGGATTGTACCACGTATTTTCTAAGTTATTATATTAGAAATTCGGGGCGCTACAGCACTTTTACCCCTCTAAATGGCAAATTTGCAAAAAGAACTTTTTTTTATCAAAACTTGCAAAATAAACCAAATTCATTAAAACAAAAGGTAAACTTTTTACCTATGAGTTGACTAGGCATCATACCCAGCCCAAAAATCTAAAAATCTGGACTTTTCACTCCAAGTGGCAATTTTGCACAACAGTCCCTCTTTTTATAATATTTGCAAATAGGTCCAATAAATATCAGAAAAATCCAGAAAATTTACAAATAATATCTAATAATAAATAATGATTTTCCACAAAATAATTTTTAACTTTGCACTTTCCAAGAAAATATTTGCACGTGTTTTGCACGTGTAAAAAGATAAATCTTCAGAAAAATATTCATTAAATCACAAATAATCATTTTAATTCATTTATAAATCTTAAAAGCATTATTTAGAAAATCTGGACTATTACAAACTAGAACTCATATGATGGTATAACTGAGGCCGCAGTTGGATTGTGGCCTAAGTGTTATCTACGCCGCAGTACCCAAATGCGGCCTCAGTGAAATCTTCTTTGAGCTACTTGGACTTGAGTAATTACAAACCAAGTATTGGAAGTCCATTATGGTATGTACTTAGGCCGCTGTTCACAACTGCAGCCTTGAAGTCAAAGAAGCCGTAGTTCAGTACTGCAGATTATGGGGACAGATCTATCTTCAGAATTAGTTTCGAAATAGACCTATTTTAAGAATTAGTTTAAAAAACAGACCCATTTCGGGAAAAAAGATCTTGGGAAATGGAGGTCGAGTTTCGATATTTATTATTACAGGTTCATTAGGGTTTCTTTCTTGGTTGTCGGATTGATGGATCGGACGGTTGTGGTAAGATGTGGATTAGTCAGAGGGTGGTGTGGTACTGGTAGGATTAGGGTAAGCTATGGGGTCGGGTTTGACCGGAGTTGGGATGGGATAGTATAATTGGGTTTTGGGTCTTTACTTTTCCACACCCGTGCCAGTTCACTTTGAAAATTTTATTGCAAAAAATCGTTTTCCCAAAAACAATATATATATATATATATATATCCTCTGTCAATTTTTATTTTCACAAGCCACACCTTGAGATTTAGGTTGCCTTTGTTTCGGGTGTTAAATACAGTTTTTAGTTTTTAAAATCAAAACGTAGGATAAATTTATTTGGATACAAATTTTAAAATTTCACACTCCAAATCTATGTTTAAAATGAGCTTTTTTTTTAAACAGAAAAAATCTGCTTCCTGAGACAAGTTTTTCATTTCCCAACCAACATAATGTATACATACATATTGTATCTGTACATAATGTATACATATATGTATATATTATGTATACATATATATACATATATATGTATACATAATATATACATATATGTATACATTATGTACAGATACAATATGTATGTACATGTATACTAGGTATGCCCGTAAGCACGTGCCTACAGCACGTTTTCGGAACGATGCAGCATATGAAAAATCATGTAATCAGTAAAGGATGATTTATATAGATGTTTATTTGCTAGTAGACGTTGATGCACTGATGTACTCAGAAGTAGGATGATTAAGTGACCTTGATGTTTATTGGTTTGTATATTGTAGGATCATTTGTCAGCAGCTCATAATTCAAAAATAGTATTGTAAATCTACAACAGTAGTGAATCAGAAATTCCTGGCTATGTGTGACTTGAGCATAAGAGATTTCTTTTTTGATTTGGAGCCTGACATAAGTAGCAATTTATTTTTTTAATGCAGATAAGGCCTCAAACTGCATGAGTTGGTTCCCTTTGTTTGTTTTTTATGTAGTTAACCATGTATGAATTTAAGAAAAAATTTGTTGTGGTGTATATGTGAAGTGAAATTGTAGCAAAGCAGATCAAGATACAATTTTGCAGCTACTAAAACTTGAAATACAAGTATTAAGCATGGATTTGTCCATAAATGCACGATCAAGCGAGTCAAGTAAAGAATTTGCAGCGATCTTTCAAAGCAGAAAATGCCCAAATATTCAAAAAAAAAAAAACATAATCCGAAATTGCATAATAAAAAAAACATTCTAATCAAAATTAACTCAGTGAAGCATTCTAATCTAAAACAATTACTCAGTGAAGTATTCTATAATCAGATCAAATATGGTAATTCAAAAGCAATTAAATGAAAGTGAATGTTATTGAGTTACAAAAGCATCATTCGAAAATAAAAAGCATAATTAAAATTTTGAAATAATCAAAAAAAGCATAATCCGAAATTGCATAACTAAAAAAAACATTCAACTTTTTTTTTTTTGGACATACCTGGGTGAAAAGGGGGAAGAAAGAAGACTATTTTGAATTCTGAAAAGGACCTTTGAGTTTTTTTTTTCTTTTATGGGGGGTGTTTCAGTTTTTGGAGGAAAATGTCTTTTTGTAGCATAAATCTGAACCATTGATTTCCTTCCAAATGAATGAGATCTACTTGATAGTTTTTTTTTTTCAAATTGTCTTGTGTTTTATTATATAGATGTATATTATTATTATTATTATTATTATTATTATTATTATTATTATTATTATATAGACACAAACACGCTATATACAGTTTACCAAACGTCTTTTATACTTTAATTTTGAAAAAAGCTATTTTATGAAAACAGTTACCAAACAGTACTTTGTTTTCGAAAATCACAAAAAAATAACTTTATAAATTCTTTTTCAAAAACTATGTTTAAAATGAATTTTCAAAACAACGAACCAAATGCGGCATAATGTTTCCCCCCCCCCCCCCCCCCCCCAAACAAAAAAACATTAAAAAATCATCTCCTTCCCTTCCGCCATATTTTATCAACCTCAGCTCTGTTTGGATAGACCGTTGCACATCTAGACCCTCCAAATAAATGCTGGCAATAGCATTTGTTGAATTGGGTGAAACTGCAAATATCACATATCCTTCTTACACAACAACAAAAGCATTTATCCCTCTTTCACAACAAATTTTGTGGGAAGTTTAGAAATGATACAATCATGAAAAAAGACATAAATTAAAGTTCAAATGGACAAAAATAAAATAAAATAAAATTTAAAAGTGTTACAATTTGAAGAGATCCCATGAGGTGCAGAGCCAACTTTATATTAAAAACAACAACAACAACAACAACGAAACGCGTCCATGGTAATTTAGGTGATGGACAAAATCATGTAGAATATGTTGGAGGTTTCAAAGTGCAGAAAACATGTAGTGGTAGTGGGCCTTAAAGAAAAATAGAGTTAAACAGATTTATTGAGAAAAACATAACATGGCCCACCAAATTCCATAGTAGTGGTAGTGGGCCTTAAAGAAAAATTCCGTTAGCGAGGGTTGGTTTGTTTAGAATTTTAGAATCTATACTAGAATATATTATGTTAAAACCATTTATATTCGAGAATTTTTTTAGTTTCTCCATTTTCTAAAAAATAGGAGAGGAAAAGTAAGAGGCCACTACTCATTTCTCTATCTTCACTTTTAAAAATCTCTCCAAATTTTAATTTAAACATCTCAAAATTTTTAATTTAAAAAAATATTCCTAAAAATATATTAACATAGTTATTGACTTATTTTATTTAAAAACATATCTAAAACATATTTATGCATTTATTGACTTATTTTATTAAGTTAAGTGCCGCTAAATTCACTCTCTAAAAAATCACGTTTTCAAAAGATGCAAAAATGATGTTTCCAATAATTTAATAGCTCTATATCGCTTCGTCAAATCTCCTTCACTATCTCCAGTCTCTCTCTCACGCACACTTTTTCTCCAATTTGATCAAAAGCTAGTGACAATGGCGGCGATTGAACCAGATGATGAATTTCTCTAATTTCTTCATTTGGTCATCTTAGATGGGGCCAATGGTGGGGCCAGTGGCGGAGCCAGACTAATCAAAATGGGGGTCCCATTTTTTTCCGGCATCGACATGATTGTTGTTGAAAATTCTTTGCTTTATTTTTGTTTTGAAAAATCAAAGTAGTTGGATCAAAATAAAATTATAATCAAAGTAAATATTTGAATTAGTGTTCTTAGTATCATGTATTTTTTAACACTTGTACAGTTATACTCTAAATTTGGTAAGAGTAATGATAATCAATAATCATACTACACTATTTACACTGTTATAATACTAGAGACTAGGCTAAGAGATACGACTCAAATGAATATATATACTTGTAACTTGTGTACACATTTGCTTCTTATTTAAAATTTTATCTACAATCATACAGATCAAATAATAAGGGTTTGTTTGGATAACTGTTTTTAGAAAACAGTTTTTTGAAAATGAGAAGAAAGAGAACATGACGTTTTTTTAGGAGAGATGAAGAAAAGGAGAATTTTTTTTATAAAACTGTTTTTTGGAGTTTTCTATAAATGGGGTTAAAATGAGAATTTTCCAAAAAAAATTTAGAAACGATTTTCCGAAAACACCTATACAAACACGATTTTTAGATTTTAAAATTTAAAAAACTGAAAACAGATTTTAAAACCGTAAACAAACAGACCATAAGTATTATTGTTAAGATTTTAAAAAAAAGTCTATGAGTAGAACAAAATAATTTACTTATACTTGTATCAACACAATAAAATCCATACTACATACTTGAAATTGAACCAACAAAATGATTTAGAATTGAAATCCAGACTACACATTATACAGAGAGATGAGAGAATGAGAGTGATATGGCTAAAAATGGGGTTAAATCGGAACCGTCCAAATCGGGCACGAATCTTGCAGCCCAAGGGTAAAACAGTAATTTTACTTACAACCGGGTCTAAGACGGGTACTGGATCTCCTCTCCAAAGATCCAATAACCCGCGAACGGATCCACCTCAACTGGGTACGGGTCCCAACCCGAAACGAACCCAGTCCAGCAGGATAGAATTAGGGTTTCTGATTCAGTCAAATCAACGGCCCTGATTCGTATCTATCCTTTCACCAGGAATCAGGGATCACATTCCCTATCTGATTACGAGGATTTTATTCCTTATCATATCACAGGGATCACATTCCTAATCTGATCCCTAAGGCGCTTATAAATACCCCCCACCATCTCTATTATGAGGTAATCAATCTTTTGCCAATTTACGCTCTTTCATAATCATTCCTGATTACTGACTTGAGCATCGGAGGGTGCGACGCCGGGATCAACCCCGGTGCCTCGCACTTTTTGCAGGTGAATGGCGGGAGTCAGCGGTCAAACTCCGGCAGAACAGGTAACAGGTTTGCTATTCAAAGTTTTTCAAGAATCCACAAATACTATCTGTTTGCCCCCATACCAGATTTAGCAGTAACAAATTGGCACCGTCTGTGGGAAACAAACGAATAGCAGCCTCCCCTCTTCCCGTTGGTCAGATCTTCTCCAGCCATGCCTCATAGGAAAGTAAGATCCAGAGGGTCCAACCGTGGACCCAACCCCGATCAGCAACAGGAAGCCCCCATCCAACCCGCTCAGCAGCCAGGGCAACTTCTGCCTCAAGCCGAGGACCCTCTCCAAGAGGACCAGCCTCCTCTTCAAAATCAACAACCTCCTAAGGGTCCTCCCGGTCCTCAAAATGCCGATGCAGGGGTCTTGCGTCCCAACCCGCAGAAACAACCTCTCCATCAGGACCATGTCCCAATCCACAATGCCTCTTCGGATTCTATGGCCTCCCACAATCCCCGAGCTTCCGACCTTCGCAATACCATCCTCAATCGGCAGAAGGATGAGGATCTTCGCCGCCGTCTGGATGAAAAGCGGGCCCGAGAGGGAGCCTCCCGCCAACAACGTCCAGATGAGCGATCTCCTCACCGCCGAGACTATAGAAGGTCGCCTACCCGAAGGCGGTGAAGAGAGTCCCTCGAGCATCACAGGAGAATACCCCATTCTCCTGCCGGTCAGCAACATCCAAGGAACGATGAGGCACCCATCACCCGTGCCGAGTTCCAGCAGTTCCAAGCAACCGTCCTACAAGCTCTCAATCTCCGTCCTAACAACACTAATGCCCCAAGGATTCCTACTCCTCCTCCGGTCCGAAGTCCTCGCTGACGGTCCCTAACTCCTCCCCCAGCTCCTAGCAACCCCCGGCACATTCCAAGTCCTCGCCGCTCCAGGAGCTACCGTCGTCATAGCCTCTGCTCTCCCTCGTACGAAGATGAGTCTAGAGGCTTGGTTGATTACCGTCGAAGGGATGACGCTGTCTACCGCTGTCTCCACGATATGGAGAGGCGCTTGGGTCAGTTAGACTGAGAAGAAGAGCTTAGAGGAAGGACCCTTCGCCCTAGTCTACCTCCTTTTTCCCGAACCATAATGGAGGCGCCCGTACCAATTGTCTTTAAACCTCCTCAATTCGAGACTTATTCTGGGGAGACTGACCCCGTCGATCACATCGAAAGCTTCAAGACCCTCATGCTCATCCATCAAGCTTCCGATGCTCTGCTATGCAAGACCTTTCCCGCAACTCTCAAGGGTCCGGCTCGAGAATGGTACTCTCGCCTTGCCCCATCCTCAATATTCTCCTTCGAGCAATTTGAGACCCTCTTCATCACCCATTTCGTGAGTAGCCGCCGAACTGAGAAGACCAGCATTTCGCTACTCTACCTCAACCAGAAGAAGGTTGAGAAGCTCAGAGACTATGTGAAAAGGTTCACAGCGGAAGCCAGGTCCATAGCATTCCTCGACCAATCGGTCGCTGCAGTAGCATTTCAATCCAATGTCCTCAACTCCAGCCTCTACTCCTCCCTCGCCAAGAAGCCCCCACAGAACTTCTCTGACCACCTCCTCCGTAGCGAAGAGTATATTTGGGCAGAGGAAGCTGAGAACCGCCCCAACTTTGAGGGGTCTTCCTCCGGGTCTAAGAGAAAGGGAACAGAAGAGGAAGGAGCCAAGAAGCTCCAGAAGGATAATGGCGGGCAGCACTGATCTCCCCACATATTTAAAAAGTTTACTCCTTTGAACGCCAACATCTTCACAATTCTCATGGAAGTTGAGAATGAGGGGATAATTCCTCCTGCGCCAAAAATGAACACCCCCGGCAAGAAGAGGGACAAAGAGAAGTGGTGCCGTTATCACCGGGACCATGGCCACGACACCAATGATTGTCGGGACCTGAAGAACGAGATAGAAGCCCTCATCCAGAGGGGTCAACTAAACAGGTTCATGAGAAAGGACCGAACCGATCCTCCTCCCCCACCTCGGGGGGCTAACAAGCATCCCGAACGTGATGAAATGCCCGAATTCGAAGAGGAACGTGTCCTACACCTCATTCTTGGGGGCCCAATGGGGGGCTCCTCCAACTCCTCTCGAAAGGCGTTTATAATGGAAGTCAGTTCGGTTCACGCCACACCTCCTCCTAAAGGCCTCGGAGTGCCCATCACATTCTCAGACAAAGACCTTGAGGGTGTCCGAACCCCCCATTGTGACGCACTCGTCATCAATCTCCATATGGCGAACTTTAAGGTAGAGAGGATCCTAGTGGACAATGGTAGCTCTGTTAACATCCTCTTCCTCGCCGCTTTCAAATGCCTCAAACTATCCCGGGACAGACTCAAACCCGCCGGCTACACACTCCATGGGTTCACGGGAGTGTCAGTGACTATTGAAGGGGTGATCACCCTCGACGTAACCGCTGGCATAACTCCTACTACCCGAACAGAGTCGATGGACTTTATGGTCGTGGATGTCCCTGCAGCTTACAATGTCATTTTGGGTCGGCCCGGCCTAGCAGCTCTTGAAGCCGTCCCTTCCGCCTATCACCTCAAGATGAAATTCCCCACCCGGGCAGGAGTAGGGGAAGTAAAAGGCGACCAGAAAATGGCCCGCAAGTGCTACATGACCTCGACTGGGGGTCCAGTCCTCTCCCTCAAAACTCTAGAGATCCCCCAGGAGAGTGTCCGACCAACATCCAAAGACCTCGAAGGCAGAGAGATCCCCAGGACTTGGAATGCCGACCATCTTTTAAAATACCAAGAAAGCGCCCCAGTGCCTCTCTAAGTATTCTGAGATGTCAAACCGTTCCTCTCCTTTTCCTTGTATCTTTCCTCTTCATATTTCATATGTAATAACGGCTCGCAACTCAGAAGCAGCCGACTAGTAGTTTTCAATGAAGTTTTTTCATATTTTGCTTATACAAATGCTTATATCTCTCTGCTCTTTGCTTTTCACTCTAACAATGGTTCAGAGTCCAACACTTGGCTCGATTCTACTTCGCAAGCTCGCTCTTAAGCGAGCTAGAAGTAGTTCGCCATTCGGAACTGCTCCCATAACCGTTGAACAACTCTAACGATGGTTCGGAGTCCAACACTTGGCTCGATTCTACTTCGCAAGCTCGCTCTTAAGCGAGCTAGAAGTAGTTTGCCATTCGGAACTATTCCCACAACTGTTGAACAACTCTAACGATGGTTCAGAGTCCAACACTTGGCTCGATTCTACTTCGCAAGCTTGCTCTTAAGTGAGCTAGAAGTAGTTCGCCATTCGGAACTGCTCCCACAACCATTGAACAACTCTAACGATGGTTCGGAGTCCAACACTTGGCTCGATTCTACTTTGCAAGTTCGCTCTTAAGCGAGCTAGAAGTAATTCGCTATTCGGAACTACTCCTACAACCGTTGAACAACTCTAACGATGGTTCGAAGTCCAACGCTTGGCTCGATTCTACTTCGCAAGCTCGCTCTTAAGCGAGCTAGAAGTAGTTCGCCATTCGGAACTGCTCCCACAACTGCTGAACCACTCTAACGGCGGGTTCGAAGTCCAATGCTCGGCTCGACTGCACTTCCTCAGCATCCCGAACCGAGCAGACGAGGAACCGACCTCCACATATGGAGAAAAATTTCGCCGAACCAATTTCACCGTTGGATCGCCTCAAAAGGCGTACTAGAACATGATGAACGGATCAGATAATGCCACGTGTCCACAAAATGACAAGATAGCATTTTCTCGAAACTCGAGCCTCCCGCCTCGTGATTCGTGCCATGATCGTGATCGGTCGTCCAGATTGAGCCGCTTGGCTCGGGTCTGAAATCCGAGCTACCACACTACCGAAGTGTAAAGTTGCCTCGGTATACCCTGAGCAAGAGCTAAAGTTCTACAGCTAAGGCAAGAGTCCTATGGCTAGAATGCTCGAAGAAGCTAACCATTGGGTCTTATGGTTCATTTCAAGAGTAAGGCAATTACGACACAACAATGAGCAGACGAACTTCGATTTCATTAAAACAACTTGATAAATTACAAGGCAAGAAGTTACAACAAAAAAGATGGTACAAGAAATCAAAAACCCAATACAACTTGTTCAGCGCCTCCTCGGAATGGGGACATTCCGATTCAAAGACACTCGGGGTTTTCGTCTCTTCATCTCCGAGCGTCTCTAGGCCGACGAACTGGGATGCCTCTTCGCCACTAACTCTAACAGTGGCTCCGACCGAGGCTCCGCTCGAGCTAACAGCTACACCGCTTTGGGCATCGGCCACAGTCCGACCAACGACGGGAGCACGAGTCGTGAGCTCGTAAAAGGAGATCCCTCGCTCGCTATCCTCGCGAGTGCAAGAGGTTATCCTCACAGGCTGAGGCTTCAGACGAGCCACTTCCTCCTCGAGCTCAACGATCCTGTTTTTCAAAGTGTCGTCCTTAACCAGTATCTTGAATCGAGGGAGTTTTGCCGAACCCGAGTACTCAGCACTATCAGATATAATGCGACGTAGATTGGTCACCTCGATGCTCCTGTCGACCGTGACCCTCTGCAGCTGCTCGACCTTCTTCGCGAGCTTGTCTCGCTCGGCCAGCACAGAGGCCAGCTCTTCCTCCTTCGTCGAGAGCTCCTCCTCGACTATCCGCAAGTCGTGTACCTCGGCCAGCAGCTCGCTGTTCTTCTTCTCCACATTGAGCGACACACTCCTGATCGGCTCGATCTCGCCCTTGAGGCGAGCCTCGCGAGACTGCTTAAACAGTTCTGCACAGCACCGAGCGGCTGCGGTAACCGGCGCGTGTTCGATGTTCTGAAAAACGAGGGCATCACATTGAAAGACTAAAAATCCGAACAAAACACTTAGACAAGACCGAAACAAAATTTTTTCATTCATAACAAAAGCGGTGGCCAGTCCGCGAAAAGGCATTACATTCAAAATAGAGAAAAACAAAAATACAAGAAAACGAGAAGATCAAGGGTCCACCTGCGATGGCGGCTCAACCACAGGCGCCTCGCCAGATGGCCCATCGCCCCCTATTGCCCCGGCTTGGGGGTCGGCCACCACAGTCTCAAGGACCACAGGTGCTTCCTCGTCCTGCTGTGCCACCTTCTCCTCGTCGTCTTCCTCCTCTTCGCCCTCCTCTTCTTCGCCCTCTACCGTGGCCCCGGGCCACAGCCTATATCCGATTCTCTGGAAGCCGGGGACGCGCTCCTGGACATGGTCGAGTGCCCTTTCGTAGGACTTCTCCATGTTAGAAGCCATGTGCGCCTTCGCCTTGGCTTCAACCTCCGCCCTTATCTTCACCGTCGTGGCATCCTTCTCCGCCTTCGCCTCCTCCAGTGCCTTCGCAGATGCCGCCAACTCCTCGGCAGCCTTAGCAACTTTAGCAACCTCGTCGGTGAGCCGCCCCTTAGCTTGCTCTAGGTTCGCCTCGAGGTCGGCAACCCGAACCACCAAGCCGTCCGAGCATCTCTGCTCTGCCTCGAGCTGCCGAACTGCCCTCGCCTTCTCCGCCCTGTCCTTGTCACTGGTAGCCTTCAACTCCCTCTCCTGTTCGGCGAACTCTTGGATTAGGTGGCTGAAGTGACAAGTGTACTGCCGAAGGAAAAAGAGAGTCAGAACAAAGTAAAAGCCGAACGGCGGACTAAAGAAATTCTCAAAAACAATGAATGCAAAGCTTACCGACACAAGCAATTGAGCGACTTCGTAGGTGTCATCGCCAGTCGTCCCCGCCTTCAGTGCAGCTCGATCCTTTGGGGTCTTTAAGTGCTTAACGGCTTGCATACACATCTGTGAGTCCCCGAGGAAGCCGTCATGGTTCTTCACTCGCCAGTCGGGGACGAACAGCTTCTTATGCTGCTCGGTCAGGATCACCTCGGCCTGAGTGGTCAGGGGCGGAGCCTCGAGCGACAGCGCCGCCGAAACGTTGAAGGCCTCACCGGCTGTGGCAGACGCCGCAGGAGCCAAGGGGTCGGCGGAGACGACCACCACTGGCATGGGGTCCTCAGGAACGGCAGTAGGCAGAGAAACTGCTGAAGGAGCCTTAGAGGGTCGGCCGGACGAAGCCGTCGTGCTCGGCCTCTTCCTCTTCCTTCCGTCGGCAACCTTGCCTCGCTCGTTCAACATCCCCATGAAGTCCATCTTCGGCGCTTCTGTTCCAAACAACAAAACAAATAGCACGTTAGAAAAACGAGCAAAGAACTTAGAAAAAAATACTACTAGATGTCAGGAGCGTACTCGGATCGATCGGACTAAGGCCCGACCCGTGTAGCACCTCCTCAGTCATTTCCCTCCAACTCAACATTGGGAGAGCAATGATCTTCTCCGCCACTTCCGCCTCGGCCGCTGTTAGTACCGGGTCGACCCTTGCAAACTTCGGCACCTCTACTTTCCACCGAGTCGGAATGTTCAGCATCGAGGGCTCCTTCAACAAAAAGAACTTCTCCTTCCAACCTTTTATCATGTCTAGATTCTCTATGAGCCTAACACCTTTCCGGGGTGACAGGTAGTAGCGATGCTCGATCTTGTGCATCCGGTGAATCCGATACATGCTCCGAAGGATCACCATGTCTGGCTCGACCTCGGCGTTGCGGCACTGCAGCAAGAAGGCATTCACGTGGTGCCAGGTGTTCGGCATAAATTGGGTCGGTGCCAGACAGTACCACTAGAGGACCTTTAACACAAAGGGGTGCAAAGGAAAGCGCAATCCGGTGTTCAATGAGTCGTAGTTGAACACACACATATCTGACGACAGTATGGAGTTCGCTCGCATCTCAGGGCCGGGGAGGATCAGCTTATACTCCGGAGGAATGGCGAACCCTTTTCTGATCCGGAGCAGGTCTTTCTCGGATAATACCGATGCAATCTCATCCACCTCGGTAGTCTGGACCGGGTTGTTCTCCTCGTAGACTGCCGACCGACCTATGATCGCCTTCTTCAGAAGGTCACCCTCGTATTGCCTGACTCTGGCATGGCCGGACAGTACACTAGGGTACCGGCCCGACTCAGGGGCTCGCCTCTCGGTCTCCACGATCTCCTCGACTACAGGAGATCAGGCCACTGCCTTCTTCTTCTTCTTCACCTTGGCCACGGACGGCCCGGCCACCTCCTTCCCCTTTCTTTGGATCTCCATTCGCCTCCTCTCCTCGGCGCCACTATCACCCGAGGACGAGGCCTCACTCTCCGAGTCTACCCTTGACATCTCTAAAAAAGCTAAGGCAAATAAACTGACCTTGATGTGACGTGGCCTTGAAGTGACGTTCACGGTCGGAATTAGTTTGCCGAAAATCGCCCGGCCCACGCGACAGCTAACGCAACCGCCTTGGAGCTAAAATTGCCGCTAGCAGAGCACACAGAGAGTAAAAATGAAAACTTGGAGTGAAAAGTGAGAAATGGGCTCTGGGGGGGGGGAGTGAGAATTTATAACCTCAAAGCGACGTTTGGGCTTCTTTGGGCATTTAACGCCCCATTTAGAGAAGGCAAAACGCCAAAATAGAGAGTTACGATGTTTCAAAACAAAGAATCTTCGAATCGTTTAACTCCATCGCCCGGCCACCGGTGTGCATGACCGAGCTACCAAACAGCTTGGCTAAGCAACCGAGCTACTGGGTCAGAGGATGGCGACGGTCCAAAACCAGAACTCTTTAAATCGCTTGACTCCATCACCCGGCTGCCGGTATGCATAGCCGAGCTACCAAATAGCTTGGCTAAGCAACCGAGCTACTGGTGTAATACCCTGATTTTTCAATTAATGAGAAATTATTTATTTTGCACGTGTTGTGCACGTGCAATATTTTTTGGATTATTTCATCATGATGTGTATAATTATTTAATATATTTTTCTCAAATTATTTTAGTACAAAAAGCCTTCTTTAAAAGCCTTATTTGATTTAACTAAAAAGCCTTTCTTAAAAAGCCCAAAAGCATTTTTATTTTAATTATTTTTATAAAATTATTTTGGCCCAAAAAGAAAGCCCATGAATTAATTAATTTTAATTAAACTTGTCATGTAGAAGACTTTTTTTTACAAAATTATTTTTTATACAATTTTTGAATGTACAAATTTGGCCTAGTTGCATGCACGTGCACTACACGTACACGTGCATTGCACATTTCTTTTGGAGGCCGGTAGCATTCTTTTTGGAGGGAATTTGAATTTTTGGTGTGGAGAACATGGGGGTAGTTTCAAGGAGGTGGGTAGTTTTCCTAACTCCTACTTTGATCTAAGCCTTTCATTTTGCAACCACCAAGATGATCTTAGCCCTCCATTCCCCTCATTTTTTAGTATAAATACCCCCCTTCTCATGGCTAATTTTTCATATGCAAAGTGTAATTTCTAAAGCTATAGTAATATAATTGTGTGAGTTATAAAAGATAAGAGAGTGTGTGGTTCTTTTGGTTGCTTGGAGCATTCGGTCAAGGACTTGGGAAGCATTCGGCTTGGGGAAGCATTCGGCTAGGCTTGGAAGCTTGGAGTGGTGCACTCTTTTGGCTAGGAGGAGGTGTTCTCATCTACTAGGACTTGTTGCTTTTGTGTTTCTCTCCATTAAGGTGGGTAAAATATTTCATATTTCTAATATAGGATTCATGCTAGTTATATTGTCAACACTATACATGGAAAATACTAATAAGAGTCCACTCTAATCAAAAAGTTAGTATATGAATGGATTGGAATGATGTGATTAATTGTGTATGTGAAATTCTAGCATGAAATTAAACTATATGAAGCACTTTCTATGATTGTTAGTTTAATTGAATAATGATGCAATATGGTTAGTATGATGTGTGAAAATCTTTATTAATTGCTTGTAAATTATATGTATGAAACATGACAATTGATTAAGATATTGACACTATGAAATGTGAATAGAAAAGTATATTGAAAGCTTGAGTTATGAGTATGTTAAATTCATGTGTAGAAGTGGCATAAATGAACCAATGAATTGCTTGTTGTCATCAAAATAGAAATACCCAAAACTTAGTAATTTTTGAGTTTCACCTATTCATGTACTACATGAATTCTTGTGCTAATATGAGTATGGGAAAATCCCAAGTTGTATTTGGTGTGAACATAGATTAATAAACAGTAAATTATCATGGAAAATTTGGGAATAAAAGAGAGATTAGAAGATCAATTGATTTCTTTTCAATGTCGAAAATAAAAGATATTATAGTCTTAATGGACAATTATTAGTTTGGGTGGAAAAAATTATGTTTTAGTACAAAAATTTATTTTTATACTTGCTGGTATGAAGATTAAATAAAGATGATTAAATCTGGAAATTTTCTGTAGTTTGTATAAAGGCAATATGAACCTAATTGATTTGAACATCGAGTTGTTTTCTAAAACAGTGCGAATATGAAACTTATAGACTTTAACCCAGTATTGTGACAACCTGAGCCAGTGGCTCAGGCGGTCTGTGACTGCGCTCGGTTTCCCTGAGCGGTGCGGTTCGAAACCCAGCCTCACCATCTTTTTACTTAACTGTGTATATAAGTATATATGACTGCGAACCGAAAGCACATATACCTATTTCACCCTCTTCTAATCGCTAGCACACGATTGGCCTATTGGCGGGTGCTCTGGCCTTCTTCTCTACCGTGCTGGGTTCGAATCCTTCCCTTAGCACTTTATAAAAAATATTTTTTTGTGAGTTTGTGATGTCCAAAAAATGTGAGAAAAATATGGTAATTTTCATAAAAATACAAGGAATTTTATGGGATTGAGTTGGGTATTATTTGAAGAAAATATAATGTAGTTTGTGAACAAATGGTATAATTAAAGCTATGGTTCTAAGACACATGCTTATGGAAATTTTCAGTTTATAAAGATATAATGAAATGGATTTATTAAGAAGTAATTGACATAAAGAATTTTGTGGTGTGACATGATGTTATTAATTTCTCACTTGAGGATATTGTGTAAAATGTGAAGTATGAGTGTTTAATTATGAAGTGCATTGTATGATATTGGAATTTAGAAATCATGTTGATGAAATTGTTGGCCATGAATATGAATTTTTATGAGTTATAAGTATTCACTATGGACTTGTGAACAAAGAGTAATCATGAATAAGAAAGAATATGAAATTGTGACATGGAAGTGGTTATGACTTAAAGATTGTGAAACGGAATTTGAAATAGAGTAGCTAAGTCTCCCCGGCATTGAGAAACAAGAATTGAATTGAAATTAGACCAAGGTTGGTCATGTTGAAATGAATGAATAAGTCCGGATGATGGAGAGGCTAACTCTAGTGATTATTTTGTTCATGATTTTTAAATAAAACTAAGGACTAGTACATAGTGGAGATGTGATGAAAGTAGAAGAAAAACATGAGTATGAGGGCCAACGGATAGCGGTGTGAGAGCGATTCACAGGTTGCCTGCTTGATGCGTCAAGACAGTGCGTGGGCGCTACTCCGGAATTATCGTCCCGGTGGCGACGCTCGTGGGATGTTCGAGTGGCTATGGGTGGTGCCATTGTTCCATGGCGGAGGCTGAATTGTCCATAGGTTGCCTGCTCGATGCGTCGTGACAGTGCGTGGGATTCCCCTCCAGGCTGCCTGGGCATGGGCTCATAGATCATAGGACATCTAAGACACTACCGTAGTTACAGTAGTAGTTAAGGCATAACGGGGGATTGAACCCTATCAAGATGAAGAACGAATAAGGGCTTGCCCTCGGACCTATGTAGTATGGGATGCATAGAATCCGAACAAGTGCGCATTAGTGTCATGTAACATCATTAACTGCATTAAGGACTAAGTGCACAATCACAACACGACATCAATAGGGTAGTCCCTTTAGTTTGAAATGTGACAAGTTTGTATTTGCTAAATATGAAATGTTAAGTTATACTATTTTCGGCAAAGCGAGGACGGCCGTGTATAATGATCGTCGGTTGAATAAACTGACGTACCCACAGTCTAATATGCAGGTAAATGTCATGCTAAAGATTAAAGAGGATTTGGATTCTTAAAGATTTTATCAAGCTGTCGTACTTGTATTTAATTGTTGTATTTTACTTCCGCTGTGCAAAAGAAAGATGTAATCATGATGTAATCTCTGATGTATGATGAAAAGTTTTAATTTCCCTGTAAAAGTGTACTAAGAAAGTGAAAAGATCCTGTAGAACATCTCGAATTCAGTGTATTTGGGATTCGGAGCGTTACAGAGTGGTATCAGAGCCACGCTTTCTACACTTTCACACTTGTACAAATTTATAGGGAACGACACCCTAGAAGTGGACATTAGAGTGTGTGTTTGAATCTAGAGATTTAAATGTAAGTGACTTACATTTGTGTTGCTCTAAGGTTTATGCTTTCTCCTCTCTATCTCTAAGATGGCTGATCACTTCGACCCTGCTGGAGGCGACGACTGGCACATCATTGAGGAAGAGTACCATCCTGGACAGGCAGATTCCGAGGACGAGTACTACCCTGGACAAGCTGATTCTGATGATGAGGAGTACCCTGAATCCCGAGAGATCACCCCACCTCCGGATTCATCTGATGATTCTTCTTCCGACGAAGAGGAAGTACCAGTTCCCAGTGGTCTTGTGGCTTCTCTTCAGAGGCAAGTGGAAACCCTGAAGGAGAGAGTTGGATTGTTGGAGGCTCAGCTGGAGAAGCGGAAGGCTGACTATTCTGTTCTTAGCCATCGGATTTGGGAACTTGAGAAGAAAAAGAACCTAACTGATGTGTTGAAGGATGAGGTTGATGAACTGCGGGAAGAACTTCGAGCAGCGAAGAGGACCCGTAGGAGTTAGAGTGTTGTAGCTTCTGTTTCTTTCCGTTCTGATGTCAAAAAATGTTTTTATAATTCGAATGTATAAAATTTGGAATTCAATGAAATGGAAATATTGACTTGAAAGACCATGTCTTATACTTCGAATTTGATGGACCTTTTACATCAGAATATGGAATGAAAGCTGTCGTATTGTTTGATACTGGATCCTCTCATACTTTTGTGTCTCCAAAGTTTGCTAAAGTGTTGGGAGTTGAACCGAAGATTTTCCCAGGCAAGATCTTATCAGTAGCTACTCCGTCAGGGGAAACTTTAACCACTGATCGGTATTATGCTGATTGCGAGATTGTGATTGGGGATAGAATCTTTGGCATTGATCTGATCGAACTGACTATCTTGGGAGTCGATGTTATCATTGGCATTGATTGGATGTCGGTGTACAGTGCAAGCATCGAGTGTAAGGCCAAGACGGTGACAGTGAAGGCTTCAGGTGGACCTGAAGTCGTGTTCCAAGGGAAGCGGAAATGTTCTAAGCTGGTGGCAACTATCCGCAAGGAAGAGACTCCTGTGGAAGTGCAAGGGATTCCTGTGGTTCGGGACTATCCGACCGTGTTCTTAGAAGATTTTCCTGGGTTACCCCCGCATCGTGATGTAGAGTTCAGCATCACTGTTCAACCGGGAAGTGCACCCATTTCTAAGGCACCTTATAGGATGGCTCCAGTGGAACAGGATGAGGTGAAACGGCAGATTGAGGAACTATTGGGAAAAGGCTTTATTCAACCTAGTGCGTCACCTTGGGGAGCACCAGTGCTTTTGGTAAAGAAGAAGGATGGATCGATGAGGATGTGCATCGATTACCGGGAGCTGAATAAGGTCACTGTTCAGAATAAGTATCCGATTCCTCGAATTGATGACTTGTTCGATCGTCTGCAAGGAGCAGCTGTATTCTCCAAAATAGATCTTCGATCAGGTTACCACCAAGTTCGAGTGAAAGCTGAAGATGTGCATAAGACTGCATTTAGAACTCGGCATGGGCATTACGAATTCTTAGTTATGCCATTCGGAGTGACGAATGCACCTGCAATCTTCATGGACTTGATGAACAGAGTTCTGAGGCCGTTTATTGATTCTTTCGTCGTGGTGTTTATCGACGATATTCTCGTGTACTCCAAGTCTGAGGAGGAGCACACTGAGCATCTGGCAGCGGTGTTGCAGAAGTTGGAAGAGCAGCAGTTGTATGCCAAGTTATCCAAGTGTGATTTCTGGAAATCTGAAGTGGCATTCCTAGGTCACATCCTTTCTAAGGAGGGAGTGGCAACTGACCCTCAGAAGATAGAGGCAGTGAGAGATTGGGCAAGGCCTACTACAGTGAAGGAAGTCAGAAGTTTCCTTGGGATGACTGGGTATTATCGGAGATTCATTCAAGGTTATGCTCAGATAGCTGTACCGCTTACAGGGCTGACCAAGAAGAATGTGAGCTTCAAGTGGACCGAGCAATGTGAGGCGAGTTTTCAGGAGTTGAAAGATAGGCTGACTACTGCACCTATCCTGGCTTTGCCTAGAGCTGGTGTTGAGTATGACGTTTATAGCGATGCTTCACATCGGGGGCTTGGTTGTGTCTTAATGCAAGAAGGAAGAGTAATCGCTTATGGGTCCAGGCAACTACGACCACATGAGAAGAATTACCCGACTCATGATCTAGAGTTGGCTGCGATTATCTTTGCCTTGAAGCAATGGAGGCACTACGTGTACGGGGAGAAGTTGAATATGTACACGGATCACAAGAGCTTGAAGTATATATATCAGCAGAGGGATCTCAATCTGAGGCAGCGGAGATGGTTGGAAGTGCTCGAGGATATGCGACCTGAGATCAAGTATCATCCCGGAAAGGCTAATGTTGTTGTTGACGCACTTAGTCGCAAGAGCAGTTTGGCCTGTTTGATTACGACTCAGAGGCATCTGATTGAGGAGCTGGACCGAGCTGGTATCGAGGTTGTCTTGCAAGGATTGGGAGCATCTTTGGCTCAGTTGAGGCTTCAGCCTACCTTGAGTGCCAGGATCATTGCAAGTCAGGAGGTTGATGCTGATATTCTGGAGAAGAAGGAGCAGGTTGGTGCTGGCAGGTTGCTCGGATTTCAAACCAGGGATGGAGTGCTGTGGTTCGGAGATAGGCTGTGCGTTCCAAATCAGGCGGACCTGAAAGAAAGTATTCTTCAGGAGGCGCATGCTACTCTTTTGTCGGTACATCCTGGGAGTACTAAGATGTACAAGGACATCAAGCAGCATTTCTGGTGGTCAGGTTTGAAGCGGGATGTGGCTGAATTTGTCGCGAAGTGTGAGGTTTGTCAGCAAGTCAAAGCCGAAAATCAGAGACCCGGAGGTCTATTACAGCCGTTACCTATTCCGGAATGGAAGTGGGATAACATCAGTATGGATTTCATTACGGGATTGCCTAAGAGTCCTAAAGGCAATGATGCAATTTGGGTTATAGTCGACCGACTTACCAAGTCCGCTCACTTTTTGGCGATGAAACTCATTGCTTCGATGGACAAGTTGGCTGAGATGTATGTTGGTGAGATTGTCCGACTTCATGGCGTTCCTTCGACCATTGTGTCTGATCGTGATGCGCGGTTTACTTCGCATTTCTGGAGGAGTCTTCAGGCAGCTTTGGGTACCAAGACGGATTTCAGCACTGCTTTTCATCCGCAAACCGATGGGCAGACCGAGAGAGTCAATCGTATTCTTGAGGATATGCTGCGGTGTTGTATACTAGACTTTGGAGGCAGTTGGGAAAGGCATTTACCCTTGGTGGAGTTTGCCTACAACAACAGTTTTCAGGCCAGTATTGGGATGGCGCCGTACGAAGCTTTGTATGGCAGGAAGTGCAGGACTCCTGTTTGTTGGTATGAAGTGGGGGAGCGTCAGTTGTTTGGTCCTGAGCTTGTACAGCTGACTTCTGAGAAGATTGATCTGATCAGGAAAAGGTTGGTGGAAGCTCAGAGCAGGCAGAAAAGCTATGCAGACAACCGGAGAAGGGACCTTGAGTTTGAGGTTGGTGACTTCGTCTTTCTGAAGGTATCACCCAGTAAAGGTGTGGTTCGTTTTGGCAAAGGCGGGAAGTTAGCCCCGAGGTTTATAGGCCCGTATAAGATATTGAAAAGGATCGGGAAAACTGCTTACCGGCTTGAATTACCGGAAGAGTTGTCTCAGGTGCACAATGTCTTTCATGTGTCTATGCTGAGAGGTTATATTCCGGACCCGAGTCATCATTTGCCTAAAGTGCCGGAAGGTTTGCAGTTAGACCTGAATTACATCGAGTCTCCTGTTGAGATTGTTGACCGTAGGGAGAAAGTCTTGAGGAATAAGACGATACCGATGGTCAAGGTAGTCTGGAGAAACCACTTGGTTGAAGAGGCTACTTGGGAATCTGAGGAGAGGATGTTGAAGGACTATCCTGAGCTTTTTGCTTGATTGTATTTTTGTATCTTTATTTCTTGTTGAGTGTGTTGTATTTTGTTTGTTCTCTCGCTCTTGATCGTAGTTCCGGGGACGGAACTATTCTAAGGAGGGAGTGTTGTAATACCCTGATTTTTCAATTAATGAGAAATTATTTATTTTGCACGTGTTGTGCACGTGCAATATTTTTTGGATTATTTCATCATGATGTGTATAATTATTTAATATATTTTTTCTCAAATTATTTTAGTACAAAAAGCCTTCTTTAAAAGCCTTATTTGATTTAACTAAAAAGCCTTTCTTAAAAAGCCCAAAAGCATTTTTATTTTAATATTTTTATAAAATTATTTTGGCCCAAAAAGAAAGCCCATGAAATAATTAATTTTAATTAAACTTGTCATGTAGAAGACTTTTTTTTACAAAATTATTTTTTATACAATTTTTGAATGTACAAATTTGGCCTAGTTGCATGCACGTGCACTACACGTACACGTGCATTGCACATTTCTTTTGGAGGCCGGTAGCATTCTTTTTGGAGGGAATTTGAATTTTTGGTGTGGAGAACATGGGGGTAGTTTCAAGGAGGTGGGTAGTTTTCCTAACTCCTACTTTGATCTAAGCCTTTCATTTTGCAACCACCAAGATGATCTTAGCCCTCCATTCCCCTCATTTTTTAGTATAAATACCCCCCTTCTCATGGCTAATTTTTCATATGCAAAGTGTAATTTCTAAAGCTATAGTAATATAATTGTGTGAGTTATAAAAGATAAGAGAGTGTGTGGTTCTTTTGGTTGCTTGGAGCATTCGGTCAAGGACTTGGGAAGCATTCGGCTTGGGGAAGCATTCGGCTAGGCTTGGAAGCTTGGAGTGGTGCACTCTTTTGGCTAGGAGGAGGTGTTCTCATCTACTAGGACTTGTTGCTTTTGTGTTTCTCTCCATTAAAGTGGGTAAAATATTTCATATTTCTAATATAGGATTCATGCTAGTTATATTGTCAACACTATACATGGAAAATACTAATAAGAGTCCACTCTAATCAAAAAGTTAGTATATGAATGGATTGGAATGATGTGATTAATTGTGTATGTGAAATTCTAGCATGAAATTAAACTATATGAAGCACTTTCTATGATTGTTAGTTTAATTGAATAATGATGCAATATGGTTAGTATGATGTGTGAAAATCTTTATTAATTGCTTGTAAATTATATGTATGAAACATGACAATTGATTAAGATATTGACACTATGAAATGTGAATAGAAAAGTATATTGAAAGCTTGAGTTATGAGTATGTTAAATTCATGTGTAGAAGTGGCATAAATGAACCAATGAATTGCTTGTTGTCATCAAAATAGAAATACCCAAAACTTAGTAATTTTTGAGTTTCACCTATTCATGTACTACATGAATTCTTGTGCTAATATGAGTATGGGAAAATCCCAAGTTGTATTTGGTGTGAACATAGATTAATAAACAGTAAATTATCATGGAAAATTTGGGAATAAAAGAGAGATTAGAAGATCAATTGATTTCTTTTCAATGTCGAAAATAAAAGATATTATAGTCTTAATGGACAATTATTAGTTTGGGTGGAAAAAATTATGTTTTAGTACAAAAATTTATTTTTATACTTGCTGGTATGAAGATTAAATAAAGATGATTAAATCTGGAAATTTTCTGTAGTTTGTATAAAGGCAATATGAACCTAATTGATTTGAACATCGAGTTGTTTTCTAAAACAGTGCGAATATGAAACTTATAGACTTTAACCCAGTATTGTGACAACCTGAGCCAGTGGCTCAGGCGGTCTGTGACTGCGCTCGGTTTCCCTGAGCGGTGCGGTTCGAAACCCAGCCTCACCATCTTTTTACTTAACTGTGTATATAAGTATATATGACTGCGAACCGAAAGCACATATACCTATTTCACCCTCTTCTAATCGCTAGCACACGATTGGCCTATTGGCGGGTGCTCTGGCCTTCTTCTCTACCGTGCTGGGTTCGAATCCTTCCCTTAGCACTTTATAAAAAATATTTTTTTGTGAGTTTGTGATGTCCAAAAAATGTGAGAAAAATATGGTAATTTTCATAAAAATACAAGGAATTTTATGGGATTGAGTTGGGTATTATTTGAAGAAAATATAATGTAGTTTGTGAACAAATGGTATAATTAAAGCTATGGTTCTAAGACACATGCTTATGGAAATTTTCAGTTTATAAAGATATAATGAAATGGATTTATTAAGAAGTAATTGACATAAAGAATTTTGTGGTGTGACATGATGTTATTAATTTCTCACTTGAGGATATTGTGTAAAATGTGAAGTATGAGTGTTTAATTATGAAGTGCATTGTATGATATTGGAATTTAGAAATCATGTTGATGAAATTGTTGGCCATGAATATGAATTTTTATGAGTTATAAGTATTCACTATGGACTTGTGAACAAAGAGTAATCATGAATAAGAAAGAATATGAAATTGTGACATGGAAGTGGTTATGACTTAAAGATTGTGAAACGGAATTTGAAATAGAGTAGCTAAGTCTCCCCGGCATTGAGAAACAAGAATTGAATTGAAATTAGACCAAGGTTGGTCATGTTGAAATGAATGAATAAGTCCGGATGATGGAGAGGCTAACTCTAGTGATTATTTTGTTCATGATTTTTAAATAAAACTAAGGACTAGTACATAGTGGAGATGTGATGAAAGTAGAAGAAAAACATGAGTATGAGGGCCAACGGATAGCGGTGTGAGAGCGATTCACAGGTTGCCTGCTTGATGCGTCAAGACAGTGCGTGGGCGCTACTCCGGAATTATCGTCCCGGTGGCGACGCTCGTGGGATGTTCGAGTGGCTATGGGTGGTGCCATTGTTCCATGGCGGAGGCTGAATTGTCCATAGGTTGCCTGCTCGATGCGTCGTGACAGTGCGTGGGATTCCCCTCCAGGCTGCCTGGGCATGGGCTCATAGATCATAGGACATCTAAGACACTACCGTAGTTACAGTAGTAGTTAAGGCATAACGGGGGATTGAACCCTATCAAGATGAAGAACGAATAAGGGCTTGCCCTCGGACCTATGTAGTATGGGATGCATAGAATCCGAACAAGTGCGCATTAGTGTCATGTAACATCATTAACTACATTAAGGACTAAGTGCACAATCACAACACGACATCAATAGGGTAGTCCCTTTAGTTTGAAATGTGACAAGTTTGTATTTGCTAAATATGAAATGTTAAGTTATACTATTTTCGGCAAAGCGAGGACGGCCGTGTATAATGATCGTCGGTTGAATAAACTGACGTACCCACAGTCTAATATGCAGGTAAATGTCATGCTAAAGATTAAAGAGGATTTGGATGCTTAAAGATTTTATCAAGCTGTCGTACTTGTATTTAATTGTTGTATTTTACTTCCGCTGTGCAAAAGAAAGATGTAATCATGATGTAATCTCTGATGTATGATGAAAAGTTTTAATTTCCCTGTAAAAGTGTACTAAGAAAGTGAAAAGATCCTGTAGAACATCTCGAATTCAGTGTATTTGGGATTCGGGGCGTTACAACTGGGTCGGAGAATGGCGACGACTCAAGATAATGACTCTTCGAAACACCGATCTCCATCCTTCGGCGATCAACACCTCGACGTGCCACCGAACAACCGTTCTTACCGATCCAAGGTGCCGAGGTACCGACCTCCACATATGGAGAAAAAATCCGCCGACCCTCCTCAGCCGTTGGATCTTGTTAAAAAACGTGCTCGACGTGATGGACGGCTCAGATCTTGCCACGTTCACTAAATGACAAGATAGCGTTTTTGGGGATCCATGCTGAGATGGACGCTCAGGATCATGCCACGTGGCTCGGAAGATCCCGACGCGCCGAGCCGAGCTACCGAACAGCCGGGCTGGACCACCGACCCACTAACACAGTAGACAAGGAATTGAGCCACCAGAGCGCTTAGCCGAGCTAACGAACATCTTGGTCGAGCCTTTGAGCTACTAGGTCGAATCGAACATCCTGTCGGAGCACTTATTTGGCCTACAATGTCGAGCCGAGCCGAGTGGACGAGGAACCGACCTCCACATATGAAGAAAAAAGAGGCCGACCCTCCTCAGTCATTGGATCTTGTCAAAAAACGTGCTCAATGTGATGGACAACCCAGATCTTGCCACGTTCACTAAACGACAAGATAGCATTTTTTGGGGATCCGCGCTGAGATGGACGCTCAGGATCGTGCCACGTAGCTCGGCAGATTCCGAGCCGAGGAGCCGAGCTGCCGACCCTCTCATACGAAGAAACTATCTGCCGAGGAACATGGATCGTCTGATCGCCCAGAAAATCGTGCTCGACGCTGATGGAGGGCTCAGATCGCGTCACGCCACAAATAGGTATTAAAAATTAGTTTTTATTTATTTAAATCTTTTTATTTATTTAAAAATTCTAGAAAATAATTATAAATTCGGGGGTATATTTCAAACGACTACAACTAACCCAAATTTTCTATTTCTAAAAGTTAAATACCCAAATTTTAACTCCAAACGACTACATATGTCTAAGGCAATGATTTGTAAATAAGAAGGGGAAGGGGTAAGAGCATCTCTAGTCGTTGAATGTAAAAATATCCATATATGGATAAATGGAAATAGGAATCCAACTTTTGCTGCACTCGTGCAAAGCTATTTTTTAGCTAAGACGGCACATGAAGTGCCGTCGGAGATGTAAAAAAATAAAAAAAAAATAATTTTTTGACGGACAGCACTCGAAGTGCCGTCGGAGCGCTAAAATAAAAAAATAATATATTTTAAAGACGGTCGGAGAAGGAAAAAAAGAAAAAAAAATTCAAAGCAAAGGGATGAACGGCACATGAAGTGCCGTCCAAGAGCCCAGGTGGGATTTGTTTGTCATTTTCCATTTTTCGGAAATTAAAAAAACAATTCATTAATTACAAAAATTTCAAAAAATTACGAAAACATTTCGGAAATTGCAAAAAAATTTTAAAAATTGCAAAAATATTTTCAAAAATTGCAAAAAAATTAAAAAATACAAAAATCTCCGGACGGCACGACGAATAAAAAAATATTTTTTTTCGAGGGACAGCACTTCGAAAGCCGTCCCTCAATTATCGATAAAAGCTATATCGATTCTCATTTATAGCAATCGACTGTAGCAATTTATCGATAAAATGGATATTTGGCAAACGAGTGCAGCACGTTCGTTTGCCAAATATCCATTTTATCGATATTTGGCAAACGACTACATATGCTCTAAACATGCCCTACTCTCACCCTCCGTCATAAATATTTTACGGCCCGCTACTGTCAAATAAAAAAATTTAAAAAGCTGTACAAGTGCAAGCCGAAATCGGTGCAAATTTCTCGAATTTAGGCTGGAACAAAAAGTGGTCCTATATTAGGATTAGCATTTGCAATTCCTTCTTAAACAAATGACATATTTGCAAATTATAGGAGCCCATTATCAGACAGAATCAATAGTTTGAAGATGGAGGGTGGGGGATTGCAAAACAAACTCCCCCTTGCCTCCCCTGGGCTTTAGTTATCTGACAAATATGCAATAAAAAAATTAAAAATAAAATAAAAATAAAAATAATCTTTGAGAAACCATATTCTTTGTTTTGAGTATAAAAATGAAACCATATTCGTACATAGTAGTAGGCTTACATTATCCATGGTGCATGGTACAGTGGCTGATGTGAGGGAGTTATGGATGGCTCATCGCTCGCCACAGGGAGGTGATCGTTGATAATGTGACGTGCCAGCCTTAAGCATACTTGGTATTTATTTATTTATTTTAATCATTTATCACATTGGGTGAACGGCTCAAGATCCTCCTCGACTAGCTAGGTTGGAGGTGCTGCCTACAAGTTCAACCAAGCTCGAGTTTGATATATCCCTCAATATCGAGTCAGTACAGGAGTATGATTACATAACGAGAGACTTCATGATGGGGAGGTTTGTACTTATAGGTTGTCTTATATACACTAGATCAACAAAATGTTACTAGTATATAAGAGCGTCTGTAATCGTTGAAAGTTAAAATTTGAATATTTGGTAAATAGCAATAGAAAATTTGGATATGAGTTATAGTCGTCTAAACTCAAAATTTGGTTTTTCTTTCTAAAAAAGAGACGGACGGAATATCATTTCTTGTTGGAGCAATTTTTTTAATAATTAAAAATAATGGACGAATATCATATCTCGTCCAAGAGCCAAGAAATCTGAATTAAATAGTGAATGGACCCATAATTTGGATTATAGGCCTAAATGTATAGGATTTTAAAAAAAAGGAGAAGAACTATCCTCGGACGGTTATGATCTCCCTTTCTTTGGATTTTTTTATAAAAATTTCACAGAACAATCAGACGGGATATGTCACGCCCCGCTTCCTAAAAATACGGAATACGAGTACATAACATTGGCCCAGTGAATGACTAACGTCACTGATAAGCTTTTTATCCGATTAACTCAACAATATAATCAATACAGCACAAATGCGCAGACAATAATAATCTCATGAACAATAATACTTGGAATGAAACAATATAAAATATTCTAAATACAATAATAATCCAACATCTGGAACAATAATAAAATCCGGGACATAAGCCCAAAACAATAATAAATCCCAATACAATAATAAATTTAAAACACAATAACAATAAGTTTCAATACAATAGTTCAATGGAATAACATTCAATTATAAAGCAATGGATCTTTAGAAAGTTTGCTCTCCCATTTCAGCAGGCAATTCTCCTTCATTATCTGTGAAAATTTCATCTAAAAAGAGAAGAAGAATTACCCTTAGAGCAAGTCATGAACAGCAAGTAGAGAATGCAAAGAATAATGGAATAACGGTATGACAATGAATCAATGAATCAATAGGAGTCAATAACATGGGACGATAATCAATAATCAATATCATGATAATCGATGCAATGGCTATAAACAATGATTCAATATTCGGTAACAATATTCAACGATCAATATCAACAACACTTAGCCAATATTCAATATCAATAAGAACAATGATGAACAATATGCAATGCCGGTGTGATGCAATTCTTAAGTCTATTAATCATTTTAAATCCTAACTAATTGTAATACCCTGATTTTCCAAATATATGAAGATTATTTATTTTGTTGCACGTGGTGTGCACGTGTAATATTTTGGCTATTATTTTCAACATAATGAGTAAGAACATTGTTTTTATAAAGTATTTTCCCTAAAGCCCAAATGTTAATTTACTTGCTTTCTTCTAAAATAATTATTTTTGGCCCAATTAATTTAAGCCCATGAACCTAATCTTTTCTTACTATTTTTTTTTTCTATAACTTGTATGTGTAACATTCCCTTTAAAGGACTTGTTATATTGAGGTACAATTTCTTGTAGGGTGATTTGTGCATACACGTGCATGTTGCACACACGTGTAGAGCACACCCCTTGGGATGGCCGGATTGCTTCTTTTGGAGGGATTTTCAAATGGTTGAATGGAGATCATGGGCGGTTATTTTGAGGTGTGGGTAGTTTTTACAACCCCCTAGTCAATCCTAGCCTTTGATCCTATAACCATCTAATGAATCCTAGCCTTTCATCTCACTCCCCTTGGTGTATAAATACCCCCCCCCCCCCCCCCCCCTCTCATCTATTATTCCTTACACTAAGATTTGTTTTATGAGATTATTATTGTAAAGGGAGGTATTTCGTGAGTTGTGTGTGTGCTTTTCTGTGGAGGCCGAGTAGCATTCTGAAGACTTCGGTGTGGAGCAAGGAGCAAGGAGCGAGGAATCGTTCACTACATTAAGGAGCTTTTGCTGGATTTCGATTATTTCGTCAAATAAGGTGGGTGTTTCTCAGGACTTCTAGTGTAGAAATTATGCTATAATTATGATGGTTGTTGCTATTTCTTATGAAGTAAATTCAAACGTAATAGAATTGCTCGTATATATTATGATAATGATTGTGGAAGACAATTAGTGAAATAATGACACTACAAACAATGACGAATTTGGTCGGTACAGTCGACTGCCGTAAGGATAAGTCGACTGGTACGAGACATCTGTTACATGTTTGTTAGAAGTTTCATGACATATATGTGCATTATTAAAATAAAGTAGTAAGGCTAACTCATATCCTTCATGATGTGCATGACTAAGTAGACATGAGCATGTGGAAAAAGAACTAGGGATAATTAATAAAACTGTGAACGACTGGTGCAGTCGACTGATGTTATGAACAGTCGACCGATGCATCGATTAAACAATGAATATGCCTGTAATTCCATGAAATGAGACATGTTTTCAATGTGATTGTTCTAGTGTAATTGAGAATAAGGTTTCATCTCTGCAAGAAAGTTATGGATAAGTATAAATGCATGTTCAAAACACTTCATTATAGAAGAGACAATATTAGTGACTTGAAATTCCATGTTGCGATATTACTGAACAATTAAGAGATTTCGTGTTTATGAGACATGAACGTATGGATACTGGAAATTGACATCATGATGCAAGTGCATGTAAGAACTGTAAGAAAGATAATCCTGTAATTGGAAATATGAATCTGTCCAGTCAACTGAATGCGCGTAGCAAGTCGACTGAGCTGAACCTGATAATGTACTGTTAAAAATCCCAGGACAGACGACTGATGGATGAACAGTCGACTGTCAGGTGGATAACATTTTGAACATGAAAAGTTGCGGGACAACCGACTGGCCGTGTGTAGTAGTCGACTCTCCCGAGTGTTTATGATGAACTTGTATTGACTGTACGAGTCGACTGGTATCCTTCCAAGTCGACTGTACATAGTAGATTTTGATATGTCAGAGATTTCAGTTTTGATTATTGCTGAAAGTTGTGAACTTTATGATTGATGTCAATGAACTCTTTTATGGCTGTATGAATTTATATGAAAAGAATCATAGATGTGAGTTGAGAATTAAATGAACATGAAAAGGCTAAGATCATGATAAGAAAGTCTGTGAGACTCTAAATTTAATTATGAGCTGAAAGTGCTCAATTGGAAGTTGTGAATTGTAAATTGAAACCAAGAGTAGCTAAGTCTCCCCCGGCAATGAAAATGAAATGAAATTGAAAAGAAGACCAAGGTTGGTCATGTGTAAATGAAAGGAATAAGTCCGGTTTGGTGGAGAGGCTAACTCTAGAGCTTTGATTTGTATTCATGATTCTAATATTTAATACATAGTGGAGATGTGATGAAAGTGAGAGAAAACATAAGTATGAGAACTAGAGTTTACGGTGCGGGTGTGTGAGCCGCAGAATGCATGCTTGATGAGTCAAGACATGGCGCGGGCACAACTCAGAATGATCGGACTTTAGCCACGCTTGTGGGATGGTTGGTGACTGCAAGAGGATCGTGTTCAGGGAGGAGGCTGAATTGCCGCAGAATGCATGCTTGATGAGTCAAGACATGGCGTGGGGCTCCCCTTCAGGGTCCAGGACACGTGCTTGTACTCATAGATCATCTAGGATACTCACTGTAATTACAGAAGTAGATTAAGTCATGGCGAGGGATTGAACCCTACGAAAATGAAGAACGAATAAGAGGCTTGCCCTCGGACCTATGTAGTATGGGATGCATAGAATCCGAACAAGAGCGCATTAGTGTCATGTAAATTAAGAAATTGCATTAAGGAGTAAGTGCACGATCACGACACGACATTATTAAGATTTTCCCCCTACTTTAATTGTTATGTGAACAAGTTTGTGATCTGTTAAGAAATGAGATTCGTTATACTGTTTCTGGCATAGAGAGGATGGCCATGTATAATTATCGTCGGTTGAATAAACTGACGTACCCACAGTTTTGTATGCAGGATAAATTACATGTTAAAGAGGAATGGATGCATAAAGATTTTACCATGTTGTTGTACATTTATGTTAATGTTGTATATTCTTACTTCCGCTGTGCAAATGAAAAGTGTAATATGATGTAAACTCTGATGTAAAGTGAAAAGTTTAAATTCCTTGTGAAATTGTACTCAAAGAAAGTGAAAAGATCCTGTAGAACATCTCGAATTCAGTGTTTTGGGATTCGGGGCGTTACACTAATGCACGTACTACTGTGCCTCATATGTTCCATACCACAGGTTCGATGCATACAATCAATTTCGTTTAGACTACAGTGGTAGATTTTATACTTCATGTACTGGGTATGATGACGATAACAATATAACACAGGCCATTGAGACAATTCCTTGCACAATGATGATAACAATAATAACATGGATCATGGTGTAATTTCTTACACAATGACGATAACGATAATAACACGGGCCATCATCCAAGTACAGTCTCTATATCATCAACTAGTCTAGTCAATCCCTTAAACCCCGGCTTGTTAATTATTTATCAATACAACAATATAATATACAATTTAAGACATGAGATGAATAATAGTATCAATAGGAGAACAATAGGATGGTAACATAAAATAGGACAATTAGAATGATGACAGTAACTTATTATGATCATGCAAAACAACATGTATACATTAATTCATGCAATATTACGATATAGGAATAATTAATCTATTAAAATTTGGATTATAAAATTTTGGACAGTAAGAGTAGTCTGTACAAAAAATGCAATTTCCTGCTGTTTCAAAAATCAAAAACCAAATCCATCAGCAATTATAAAAACTAGACTTCCACACAGTTCCAACGCATATTTAAAGTTCAAAATCCGACAACAGTAGCTAGGTCAATCACATTGTTCTTTACAGATTTTATGTTCAGGCAGAAATTCGACATCATGTTATCATAATTTAAGAATCAGCAAAAACCCAATAATAAATTCATTAAAAATATCTTCTAGATTCCCAAAAATGTTAAGCAACAATCTGAAAATTTTCAGAGTAAAATTTTATCATTTGATCAGCCTTTTTACTGTTTAATCATGAAAGATACAAGAATCTAAGAATCTGGAATTAAAAACACAGCTGTAGTAAAATGGGCATAACTTTTACTACACAACTCGGAATTTAGAAATTCAAGAAGTTTGGAAACTAGAAAGATAAGTCTATAATTCATATTCAGAAAGTAATTCATTTTAAGACCATTTACTGGGTCGAAAATAGCAAACAAAACACAGCCAGCAAGCAATATACAGGTTTTGGGTAGTTTTCATGAAATAAGTTAATTAAACATGATGGGTATCAATTCTACTAGTTGATAAGCTTCTCAATCAACATGAAGGGTATAAAAACATGGTAAATAAGATTAAGAACACATACATGCATCAATTTATCATCAATCAACCATTAATCGATCAACAACATACAATCTAGAAATTCTCTCTACAATAATTTATTTGTGTGATAATTATATGAACAATCCTATTATCAATTCTATATACACACATGAAAGATTCAATCTTTGGAGTCAAAAGTGGCACGAAGTCAAGTAAATTGGGGTTAGCTCGTGTAAACCCTCAATATACCCAACGAAATAGAAGAACAATGTATTATACGATAAACGAAGGTATCTACTTGCAAGAGTTTCAACAAAACTTAAATTTGATACAATTATCAATTCAAGAGGAAAGTGACTTTCCTTATAAACAGTGAAAACAAATACCAAGAATAACAGGATAAGGATCCCGAAGCAACGAACCTACGAACCAACACAATATAACATGTTCAATATACATGCTTAAGAGAGCACAACAACAACAGCAAGAGTAGAGACAGCAGAACCAACGAGCTCAGCCACCACAGCAAGAGGGCAAGGGGAACGGGGCACCGGCGTCGCAGGTGGCGGCGCAACGGGACAGGAGGGCGATGCCGTGGTGGTCGCTGGCAGCATGGAGCGACGGAAATGGGGTGTTTGGCTGGTGTCGACGAAAAAATAGAGGAGGGGGTTTGGGGATTTGGTGCTGGGCGTCGAGGACAGAGGAGGGTGGCGCTAGGGAGGGGTCGATGGGGGTCGCCGGAGATGGCCGGGGATGAAGTACCAGTAATGGTTTTAAGGGATTTGGGCGGGAATTGAACGGGGAGAGAGAAACGGCGAGGAAAGAGAAAGAGGGGAGAGAGAATAAGAGACCAGGATTTCAAATTGCATAATTTTTTGGGTTTGCAGTAGAGTTTTATTTATAGAGTACAATTAGGGTATTGGGTTAAGGGTTTAGGATCTAATAATAGCGGTTTTGGGTCAAGAACGATTGAAATTTGGGTTTTATGGTTCAATAAGAGGTAGATCTAAATCAATAGGGTTCAAATAAAAATACCCACAATTACATAGAAGAAAATAGAATCAATAAGAACAGCTCAACAAGAAGAACGGAGAATTTTATGGACAAGATTAATTAAAATAATCAAGAAAAAAATAGAGTATTTCATTCAATTATAAATACAATATTACAAAAAGGGAGGAAAATGAAAATAGCGGAAATGGTAGTTACAAGATATCATATCGCATATTCCCATCTGATCTATTTAATTAAAAAAATAATAATAAACTTGCCATCATACGAGATATGAATTCTCATTGCTAAATTTTTGCTTTTGCCATTTCGTCTCTCAAATTTGGCCAACGACTGCAGCATGTTTTTGGCCAAATTTTCAAAATTTTGAAATTTTGGCCAACGACTACAGATGCTATAAAAGAGGATATTTGGACGGCTCTAAAATATATTAATTTGATCATCAGTCACAATAACTTGTTCTTGTGGAAATTGAAACTATGATGACTGCTAATCAGATTTTACATGTCACAAAGGTTGTTGCCATTCATCATGGTTGATGTGGGTAAATAATCTAGTGCGATCAGAGCTGTCTGATCCCCTCAAAATCTGTTCATCTCTGAACATTAGGCCAAAAAATCCAACGGGCCTTCTGCAGGTTCAGGATCACAAAGAAACAGGTCAACCCGGCCCATTTGGGTTAGGGTACCCATTCTCTCTGCCTATAAATACCAGGTTCCCTCCCCCCTTCAGAAGGTAATGACTGTTTCTCCACCTGAACCCTAGCTTTCATTCCCTACAGTAACTGAGTAGATCGTTGGAGGGCCTACCATCGAAATCTCTCCCGGTGTTTTTAGGCATCTTGCAGGTGTTCCGGTCGGCCAGTTCCCTGCAACACCTCCTCTTCAGCTTCCCAGGAGGTCCTTCTCTCAGATCCAGATCTGCGGCTGAGATATTTCTTTTCCTATACAAATTACAAGAACTCACACATGTTGCTCTCACACTTAAAATAAGCAACATCATGTTGGCACCGTCTGTGGGATCCTAGACAGATCCAACACCAGCTTCCGGTCTCCTTCTGCTGCACCTTCCTTCCATGGCACCCAAACCGAGGAGGGTGGCCACAGCAGGGCGGAATGCTGGCCCTCCCCACCCGACTCACAGTCATGCAGACACCAAGGGTTCCCGAAGGCATCGACCCAAGGATCCATCGGGTTCGGGTCTAAGCGCCTCACGCTCGGTTGCAAGGCAGCTCGGGCGCCCAGAAGTCGATGATCTTCGGAACGTCATCAATCATCGAAGACCTGATGTAACACCCTAGATTTTTAAATAGTGTTTTTGAGATTAATAAATGAATTAAAATGATTTTATGGTGATTTAATAAATATTTTCTGATATTTATCTTTTTACACGTGCAAAACACGTGAAAATATTTTCTTGGGAAGTTCAAAGTCAGAATTTATTTTAGGGAAACCTAATATTTATTAGTAGGTACTATTTATGAATATTTTGGAATTTTCTGATATTTATTTGGCTTATTTGCAAAATATTACAAAAAGATGGGCTTTTATGCAAAATTACCACTTGGAGTAAAAACTCCAGAATTTTTGGTTTTTTGGGCTGAGCATGATGGCTAGCCAACTTGAGGTAAAAAGTTTACTTTTTGTTTTAATAGATTTGGTTTATTTTGTAAATTTCTTAAAGAATTGTCTTTTTGCAAAATTGCCACTTATAGGCAAAATTACAAATTTCATTTTTCTGGTTTTACAAATTGTGCAGCCAAGATTAGATCCGCTATTTTGATTTTTAAATCTAAATTGAATTGGTTAATCTAATTTCCAAGTATCAAGATTTATATATGTAAAGATATACTAAAAAGGGATATTTTTCAAAACCTATTCTGTAACACCCTAGATTTTTAAATAATTTTTTGAGATTAATAAATGAATTAAAATAATTTTTGGTGATTTAATAAATATTTTTCTGAAATTATCTTTTTACATGTGCAAAACGCGTGCAAATATTTTCTTAGGAAGTTCAAAGTCAGAAATTATTTTGGAAAAACCTATTATTTATTAGTAGAGATTATTTATGAATTTTCTGAATTTTTCTGATATTTATTTGGCCTATTTGCAAATAATAGAAAAAATGGGCTTTTGTGCAAAATTACCACTTAGAGTGAAAACTCCAGATTTTTGGATTTCTGGGCTGAGCATGATGCCTAGCCAACTCAGCGGTAAAAATTTTACTTTTTGTTTTAATAGATTTGGTTTATTTCGTAAATTTCTTAAAGAAGGGTCTTTTTGCAAAATTGCCACTTAGGGGCAAAATTACAAATTTGTTTTTCTGGGTTTACAAACAGTGCCGGCCAGTATCAGGTTGGTTATTTTTTTAAAATTAAATTTAAATATAATTGGTTTATCTAAATTCCAAGTATAAGGATTTATATATGTAAAGATATATTCAAAAGGGATATTTTGCAAAACCTATTCAAAAACCCAAATACACCAATTTCCGGCCTTATATAACTGAGGTGCAGCCGTCTCTTTGCTGCACTACACAAAGTGTTTTCTTTATTATTGATTTCTTGGAGTTTCGAAACGAGGATCTTGGTTTTCTTGCGAAAGGAATGACTTTTATTATTCTCTTTATTATTTTGGTTGATTCTTCAATAAGGAGAGTGACATATGTTTGGTTTCTTGCTATTGTATGCATATTGTATGTGATGATTTGTCCATTAGAAAGCATGTTAGGAGTTTTTACGATGATATAATGAATTTTGATGGATGGATGGATGAATAAAAATTCAATTTTTTTCATGAAAACTATACTATTGATGATTAAAACTCTATGTAGATGACTTGAGATCGTTTAAGAACCTAATAGGAATCATGAGTAGATTGTTTTCTTTCATGATCTTGCTATTTTGAATTTTTATTATGTGTTGTATGATGTTTATTACAAAAAGTGAACAAAACTTCATATCCACTGCGTATATGCATGCATGATCTGTTTGGGATACTTTGATGGAGAAAAACCTAACTAATACGTGTGGTAATCACTTATATTCATGGGTAAACTATTGTAATCAGCGGTGTATGTGTATAACAAATTGTAGAAGGTTTTTGGGGCGAAAAGAATCAAGTTTTGAAGTATTGAAAAGGGGTTGTTTCGGGTCTGAAACTTTCAGCCGAAATTGTGTTTTTGTGAGTTTTGCAAAGTTTTCAAATGGTTCTTGATTGTTATGATACTGAGATTAAATTAAAACGTACACTACTCCTATACACTAATTCTTGATGATTAAACACACATATATATAGACATATATACACATATACACACAGAACCTTATGTTGTTGTTTTGAAGACTTTGCCGAAATTAATTTTGATGTTTTCATGAAATCTTTGATTGGATCTGAGTTGTTTTGATACGAAATTGGTTTTGAACATTATACTACTCCTATTTGATGGATTTTGATGCTTAACTGATGCTTGAACACACCCATATACATATATACATATTCATAGGCACTGTTATGAAGAATTTGATAAATTCTACTCTTTTATGATCTTGATGTGGTTTTGATTAGTTTTATAAACTCCTGTTTGTCATACAAGTTGTATTTATTCATCTCAGGAATTTTGTTTTGCAAATTTATGATTTTATAAAGATTTAACGAAGTATCAGTTAAAATGTGCATGAATTTCAAAGCTGCATTTTTCTTAATATGACTGTCGACCGTCGCGATTTTGTACTAAAATGACAGTCGACTGTCAATTCTTGGGTTTTTGGATTTTGGGTTGACAGTCGACCGCTCATTTTTTAACTGATTTGACGGTCAACTTGCAGCTGTTTGGCTGACTGTTTTATTTGAGTTTTCTTCGTTTTCCTTGAACGATTATTTCTTCGATATGGTGGATTATTGATCTACTATTTTAGATTATATTTTTGCTACGGATTACAGTATTTTACAGAGAGTTACATTTGATTATAATAGAAATTTAAATTGTATTTCTGTGACTTTATAAAGTGAAATATATGTGGTTTTTGAAGAAATTGATGTTTTATGACTTTCTAGGCTTCAAAATATGATTCTCAGTTATTTAATGGATTTAATATTTAATTTCAATTCTGGAAAATTATGAGTATATCGAATGTAATTGGTTTTGTTGATTTGAGAAGTTTTATTGACATAAACATTTTGATAATGAAATTAAGAGTTTTGTTGATTTGAGAAGTTTTATTGACATAAACATTTTGATTTCTTCCTGGGGGTTAGAGCTATTCTTACATGATGCTTGCACGTCGAGGGTTGTGATGGCTATTCGTGGAGTATTCTGGATCTTGTTTCTATCACCGTAGTAGGATTAGTTGCATAATGAGGGATTGAACCCTGTAAAGTGCAGAACGATAAGGGCTTGCACCGGACCTATGTAGTATGGAATGCATAGAATCTGATAAGTTTGCATTAGAGAGTTATCATATTGCATTTGTGTTTTCTTGACTTAGTTTTATGCATGATGTTTTCTGTTTTTCTACACTTGACACTTAGCCTAGTTTCACTTGATATTTTCATGTTTTATTTATTGTTTTTCATCTTCCATTCGTTATTCCTACTGGTATGTGATGATCATGATTTTATTCTTTATCTTTTATTCATGTTGTATTTTTTTTTATGTCACTCATACCATTATGGCTGACCCCTGTAGTTTTGGGGGTTAGGGTTATCTCTAGCCTCATGTTTTACAGGTAGGTACCTATAGCATGGGATTTGGATGCATGTGGTATAATGATAATGTGGCTTATGTAAATTGTAAAAGAATGTGTTGTAAAAGAAAGAAATTATAATTCAAGGTGTTTAATTTTCTGATGTGCTTTGTAAAGAATTCTTGTAATGAAAGTTGAAAATTTTATCTGTGTTTTGGCTGTATTTACTATTACATTGAGGTTGATACTGGGAATTATGCCACATATTTCTGAGATATTATATTGAGAATTCGGGGCGCTACATATTCAAAACCCTAATACATCAATTACTGGCCTATTAAAGGAGTGGTGCAGCCGTCTTTTTACTGCACTACACTAAAGGTTTTCTTTATTATTGATTTCTTGGAGTTTCGAAGCGAGGATATTGGATTTCTTACGAAAGAAATGACTTTTCTTATTCTCTTTATTATTTCGGTTGATTCTTCAATAATGTTAGTGACATATGTTTGATTTCTTACTGTTGTATGCATGTTGTATGTGATAATTTATCTATTAGGAAGAATGTTAGGGGATTGTGTGATGATATAATGAGTTTATTAAAAGATGTATGAATAAAGATTGAATCTTTTCATGAAAACTATGTTATTAATGATTAAAACCCTAAATAGATGACTTGAGATTGTTAAGAATCTAATAGAAATCATGGGTATGTTGTTTTGTATTATATTCTTGCTAATTTGAACACATATTATGAGGTTATATGATGTTAATGCATGAAAAATGAACAAAGTTGAGTTCTTCGCTGTTTGTGTATATATATGCTCTGTTTTGATATTATTGATGAAGAAGAACTTGATTAATACATGTCATGTGTGTATACATTCATGAGTAAACTGGTGTGAGTAGTGGGGTATGTGTTTAATAAGTCCAACAGGGGTTTTTGAATTAAAAAGGATCAATTTTTAAGTGTTTTGATGAAGGGTTGATTTTCAGGTCTGATGGATGTTCAGCCGAAATTGATTTTGATGCTTCTTGTGAAATTTCGATTGAATTTTGAGGTGTTTTGATACTGAGATGGATTTGAACACTAGACTACATATATATGATGATTCTTGAAGCTTTAACTGATGCAAACACGCACATAGATACACTATATATCTATTGTTTACTGTTTTGAAGAAATCTTATGAAAATTGCTCTTTTTTAATCTTGATGAAGTTTTGATTAGTTTTGTAAACTCCAGTATATTATACAAGCTGTATTTGATCATCTCAGGAATTTGGTATTGCAAATTTATGATTTTATAAAGATTAAATGAAGTATCAGTAAAAATGTGCACGAATATTAAAGCTATCGATTTTTGAATATGTCGGTCGACTGTCAAGATTTTACACATGAATTGACGGTCGACTGTCAATTAGTGGGTTTTGAGATTTTTGCATGTCAGTCGACTGGCCACTTTTGTATTGTTTTTATCCGTCGACTGTCAATGCTTGGCTGACTGTTTTGTTGAGTTTTCTACGTGTTTCTTAAACGATTATTTCTTCGATATTATGGATTATTGATCTACCGTTTTAGATGATGTTTTTAATACAGATTACCGTATTTTACAAAGATTTACATTTTGATTATAATAGAATTTAAATTGAATTTCTATGACTTTATTGAATGAAATATATATGGTTTTCGAAGAAATTGATGTTTTGTGATATTCTACAACTTCAAAATATGATTTTCAGTTATTTAATAGATTTAATACTTTATTTCAATTCTAGAATTTGTGATTATTTTAAACGAATTTGGATTTATTGATTTAAAGAAGTTTTCTTAATATAAGAGTAATGATAATGGAATTAAGAGCTTTAATGAAAGATTTTGTGTTGATGGTTGGGTTGTGAGTCTCTAGAGGGTGTGTGGAACCCTAGATACCGAGGGTTGAGATTTTGTAGTTTGGCCAGTTGTGGCTTTGTTGTTGATCAGTTGAGTTAAGTCCGGTAGGGTACACCAACTCTAGAAGATTTGTAATTAATTAATTAACTTAATAAGATAAGGACAGGAACTAGATATTGATATGATGAAATGAGTGCAAACATGGGTTATGGACCTCAGTATGATCTGCAGTGTAAGATAATCCCCGAAATTATGGAGGTGTGAGTGAAATAGTCTCCGGAATTACCTGCGGTGTGGGATTGATCTCTAAAATTATCGGGGTCGAAGCGACACTCATGGGGTATTCGTTGATGAGGCGCCATAGCTTGCAGTGTGGGGTATTCTCAAAGATTCCCATGTGTGAGTGAAATAATCTTTGAAATTATTTGTGGATTGATATTGACCTTCCGAATTATCGAGGCATGGGCTAGATACTCACAGCTTATCTAAATCTCGTAGTAGTCATCGTAGTAGGATTAGTTGCATAATGAGGGATCTAACCCAATAAAGTGGAGAACGATAAGGACTTGCACCGGACCTATGTAGTGTGGAATGCATAGAATCTAACAAGTATGCATTAAAGAGTCATCATCCTGTATTTGTGTTTTCTTGACTTGGTTTTATGCATGTGTGTTTTCTGTTTTCCTACACTTGACACTTAGTCTAGTTTCACTTGATATTTTTCATGTTTTATTTATTGTTATTTCATATTTCATTTGTTACTACTGCTTGTATGTGATGTTTATGACTTTATTCTTTATGTTTTATACTTGTATTTTATTATGTCACTGACACCGTTATGTCTGACCCCGTAGTTTTGGGGGTTAGGGTTATCTCTATCCTCAAATTTTACAGGTATCTATAGCTTGGAATTTCGTTGCATGTGGTAGAATGATATTGTGGCTTGTGTAAATTGTAAAAGAATGAGTTGTAAAAGAAAGAAATTGTAATTCAAGGTGTTTAATCTTCCGCTGTGTTTTGTAAAGAATTGGTGTAATAAAAGTTGAAACTTTTATCTGTGATTTGACTATATTTACTATTACATTGAGATAGATGCTGGGAACTGTGCCATGTAATTCTGAGATATTATATTGGAAATTCAGGGCGCTACACTTGAGGATGACCTTCGAAAATAGCTTGACCGCTCTATGAGTGGATTTGCCCCATCCAACCACCTGACCCAGGGTCGGGAGCAACGGCGCAGCCACTCCCCGAGTGATCGACAACCCCGGACTACCCAATTTGAAGAGGTCCCCATCACATGGACCAAGTTCCAGGAGTTCAAGAACGAAGTTCTCCAAGCCATCCGAGGAGGCCCCAAAGTTGAAGGTCAAATCCACGACCCCCTTCGAGAGAGGCAAAACCAGGGTAGCGAGTCACACGGCTCGACCCGACCGACGAGAAGGGATGATGTTGTCCTTAAGTACCTTCAGGAGATGGAGAATCGGCTCGCCCGGATCGGTGAGGGTGGAGGCCAATCTAGTCGGGGGCACCAGCCTACTGGACTCCCATTTTCTGCTCGAATCGTCGACACCCCGATTCCGAGGAATTTCAGACCACCCCAGTTCGAGACATACGATGGACAGAGTGATCCAGTTGATCATGTGGAGGAATTTAAAACCCTCATGATGATTCAAAGCACCTCGGATCCTCTCCTCTGTCGAGCGTTCCCCATCACTCTGCGTGGCCTGGCACGGGAATGGTTCTCAAAGCTCGCCCCCAACTCAATCTTCTCTTCGAGCAAATTGAGGTGAATTTTCTTGCTCAATTTGTGGCCAGTCGTATGGTCCAAAAGACGAGCGCATCCCTTCTTGTAATGTCCCGAATTCCAAATAAGGCTGAATTCGAAGTTCCACAGGATCTTTACACTTCACTTCGTACAATTTAACTAGAAATTTTGAAAATTTATATTACAGCAGAGTCTTTTACATTTAATAACACATCAGAAGGTAAATTGAAGTACAATAATGAGAAATATACAATCGTAACAACTTTAAATAATCATCAGCATCAAATCAACTTTATATCTTCTTGAAAAATCCAAATCCTGCATATAAAACTGTGGGCACGTCCGTTGCTTACAACCGACGAAAAATGTTATACACGACCATCATCGCTATGCCGAAAGTCTAATGATCTTAATACTTTAACAAACCACAAACTTGAATGTAAAATAAAGTGTTAAAAGTGACTACTCTAAATAGGTAAGTGTATGCAATGCTTTAATGCCTAATGCAGATGTTTACACTAAGATAACACTAATGTATACTTGTTCGGATTCTATGCATCTCATACTACATAGGTCCGACGGCAAGCCCCTACGTACTCCACATTAAAGGGTTCGATCCCTCCCCATGACAACAACCCAATAATAAAACAAAGTTTAGACATTCTACGAGTACGGATCTCAGTCCCGAAGTACACCGCCCGACTATACAAAATCCTCATCGTGCGAATATCCCGTCAAGTGTCCCTCTAGCCCCGGTATATGTATATACACTAGAGTACGACAAACTATCCGTCCGACTACGCATAGTCCCGGATTTAAAATAAAAGCTCGTCTCCATCGGAAGCAACCACAGTCCCGAAGTACACCGCCCGACTGGGTCTATAGTCCCGGAATACACCGCCCGACTATATAGAAACCCTCCACTCACATTTGCCCAAGTTTACTACATCTTCACTTAGTGCCTAATTCTTAAGTTGAAGACATGAATAAATTATCACACCTAGAGTTAGTTTTACCCCCTACCGGACATAATCATAAATACCGAGATAGCTCACATAGCCATATCTCAAAAATAAATCAATTATTTAATTCAATAATGTCGGTACCCAGGGTCTCACTAAATCTCTAGACCACAACCTTTCATGTTCAAGAATTCATGGGTACTCATACCCTTCAATAATCATGTATTAATCTCATTATATTCATATCTTAAACTTATTCATAACTTAATCAATGTCTTATTTTTACATCATTCATGAAATTCAATTCATTCACTTATTCACAATTCTTTCAAAATAACAACATTTCTTTTTCATAAATATAGATTCATCCACTTCAAGTCTCATTAGTAATTTAATCACATATAATATCTCAAGCCACATCGAGTATTTCTTAATCAAAATAAGTATATAATCTTATCAAGAGAAATCAAATAACATAGCAATATTTGACCCTTTTTCTAAAAATAAATGTCATATTCTTAAATAAATAATTTCGAAGTCATCAACTTATAATCTATATCAATCACTTTAATTCTCACAAAATACATGAAACATTATGAAACTATTTTTAATATACTCTAAATCATTTTAGAGGAATATTAGAAATTTTTCCCAAATTTTTGTTTGCATTAAAACTCTTCAAAATTTCAAAAAAACACCAAAAAAATATCAAATGGAGCTACCGGGTTTCGAACCCATACCCACAGGCACGCTACAGTAACCGACCCTAGGTACCATCGTGAACCACTAAGTCCAAGTGGACTTTTTGTTATAAAGGCAGGCCGAAAGTTCTTTATATTGTGTCTCAGTGCTTTGGTTAAATTAAAACCAATCAAGAATAAAAGGGGTTACCAGGTTTCGAAACCAGAACCTCAAACCACACCCGTGCTACAGTAACAGTACTGTGGTGCACCAACTAGCCAGTAAGTCCAACAGCGACTACTGATATGAAAATGGACTGCTAAGATTTTGTTCACATCGTACTGTGGTCAATTTATTTTCACAAAAATCGATTATACAATAGATCTGCTCTTATTATTAGACTGTAAATAATTTTGCCCAGACTGAGTTTAATTCAAAACAGTACCCAACGAATTTTTAATTCATATTACAAACATATTTATATTCAATTCATTCTTTTCTCTCAATTGCACACATAAAGTTGCATTTCTCCATTTTTGAAAATAACAATTTTGTATCTCTTATAACCCACTTTATGAACTTATTTGTATTAACATTCTTTAACATTCTTCATACAAGGAAAAATTTACTACATATTTCTTGACTACAAGGAAAAATTTGAACATTCTTCATACAAGTTGTAAAATTCCACATTTACAAACTAACATGCATAAACTAGTATGATCCATGGCAATACTTCATTTGGTTTATTCTTTCTAACTATCATGATGTCAATTTATTTTCTTAGTCACAGCATGGTTTCTACAATTCATGGCATAAACACAATAGCATGGAATGGTCTATATTTATCACATCACATTAATCTACTTTACTCATTTATCAAAACTAGCATGTTTGTCCTACAATTAGAAAGCATAAAGATCACCCGCCTCTAATGAAGACTTGCAAAAAGATGAGACACATTCCTAGAGACTCCTAGCTCCAACAAGAACACCTAGTTCTTCTCCTCCTAGCAAGAGCACTCCAAGTCTCCAAAGTGCAACACAAGAACACTCTCTTACTCTCTTTCTTTTTTCTCTCTCTAGATTTCTTAGTTTAGTGTAAATGAGAAGACATAGAGGGGGTATTTATAGAACAAATGAAGGCCTATGATTTGATCTCATCATCAAATAACTACCCACTCTCTCACTCTCCCACTCTCTCCACTCTCCCCACTCTCTCACAATTCGGCCTCCCTCTCTCTCACAACCCGGTCTCTCTCTCGTCGTATACACGTGCACGTGTTAAGCACAAGTGCACACTCATACACATTATTTAATACAATCCTATAATTTTATTTGTATGCCAAAAAGTTATTACATGTCATGTGTGAGTCCATGCACAACTAATTGTAGAATTAATTAATAAGCTTGTCTTGTGGGCTTGTGTTTTTAATTAATTTAATTAATCTAGTGGGCTTAGAAACTATTTTTTAGGCCTATGGGTTTAATAAAAAGACTAAAAAATAAAAAGTGACTCATGCATGCTACAAAATAAATTTAAATGAGAGGAAAGAAAATAAAGATGGAAAATTTGCACGTGCAAAAATTGAAAAAATGTATTTTTAACTAAAATAAATTATACGGGATGTTATAGCACTCCCTCCTTAGAATAGTTCCATCCTCAGAACTACACTTAAGAGTGAGAAAAGACAAAGAAAGAAAAAAAAAGAGTTTACAAATTTTAGTTGAAAAGTTCAGGATGATCCTTCATAATCCTCTCTTCTGATTCCCAAGTGGCCTACTGAACAAATTGGTTCCTCCAGACAACCTTGACCATAGGTTTTGTCTTATTTCTCAAGACCTTCTCTCGACGATCCACAATTTCCACTGGACGCTCTGCATAGCTCAAATCCAATTGCAGACCATCTGGCACTTCTAGTAAATGATGACTCGGATCTGGAATATAACCTCTTAACATAGACACATGGAAGATATTGTGCACTTGGGCCAACTCTTCCGGTAATTCTACCCGATAAGTTGTCTTCCCAATCCTCTTCAATATCTTATAAGGACCTATGTATCCCGAGGCTAATTTTCCTCATCTTCCAAACCGAATCACCCCTTGGTTGGAGACACCTTCACAAAAACAAAATCAACTTCTTCAAACTCCAGATCTCTCCTCCGGTTGTCGGCATAACTTTTCTGCCTGCTCTGTGCGTTGACTAACCTCTTCCTAATCAGCTCGATCTTTTCTGAGGTCTGCTGCACAATCTCCGGCCCATACAAGTGTCGTTCCCCCACTTCATACCACCATACCGGTGTCCTGTACTTCCTTCCATACAGAGCCTCATACGGTATCATCCCGATGCTTGCTTGGAAACTATTTTTGTAGGCAAATTTCACAAGAGCCAAATGCCTTTCCCAACTACCACCAAAGTCAACACGCAACATCTCAGCATATCTTCTAGTACCTGGTTGACTCTCTCAGTCTGTCTATCAGTTTGAGGATGAAAGGTCGTACTGAAATCAGTCTTCATCCCCAAAGCTGCTTGAAGACTTCTCCAGAAATGCGAGGTGATACACGCATCTCGGTCGAATATTATCGATAGAGGAACTCCATGAAGCCTCACGATCTCCCCGACATACAACTTGGTCAGCTTCTCCATCGACCAAGTAAGCTTCATTGCCAAGAAGTGAGCCAATTTGGTGAGTCGGTCCACTATCACACAAATTGCATCATTGCCCTTGGAACTCTTGGGTAATCCTGCGATAAAGTCCATGCTGATACAATCCACTTTAACTTCCAGATGGGTAAAGGCTGCAACAAACCCCGGGTTTCTGATTCTCGGCTTTGACCAGCTGGCAAACTGCACACCTGGCAACAAACTTGGCCACATCTCGCTTCATCCCTAGCCACCAGAAGTGTAACCCTTGTTCTTTATTTTTGGTATTTTTTAGTGTATTTTTTCATTTTAGTGTGTTTTCCCCTTTGTATTCCTTTTTTATTTCTTTTGGGCCGTATATTGGAGTTGTTTTCAATATATATTCATTTTTGGCTCATTCTTGGTTTTTTGTGATTTATTTTCGGTTCCTTGATTTGTCTTGTTCATTGTTGTTATTTTCGTTCTTCATTGTATCTTGTTCTCTCTATTCTTATCTCTGGGTGCTCATGGTGATGTGGTTGCTCATCCTATTCCCAATCTTATTGTTGATCTCAAATTGACTACCAAAGCTAAATTAAAATCCACAATCCTATTTAATATTCTATACTAATTGATCCTAATCAAATCCTATTAGTCTAAACCTATTGCTCCTCCTAATACCCACATCCCATTAACCCAAAACCCATCTCATACTAATAACCCTAATCATCCCCATATATATATCTCTCATATCTCACCCTAAACCCTAACCCTACTCCATCTAAAACCCCAGCCTCCTCTTCTCTCTCTCTCCCACTGTTGCGTCGCACCCGATGCCCAGCCAAACCTGACGCCCAGCCAAACCCGATGCCCCAGGACGACCACTCCTTACGGCCTACCCCGTCGCCCAATGCCCCCGATTTTGATCCCCTCACCCTACTGTACCCACCACTCCGCACCACCACCCCGAGCACTCAATCCCCCATCTCTCCATCTCTCTCTCCCTCTGGTGTCCTCCGGCGCCTTCGACAGCAACCAGCCAAGCGGCCGCGAGCTGCCGTCATCTCTCTCTCTATCACTTTGTGGAGTTCGCACGTGTGATCATGCAGATTGTTCGTGGGTTAGTTGATTTTGATTTGTGGATTTTGTTCGTTGTCCGGAAATCTGTTCCCATTATTCTTGGTGTTCGTTCTTCGTCTTCGGTTAAGGCAAGTAACTTGTACTCAACTTTTTTTGTATGATACAAGTCATAAATACTGCTTGTAGTGTAGTTGGGTTCTAGAGATAATTTGTGTGTGAAAATCCTTGTTAATATTGTCTTTATAGTGTTTTGACCATAGTTGACTCATGACACATATGACATAAATTAACATAGGAGTGACCGCCTCTTGATGTGATGTATATGTGGAACAATTATGAGAACTTGTGTGCTTGTGAGATCCATGTGATATACTTGTTGTGGACATGTCATATACCCTATTTCATGTTTTTTGGACACTTTGTAGACTCTAATTCATGTTTAGTTATGTTTCGACCAAGTTTCGTGTGATTCATGTTGGTTTTGTTCCTAAGGTAAATTCTGTATTTTGCCGATAATCTGTCTTGATCAGTAATTTAGACCATGTTAAGGTTAGAATCTTAATTTCAGTGTAAAACATGATTTTTAGAGGAATTCGTCTTCTTTCCAACCCCTATGACCTTGTTTGATTTCGTTTTCGTATGTGTGAGACATGACTGTTTTACTACAGAGGTGTATTTCATTTCCATATTTCGTTTCTTAATGATTTTGATGACTAAACTATTTTGAAACTTGTGCTACACCTATTATTTTGATGTGAAACTTTTGTCAGTATTTCTATATCTATTTAGGAATTTCCCAAAAAATTTGGTGGATTTTATTGATGAGTTTTACATGTCGTTTCATTCTTGTTTATAAAAACTGTACTTGCTGAATTTTGCTCGTTGTTCTGTAAAGATTTGTATTTTCACCTTAATTTCTTTTACTGTAAATGTTTGTGAAATATGAAAGTTAGCTTATTTTTTCTATTTTCACCTCCCTCTGGCAGATTAGGATTTCGTTTCACGGTTTGTGAGATATCACGATTTTTGTACAGCAATGTTGGGAATTCCAGATTTGTCAAACTATCGTTTCTTAATATTTTTTGATGATTGTTGACTGAACTAATATTACTGGAGAATTATGAAACTTTATATTTTGATACTAGACAGATAGGGGAATACCCCATATTTCTCCTGAATTTATTTGAGGTGAAGTGTTTTGATGCTGTTTTCCTGACTGTGAATTCAAATTTCTAATTTCTGGCTGAACGTGTTTTCTAGATTCAAATCAGTTTTGAGACTTGACTTTGTGAAATACTATATGACTTATTTATATTCGCTGGATTCGGTTGGGAGTCTATTTTCTAGACTTTTTGACGGATTCAGATTTGCATTTTTATAACAACGGAAATTACTGTTTCGCTACAGTATGGTCTTACTGTCCTAAACTAGACATTTGGTTATTTTATCCCTTTATGAGTTATCTTGTACCCATACATGTTTATCTTGCAACTTGAACTTGTTACTTGATCATAACATGATATACTTGCTTGTTTCGTGACACATACATGCTTGTTGGGCCTTAATAATAAATTAACCAAGCCGGGGTTTAAAGGGACAGATCTAATAGTGAATAATAAAGAAACGTGTACTCGAAAGAGAATCTATTGATTCTATTTGATACTTGGCTTGATACTTGAGACTTGGCTTGATACTTGATTACTTGAGGCTTGATGTTTCACTACTTGAGGCTTGATATTTCACTACTTGAGGCTTGTTACTTGATACTTGAGGCTTGATACTTGATACTTGATTCTTGAGGCTTGTCCCTGAGTACACTGTCCTATATGGTCCACTATGAAATCTAAAACGAAATTGCATTGACTGTAACAACCATGTGATAAAATGATGGCACATGAAGTGTTACCTAGATAGTAATAATACAAGATAATTGATACATGCTTACTTGATACTTGATTACATGATACATGAGACTTGATGCTTGAACATGATACTTGACACTTGTACTTGACTACTTGACACTTGTTACTTGTTACTTGATTTCGTGTTTCTTGATTCTTGATACTCGATGCTTGTTTACATGATACTTGTTCACCTTACCATGCTAGTTGTTATACATTATCTTCATGCTCATTCCATGCTAGTTAGTTTTTCCCCATGTACTTGTATCCTGCATTACAAGCGGCCCATAACTTGTAATTGACGGGTACTTATTTCCTTTTTTTCCTATCCCCTACAATTGTTAAATTGCATATTTTGGAGAACAGGTTCCAGATGGTATTGGTGACATGAGATATTAGTGTTGGATCTTGTTATCATTATTTCTTATTTCTTGTTTTGAACAATTATATTTTGATACTTGGATTTATTTGTATTTGGGTATTGTGACCCAGGATTTTGACTTATTCAGATCATGAATATTTGAGATTAATATATTTTATTTTAAGTATTCTTGTTGGTATTTTGGTTCATATGTGCAAGATTGGTTGATTCTCATGCTTCCAACTCTGATTATTTTGTGAGATGTTGTAAGGATTCTTGAACAGCTTATGGATGATGAAAATCATTCGCTGGGCTTAGTCACGTACTCGTATTCTGTATTCCTTTGGGAAGCGGGGCGTGACAAGGTTTTTAGTGGTATCAGAGCCCAGGTTTGGACTTGGCTCGAACCGGGATCTGCTCAACATTTTACCAACCTTGCATGCATAAGTGAATTATTATCAACATCAATCTGGATGCTAACAGTTTTTGGTTTTGTGCAGACTATGGCTCGTAGAGGTTCTTCTCGTGTCCCGGGTGATCAGCCTGAGCATGAGGCTGTCACCGTTGTTCTTAAGCGTTTAATCAATACGCAGCAGAACTATAGTGATTTGGTGATGGGTGCTTTGGAAGCTGCTCGAGTTCCTCCGCCCGTTGCGCCTGTGTAGGCACCTCTTCCTCCCCATCCGGGAATAGTCACGGACTTTATGAGGCTGCATCCCGATAGATTTTCATGCACTGAGATGCCTTTGGAGGCTGAACAATGGTTGATTAGGGCAGAGCAACTACTTTTGGCAGCTAGGGTTGCAGATGTTGATCATGTGGATGTGCTTGCCATCCAGCTTGTGGACTTGGCTCATATCTGGTGGAGGTCCGAGTCCGAAAGACTCGAAAGATCGATCACTTGGGCCATTTTCACTAGGAGCTTCTTGGAGAAGTTCTTTCCTAGCAGCACTAGAGTGGAGATGGAGTAACAATTCTTGGCCCTAAAACAGGTTGGTCATTATTTCTAGTAATGGAATTTCGTTACATATTGTTTATGCAATGTTGTAACACGATACTTTCTAAAACAGGGCTCTAAGACTGTGGACGAGTAAGCAGCTGAATTTACTAGACTTAGCCGCTTCGCAGCCGTTCTTGTGGCGATCGAAGAGGATAGGGCTCGTAGATTTACTTTGGGGATTGAGCGCGAGATTAGGGTGCAGCTTGTCTCCCTTCGCTTGCGCACTTATGTAGAAGCTCTTGAGGCAGCTCGTGCTCAGAAGCAGGCTCGTGGTGAATTGGCTCCTTCTCAGTGGACTGTTTTGCACCCAGTTGCTAGGCCTTCTGGTGGGCCTATTCGGAGGCCTGTTGTAATGCCCCGAATCCCAAATACACTGAATTCGAGATGTTCTACAGGAACTTTTCACTTTCTTTAGTACAATTTTACAGGGAAATTAAAACTTTTCATCATACATCAGAGATTACATCAATATTACACTTTTCTTTTGCACAGCGAAAGTAAAATTTACAACAATTGAATAAAAGTACAACAGCATGATATAATCTTTAAGTATCCATTTCTCTTTAATCTTTAACATGACATTTACCTGCATATAAGACTGTGGGTACGTCAGTTTATTCAATCGACGAACATTATACACGGCCATCCTCTCTATGCCGAAAATAGTATAACTTAACTTTCCATATTTAACAAACACAAACTTGTCACATTTCAAACTAAGGGACTACCCTATTGATGTCGTGTTGTGATTGTGCACTTAATCCTTAATGCATTTATTAATGTTACATGACACTAATGCGCACTTGTTCGGATTCTATGCATCCCATACTACATAGGTCCGAGGGCAAGCCCTTATTCGTTCTTCATCTTTGTAGGGTTCAATCCCCCGTTATGATTTAATCTACTACTGTAATTACGGTAAGTATCCTAGATGTTATCTGACCTACGAACTCATGTCTAGGCACTCTGGAGTAGTATCCTCACCCAGACTCATCATGGGAATTCCTGGGATACGCTCTCACCATAAACATGACACCACCCGTAGTCTTCAAACATCCCACGAGCGTCGCCACTGGGACGGTACTCTGGAGCAGTATCCTCACCCAGACTCGTCATGGGAATTCCTGGGATACGCTCTCGCCGCTACCCAGGGCCCTCATACTCAATGTTTTTCTCTTACTTTCATCACATCTTCACTATGCACTAGTCCTTAGTTTTATAGAATCATGAATAAAATCAAAGTTCTAGAGTTAGCCTCTCCACTAAGCCGGACTTATTCATGTATACAAACGTGACCAACCTTGGTCTTTCATTTCTTTTCTTTCCAATTGCCGGGGGAGACTTAGCTACTCTTCAATTCAATTCCAATTCACAATGTCCAAATTGAATACTTATAACTCATAAGATTCATATTCATAGCCAACAAATTTCTTTTTCATTAACATGATTTCTAATTCCTTCATTAATCCATATCATACATGAACTCATGCACTTCATAATTTCACCTTTGAAATTCACATCACTAAAGAACATTCATACTTCATATTTTGCACAATATTCTCAAGTGAGAATAAATAGTATCATGTCACACAACAAGATTCTTTTTGCCAATTACTTTCTAATAGTCCATTTCAATTTATCTTTATAAACTATAATTTTTCACAAGTGTGTATTTTAGAACCATAGTTCTAATTGTGCCTTTTGTTCACAAATCATAGTGTATTTCATTCAAATAATACCCAAATCACTCTTATAAAATTCCTTACATTTTTATGAGAATAACCATATTTTTTTCATAATTTTTGGACATCTAAAACTCCCAAAAAAATATTTTTATATAAATGCCGAGGGTGAGAATCGAACCCAGGCACAACGGAAACAAAGCCAAGAACACCCGCCATCCGGCCGAACTGTGCTAGCGATATAAGGGGGGTCAAAATGGTACTTATTGTTTTCAGGCCGAGAGTTATAAACTTACAAATTTTTGTGAAAAAATGTTGCGGCTACCAGGATTCGAACCGCTCAACCCAGAGAAGCCAACCGCACACAGTATCCGCCTGAGCCACTAGCTCAGGTTGTCTCAGTACTAGATTAAAGCCCATATGAATTATTTTGATACTGTGGTTAAAACAACTCGATGTTCAATTAAACTTAGCTTCATATTGCTTTTGTGAAAGTTACTGAAAAATTCCAGATTAGCTTTCCCTTACATGATCTTTATATCAGTAAGATAAAAATAATTTTTGCACTAATAAAAATATATTTTTTCCACACAAATCCATGAATTGTTCATCAAAACCACTATATTCTTCATTTTCGACTTTGGTTACACTTAGTCTTCAAATCTCTTCTATTCAGAATTTCTTATACAAATTTTGCTGATATTAATCACACAAATCTACTTCCTTTGAATTTGTCCAACCCCACAATAATTAAGAAGGTCTCTTCACAAATTAGCACTAACAAGGTATAGATTTTCTTTTTCATGCAATTAGTGATGGCAAAATGTGTTTTCTTTAAATCAACATACACTTCTAGTTCAATCATGTGCATCACAAATTAATATATAGTCACTTATCAATTATTAGGTTCACACATCAAACATACAAGAAAGTTGCTCCTTCAAAAAGCGTGCCCTTTCTTAATCAATTTGCATGCTTCAATTTTTCAATTAAACTAACATCCTCATTAGTGTTCTCAAGCATCAATACTAGCATCATTCATTTATTCTAATGAGCATGGAGAATTTTATCTACAACTTAATTAACAATAATAATCACAAGCAAATTATTCATTAACATGCTAATCAATTTGTAAACTAACTTTCCATTAAAATGTATTTTACTAACATTTCCCATGAATCATTTCTAATTAGAAACAAAGATAATCAACTCACTTTATAATCACATTCTTATGGCATACAATCACACATAATTCGCATATCACTAATTCAATCAACTAGACATCATTTATTCAATTAAAGGTGCATTCTTATTAATCATTTTTCATGCAATTTGCTAATGAGATCTAGCATATACTCCTATATTAGAAATATGAAATGTTTACCCACCTTGTATGGAGAGAAAATAAACACACAAAGCAATCAAGGTCCTTGCGAATGAAAGCACCTCCTCCTAGACAAAGCGCGCGCAAGCTCCACACACCACCACCGAATGCTCCTAGCAATAGCCGGCCTCCTCTCCAAGCCAAAAGCACACAACTCTCACTCTTTTATAACTCACACTAATATTAAATAAGACTATAGTTTAAAAAGATATAATTTGCATATGAAAATAGCCATGAGAGGGGGGGGGGGGGGGGGGGGGGGGGGGTGTATTTATACTATAAAACAAGTGAAATGGAGAGCCAAGATTGATTAGTTGGTTGTAGAATGGAGGGCCAAGATTAGAGTAGGAGTTATAAAAACTAGCCACAACCACAAAACTACCTCCATGAACACCATGATCAATTTCAAAATTCCCTCCCAAAAGAATGCAAACCGGCCACCATTCAAGAGTGTGCATTGCACGTGTACGTGTAGTGCACGTGCATGCAACTAGGTCAAATTTGTACATTTTAATTTTGTATAAAAATAAATTGGTTAAAAATAGTCTTCTACATGACAAGTTTAAATAAAAGAAGATTAATCCATGGGCTTTATTCTTGGGCCAAAAATAGTTATTAAAATAAATAAAATAAAAATACATTTTGCGCTTTAAGAAAAAGGCCTTTTCATTAAATTAAAATAAGGCTTTTCATTTATTTAAAGAAAAGTTTTTGTACAAAATAATTTGAGAAAATATATTTATACATATCATAATAAAATAATCCAAACAAAATATTGCACGTGCACACTACGTGCAAAATAAATAATTTTTCATTAATTGAAAAATCAGGGTATTACACCTGTCCCATCCCATCCAGTCAAGGAAGCTCCTTACTCTTCTATGGTTCCTCAGCGAGCTAGTTTTTGCAACTTTTGCCATTTTGCTGGGCATGAGCGCAAAGACTGCAGGCGTGCCAATCGCCGCTGCTTTGGTTGTGGTGCTTCTGATCATATGGCACAGGATTGCCCGCGACAGCAGTAGCTGGCTCTTCCAATCAAAGGTCCCTTTCAGCAGGTTGGCCCAGCTCGTGGTCCAGTTAGGCCACCCCTTCCTCCGCAGTGCCAGATCGTCGGTTAGAGGACTGCTGCTTCCAGGAGAGGTCAGGCTTTCAACCTGACTGCTGCTGAGGCCAAGTCAGCTGAGAGTGTGGTTGCAGGTATCTTTTGTTTTTGTTGTTTTGTTGCTTCTCTTTTGTTTCTTCATTTCCTTTGCTTTATTTTTTTCCGTTTGTTCTTTCTGCATTTTGTTTTCCTCACCCCTGTTCGACCATTCTTTTTCTGGTCTCTTTTGATTCTGTTTTAGGTATTTTCCTTGTGTGCTCTTTTCCTGCTCATGTTCTTTTTGATTCCGGGGCAACCCATTTTTTTGTCTCCTTTTGATTTGTCGCTCGCCATCAGTGGAGTGCAGCAACATGTCAGAGGCTTGGAACATTGTAACAGGTGGTGGAGTTGTCATTTATTCCCGGGAGTGCAGGTAGTGTCCCGTAATTATTGGTAGCGCAGAGTTCAAGGCCAATCTGATTGTAATTTGAAATTCGGGGTTCGACGTTATTCTGGATATGGATTGGTTGGATGAAACCCATGCCATCATTGATTTTCGTGCTAAGAAAGTTGTGTTCTAGATTCCAGATTGCGCAGAGTTTGAGTTCCATGCCGGGGAGTCTTCCTTTGGCCGAGCTGCAGTTGATCAGGAGATTTGTGCCATGGAGTTGCATTCAGGCTGTGAGGCTGCACCTCTAGTGGTTCGGAATTTTCCGGATGTTTTTCCAGAGGAGTTATCTGGCTTACTCCCTGATAGGGATGTGGAGTTTGGTATTGAAGTTCAGCTGGGTACGACACCTATATCAAAGAGTCCCTACAGGATGGCACCGGTTGAGTTAGCTGAGCTTAAGGTGCAGATTCAGGAGTTACTTGATCTGGGTTTCATTAGACCTAGTATTTTGCCTTGGGGTGCTCCAGTCCTTTTTGTCAACAAGAAGGATGGTAATTATTGACTGTGTGTGGATTATCAGGAACTGAACAGTGTTACACTGAAGAATCGGTATCCGTTGCTCAGGATCGATGATTTGTTTGACCAGTTGAGTTAGGCTGTTGTTTTCTCGAAGTTGGATCTTCGTTCTGAGTATCATCAAGTCAAAGTGAAGGTAGATGTGCAGAAGACTGCTTTCAGGACCAGATATGGCCACAATGAGTATCCTGTGATGCCGTTCAGAATTACGAACACGCCTGCTGTATTCATGAGTCTTATGAACCAGGTCTTTTCTCAGTTCTTGGATAGATTTGTGGTGGTCTTCATTGATGATATTTTGGTGTATTCTCGAAATAAGAAGGATCATGCTGAACATCTTAGAGTGATTCTGCAGACTTTGAGAGAGAATCAGCTCTATGGGAAACTCAGCAAGTGCGAGTTTTGGCTCGACAGGGTTTCATTCTTGGGGCACATTATCTTAGGCAATGGTATTTCTGTGGATCCTGCCAAAGTTGAGGATGTGAAGGATTGGCCTGTTCCCAAGTCAGTTTATTAAGTCAGGAGTTTTCTTGGTTTAGCTGGCTATTATCGAAAATTCGTACAAGTTTTTTCGAAGATAGCAGGACTGTTGACTAAGTTGACTGGGAAGGATCAGAAGTTCTGTTGGTCTGATGAGTATGGTGTGGCTTTTGTTGAGTTGAAGAACAGATTGACGTCAGCGCCTGTGTTGACTATTCCCGATGGTTCAGGCGGATTTATAATTCACCATGATGCTTCTGGTAGGAGTCTCAGAGCAGTTTTGATGCAGAAGGGCCGAGTCGTTGCGTATGCATCGAGGTAGTTGAGGCCGCATGAGAAGAACTATCCGACTCATGACTTAGAGTTAGCTGCAGTGATTTATGCTTTGAAGCTATGGATACATTATTTACTTGGAGACCGAGTGGAGATCTTTACAGACCACAAAAGTCTCAAGTACGTCTTCACCCAGAAGGAGTTAAACATAAGGCAAAGTCGTTGGTTGGAACGTATGGCCGATTATGATACCAGTTTGCAATACCATCCTGGTAAAGTAAACTTGGTGCCAGATGCTTTGAGCAGGAGACCGACAGTATTGTTCTTGACTCAACAGAGGGAGCTGATTGAGCATATAAGGAGGTTGGAGTTGGAGGTTTTGTTGCCGAGTTCTGGTCGGAGTTGTTGGGCGCTCCAGCTGCAGTCGTCTCTTGTTGATCAGATTAAAGAGGCATAGGCTGGTGATGTGCAGTTGCAGGGTTTTCGAGCTGAGGTCGAGTCTGGGTCTAGGACAGACATGGTTATTCATGCTGATGGATTGCTTCATTTTGGTTCCTGTTTGTGTGTCCTGAAAGGTGAAGTCCGTCAGAGGTTGCTTAAGGAAGCCCACTAGTCATCCTATTCTATCCATCCCGACGGTACTAATATGTATCGGGATTTGAAGCTTTATTTCTGGTGGCATGGTATGAAGAGGGTCGTGGCTCGATTTTTTTCTCAGTGCTTGGTCGCCAGCAGGTTAAGGCAGAGCATCAGAGGACCGCTGGACTTCTTCAACCGCTTCCTATTCTAGAGAGGAAGTGAAAACATATCACCATGGATTTTGTGACCATTTTGCCGAGGAGTCCTAAGGGTCATAATGCTATTTGGGTGATCCTCGACCATTTGACGAAGAGTGCTCACTTCATTCCTTTTCGTGTCGGGCAGTCTACTGAGAGCCTAGCCGAGAGGTATATGCAAGAGATTGTTAGACTTCATGGGGTTCTAGTCAATATTGTATCCGACAGGGATACGAGATTCAGATCTCAGTTCTAGGAGAGTCTTCAGGCTAGTTTGGGGAGTAAGTTAAAGTACAGTACAGCTTTCCATTCCCAGACTGATGGATAATCAGAATGGACTATTCAGATTCTTGAGGACATGTTAAGGTCTTGTATGCTTCAGTTTGGTGGATCATAGGAGGACTATTTGCATCTCATAGAGTTCTCCTACAATGATAGCTTTCAAGCCAGTATTAAAGCTGCTCCATTCGAGACACTCTATGGGCGGAAGTACAGATCACCAGTATGCTGGGATGACATTGGTGAGAGAAAGTTGTTGGGTCCGGAGTTGATCACTAGGACAGTTGATGTTGTGGTTCAGATCAGGAAGCATTTGCTGGCAGCTCAGGATAGGCAGAGGCGATGGGCTGATGTCCATCGAAAAGCTTTGGAGTTTGAGGTTGGTGACCATGTTTTCGTAAAGGTATCTCCGTGGCGCGGTGTCATTCAGTTTGGTGGTGGGGGCAAGCATAGCCCTAGGTTTATTGGACCGTTTGAGATTTTGGAGTGAGTAGGCAGGGTAGCCTATCGTCTTGCATTGCCACCAGCGTTATTAGGAGTGCACAATGTTTTCCATGTTTCATAACTCAGGAGTTATATTCGAGATGAGGGCCACGTGATCGACTATTCTGAGTTGACTATTCGGCTGGATTTGACTTATGAGATTCCGCCAGTTGCTACTGTGGATCGGCGGAAGAAAGTGCTTAAGAACATGGTCATCAAGTTGATTTGTGGTTCATGGAATCCTCACTCGCCTAGTGAGTCGACTTGGGAGCTGGAGGAGGAGATTCAGTAGAAGTTTCCTCATTTGTTTGAGTAGTGGTTGTTTTGTTTTGTTTTTTTTTCTTTTCTGGGTTATCCTATGTATCTTCTTGTTTGAATTTCGATGACAAAATTCTTCTTATTAGGTGGGTAAGATTGTAACCCCTGTTTTTCATTTTTGGTATTTTTGAGTGTATTATTCATTTTAGTGTATTTTTCCCCTTTCTCTTGTATTTCTTTTCGACCATATATTGGAGTTGTATTCAATATATATTCATTTTTGGCTCATTCTTGGTCTTTTGTGATTTATTTTCGGTTCCTTGATTTGTCTTGATCATTGTTGTTATTTTCGTTCTTCATTGTGTCTTGTTTTCTCTATTCTTGTCTTTGGGTGCTCATGGTGATGTGGTTCCTCATCCTATTCTCAGTCTTATTGTTGAACCCAAATTGACTACCAAAGCCAAATTAAAATCTACAATCCTATTTGATATCCTATACTAATTGATCATAATCAAATCCTATTAGTATAAACCTATTGCTACTCCTAATACCCACAACCCATTAACCCAAAACCCATCTCATACTAATAACCCTAATCATCCCCATATATATAGCTCTCATATCTCACCCTAAACCCTAACCCTACTTCATATAAAACCCCAGCCTCCCCTTCTCTCTCTCTCCCGCTATTGCGCCGCACCCGATGCCCAACCAAACCCAACGCCCAGCCAACCCCGACGCCCCAGGTCGACCACCCCTTGCGGCCTACCCCGTCGCCCAACACCCCCGATTCCGATGCCCTCTCCTGCTGCAACCACCAATCCGTACCACCACCCCGAGCACTCAATCCCCCATCTCTCCATCTTTCTCTTCCTCCGGTGTCCTCTGACGTCGTCGACAGCAGCCAGCCAAAAGGCCGCGACCCGCCTTCATCTCTCTCTCTATCACTTTGTGGAGTTCACACGTGTGATCGTGCGGATTGTTCGTGGGTTCATTGATTTTGATTCGTAGATTTTGTTCATTTCCTGGGAATCCATTCCCGTTATTCTTGGTGTTCGTTCTTCGTCTTCGGTTAAGGCAAGTAACTTGTACCCAGCTTCTTTTGTATGATACAAGTCATAAATACCGTTTGTAATGTAGTTGGGTTCTAGAGACAATTTATATGTGAAACCCCTATTGATATTTTCTCTAAAGTGTTTTGATCATAGTTGCCTCACGACACATATGACATAAATTAGCCTAGGAGTGACCGCCTCTTGATGTGATGTATATGTGGAACAATTATGAGAACTTGTGTGCTTGTGAGATCCATATGATATACTTGTTGTGGACATGTCATATACCCTATTTTATGTTGTTTGGACACTTCGTAGACTCTAATTCATGTTTAGTTATGTTTCGACCAAGTTTCGTGTGATTCATGTTGGTTCTGTTCCTAAGGTAAATTCTGTATTTTGCCGATAATCTGTCTTGATCAGTAATTTAGACCATGTTAAGGTCAGAATCTTAATTTAGTATAAAACATGATTTTTACAGGAATTCATCTTCTTTCCAACCCCTCTGACTTTGCTCAATTTCTTTTTCGTATGTGTGATATATGACTGTTTTACTACAGAGGTATATTTCATTTCCATATTTCGTTTCTTGATGATTTTGATGACTAAACTATTTTGATACTTGTGCTACACATAATATTTTGATCAGAAATTTTGGTCAGTATTTCTATATCTATTTAGGGATTACCCAAAATTTTGGTGGATTTTATTGATGAGTTTTACATGTTGTTTCATTCTTGTTTATAAAAACTGTTCTTGCTAGATTTTGCTCGCTGTTCTGTAAAGATTTGTATTTTCACCCTAATTCCTTTTACTGTATGAAAAAAGTTTGTGAAATATGAAAGTTAGCTTATTTTGTCTATTTTCACCTCCCTCTAGCAGATTAGGATTTTGTTGCACGGTTTGCTAGATATCACAGTTTTTGTACAGCAGTGCTGGGAATTCCAGATTTGCCAAATTATCGTTTCTTGATGTCTTCTGATTTTTGTTGACTGAACTAATCGTGCTGGAAAATTATGAAACATTATATTTTGATACTAGACAGATAGGGGAATAGCCCATATTTTTCCTGGATATATTTGGGGTGAGTTGTTTTGATGCTGTTTTCCTGACTGTGAATTCGATTTTCTGATTTCTGGCTGAACGTGTTTTCTGGATTCAAATCAGTTTTGAGACTTGACTTTGTGAAATACTATATGACTTACTTATATTTGCTGGATTCGGTTGGGAGTCTATTTTCTAGACCTTTCGATTGATTCAGATTCGCATTTTTATAACAATGGGAATCATTGTTTTGCTAAAGTATGGTCTTACTGTCCTAAACTAGACATTTGGTTATTTTATCCCTTTATGAGTTATCTTGTACCCATACATGTTTATCTTGCAACTTGAACTTGTTACTTGATCATACCATGATATATTTACTTGTTTCGTGACACATACATGCTTGTTTGGCATTAATAATAAATTAACCAAGTCGGGGTTTAAAGGGACAGATCTAATAGTGGATAATTCAGAAACGTGTACTCGGAAGAGAATCTATTGATTCTATGTGATACTTGGCTTGATACTTGAGACTTGGCTTGATACTTGATTACTTGAGGCTTGATATTTCACTACTTGAGGCCTGTTACTTGAGGCTTGAGGCTTGATACTTGATACTTGATTCTTGAGGCTTGTCCCTGAGTACACTGCACTATATGGTTCATTTGAAATCTAAAACGAAATTGCAATGACTATAACAACCATGTGATAAAAGGATGGCACATGAAGTGTTACCTAGATATTAATAATACAAGATAATTAATACATGCTTACTTGATACTTGATTACATGATACATGAGACTTGATGCTTGAACATGATACTTGAAACTTGTACCTGACTACTTGACACTTGTTACTCGTTACTTGATTTCGTGTTATTTGATTCTTGATACTCGATGCTTGTTTACATGATACTTGTTCACTCGACACTTGATACATGCTACTTGTACTTGTTCACCTTACCATGCTAGTTGTTATACATTATCATCATGCTTATTCCATGCTAGTTAGTTTTTCCCCATGTACTTATATTCTGCATTACAAGCGGCCCGTAACTTGCAATTGACGGGTACTTGTTTTCTTTTTTTCTTATCCCCCGCAATTGTTAAAATGCAGATTTTGGAGAACAGGTTCCAGATGGTATTGGTGACATGAGATATTAGTGTTGGATCTTGTTATCATTATTTCTTATTTCTTGTTTTGAACAATTGTATTTTGATACTTGCATTTATTTTATTTGGGCAATGTGACCTAGGATTTTGACTTATTCAGATCATGACTATTTGAAATTAATATATTTTATTTCAAGTATTCTTGTTGGAATTTTGGTCCATATGTGCATGATTGGTTGATTCTCTTGCTTCCGACTCTGATTATTTTGTGAGATGTTGTAAAGATTCTTGAACAATTTATGGATGATGAAAATCATTTGCTGGGCTTAGTCACATACTCGTATTCTGTATTCCTTTGGGAAGCGGGGCGTGACAAGAAGTACTGCTTTATTTCCTTGTACATCTTGATACTCCCTGGATGCACGGATAATAAAGTAGCATGTGCTTCCTGAAGAGTACTCTCCTTTAGTTCTGCTTGATCTGGCACACATAGCCGCTCTCCAAACCACAACACCTCATCCTTCACTTGAAATTCTGCCAACCTGCCAATGCCAACCTGCTCTATCATCTCCTGAATCTCTGGATCGGTCTTTTGACTGTCGATAATCTTGTCTCTCAAAGTGGGTTGAATCCTTAACTGGCTAAGGAAGCTCCCAATCCTTGCAAAACCATCTCTATCCATGCTCGATCAAGCTCTTCTACCAACTTCTCCTAAGTTTTGATCAATCGGGACAAACTGCACTTCCTGCTGAGTGCATCAGCCACCACATTGGCCTTTCCTGGATGGTACTTGATCTCAGGTCGGATATCCTCCAACACTTCCAACCATCTCCTCTGCCTCAGATTCAAGTCCCTCTGCTGGTAGATATACTTTAGACTCTTATGATCCGTGTACATGTTGACTTTCTCCTTATACACGTAGTGCCTCCACCGCTTCAATGCAAAAATGATCACTGTCAACTCCAGATCATGGGTTGGGTAATTCTTTTCATGCGGTATCAGCTGTCTAGACCCATAAGCTATTACCTTTCCCTCTTGCATCCGCACACAGCCCAATTCACGATGGGAAGCATCGTTGTAGACATCATAGTCGACTCCTGCTCTTGGCAAAGCCAAAATGGGAACGGTAGTCAACCTTCCCTTCAACTCCTGGACGCTAGCTTCACACTGTTTCAACCATTTGAAACTCACGTTCTTCCTTGTAAGCCTTGTGAGTGGCACAGCTATCTGGACGTAGCCCTGAATGAACCTTCTGTAGTAGCCAATTAAACCCAGAAAGCTCCTAATCTTCACTATGGTCGGTCTTGGCCAATCTTTCACTACCCCAATCTCCTGTGGGTCAGTAGCCACTCCCTCCTTGGAAAGGATGTGACCCAGGAAGGCGACTTCGGTTTTCCAGAAGTCGTATTTGGACAGCTTTGCATACAGTTTCTGCTCCTGTAGCTTTTTCGGTAACTCTGCTAGGTGCTCGGCATGCTCTTCTTCTGACTTGGAATAAACCAATATTTCTTCGATGAACACAATGATGAATGAATCGATGAACGGCCGCAGGACCCTGTTCATCATGTCCATGAAAATAGCAGGTGCATTGGTTACTCCAAACGGCATAACTAGGAATTCATAGTAACCATGTTTAGTTCTGAATGCTGTCTTGTGCACATCTTCTTCCTTTACTTGGACTTGGTGATATCCCCACCGTAGGTCTATCTTGGAGAAAACAGCTGCTCCTTGTAGACGGTCGAATAGATCATCGATACTTGTTCTGCACTGTCACCTTGTTCAGTTCTCTGTAGTCGATGCACATTCTCATCGATCCATCCTTCTTCTTCACCAAAAGAACTGGGGCTCCCCAAGGTGACGCACTAGGCCTGATTAATCCTTTGCCCAACAACTCTTTGATCTGCTTCTTGATCTCATCTTGTTCAATCGGTGCCATTCTGTACGGTGCCTTGGAAATGGGTGCACTCCCTGGCTGAACGGAGATGCTGAACTCTACATCTCGATGAGAAGGAAGCCCAGGCAAGTCTTCTAGAAACACTGTTGGAAAATTCCGGACTACTGGAATCTGTCCCACTTCTTCAGGAACCTTCTGCTCAGTCAGAGCTGCTACCAACTGCTTACACTTCCTCTTCCCTTGAAATGTAACTGCTGGTCCCCCTGGTGCCTTCACCACAACCTTCTTGCTCTTGCACTCAATAGTGGCATTTTAGACTGACATCCAGTCTATGCCAATGATGATGTCGACTCCAAAAACTGCCAACTCAATGAGGTCGATGCCAGAGATTCTGCCTCCAATTTCAAGATCACACACTTCATAATATCGATCGATAGTCAAGTTTTCTCCTAACGGAGTAGCCACAGATAGAACTTTGCTAGAAAAACTTTTAGGTTCGGCTCCTAATCATTTTGCAAATGAGGGTGACACAAATGTGTGCGATGATCCCGTATCAAATAAAATTGATGCTTTTATTCCATTTATCTAATTATCTCCTGTTACATAAGAGTACTCTCATTACATAACATTTCTTACATAAATGGAAAATAGCAACAAAGCAATCTAAACATCATCTCCCATACCCGTGATGACGTTGTCAACATCATCAGCATCGGCCTCGGTCAAAGCGAACACTCGCCTCTGCCAAAATTGCTTCTGCCCTGGGTTGGACTGCTTCTGACTTGGCCCTTCCCGCTGGAGCTTAGGGCAAAATGGCTTGATGTGGCCCTCTTTGCCACACAGGAAACAAGTCTTGCTCGCCTGTGACTTGGTACACTCAGGAGCTAAGTGGCCTGACTCTCCACACTTGAAAAAGGTGGGTACCCTTCCAGTCACTGCAACAGCATTTACTCCTGTGGGTTTGAAACGTTGTGCTGGGGGCTCTCCCCTGAAATTGCCCGGTGCTACAGGCCTCCTGCCAATGCTCCATTTATTCCTCTTGACCTGTACTGCCTGGTATTGGTTCATATCTGACTCAGAGCGGTAGCTCTCCTGACCAACTTCTCAAATCTTCGGATACCTAGGGGTATCATCTGGGTCCTCAAACTTGGCCTCAAACCTTGCTCAAACTTTTGTGCTTTCTTGGCTTCGTCCAGAACCATTTCCGGCGTGTACCTCGAGAGTTGATTGAATTTGGTCTCATACTCTCGCACGGTCATTCCTCCTTGTTGCAAGCCCAAAAACTCCATAGCCTTTTTCTCTTGAACATCCATGGCAAAGTAGTTACTCCTGAATTCTCCAAGAAACTCTTCCCAAGTAAGCTGCACATTGCCCAAGGTCCTCTTCAGTGATTACCACCAAACTCCTGAATCTTTTTCTAGCTGGATGGTGTCCACATTCACCTTATTTGCCTCAGGGGTCTCTAGCACTTCAAAAACCGTCTCAATCTGCCTAATCCGGTCGTCTACAGCGTCTAGATTTGCTTGGCCCTCGAACACAAGCGGTTTCATCCTTTTGAATGACTCTACCAACCTGATTGCTTCAGGGACCTGCACAGCTCACCCCGGTCTAGTGTTCCCGGCGATGTTGGTAGCGAAAGCATTTAAGGTCTGATATACTCGAGCTAATTCTGTCTCCAGATCAAGTCCATTCTCACTAATATGCCTTTCGCCGTTCCTTTTCCTTCGTGCCATTTCTGAGTCATAAAAGTTATCATTAATCATCATAAATAGCACAACTTACATTCCTTCAACAAAATTTTATTCATTCCAAAATTAAACTTTTTACATTTGGAAAGAAAAAAAACTTGCTTCATTACATCCATTACATCCTTTTAACAAAAGACATCCTAGATTCTACGGTTTCTCTTGGCTTCTCTGAGCTCTTCTAGTAGTTCCTGGATTTCTTTCTTCATATCTTCAAATCTCTGATGCTGCTCCTACTTGTCCCAGCGAGTGATATGGTTCAGCTTGGCAAAGTGTCGATCATTCACGTGTTGAACCTTCTCGAGTTCGCACACTTGGTAACTCAGCTCTTGAATGCGCTCCTTATCTTCTGCCCGTTGCACTTCTAAGAATTCATGGGTACTCATACCCTTCAATAATCATGTATTAACCTCATTCTATTCATATCTTAAACTTATTCATAACTTAAATCAATGTCTTATTTTTGCATCATTCATGAAATTCAATTCATTCACTTATTCACAATTCTTTAAAAAAGAACAACATTTCTTTTTCACAAACATAGATTCATCCACTTCATATCTCATTAGTAATTTAATCACATATAATATCTCAAGCCACATCGAGTATTTCTTAATCAAAATAAGTATATAATTTCATCAAGAGAAATCAAATAACATAGCAATATTTTACTCTTCTTCTAAAAATAAATGTCATATTCTTAAATAAATAATTTCGAAGTCATCAACATATAATCTATATCAATTTCACTTTTAATTCTAACAAAATACATGAAACATTATGAAACTATTTTTAATATACTCTAAATCATTTTAGAGGAATATTAAAAAAAATTCCCAAATTTTTGTTTGCATTAAAACTCTTCAAAATGTCAAAAAAATATCAAATGGAACTACCGAGTTTCGAACCCAAACCCACAGGCACGCTACAGTAACCAACCCTAGGCGCCACCGAGAACCACCAAGTCCAAGTGGACTTTTTGTTCTAAAAGCAGGCCGAAAGTTCTTTATACTGTGTCTCAGTGCTTTGGGTAAATTAAAATTAATCAAGAATAAATGGGGATACCAGGTTTCGAACCCAGAACCTCAAACCACACCCATGCTACAGTAACAGTACTGTGGCGCACCGACTAGCCAGTAAGTCCAACAGCGACTACTGATATGAAAATAGACTGCTAAAATTTTGTTCATACCGTACTGTGATCAATTTATTTTCACAAAAAATGATTATACAATCGATTTACTCTTATTATTAGACTGTAAATAATTTTACCCAGACTGAGTTTAATTGAAAACAGTCTACAACGAATTTTAAATTCATATTACAAACATATATATATATTCAATTCATTCTTTTCTCTCAATTGCACACATAAAGTTGCATTTCTCCAAATTTGAAAATAACAATTTTGTATATCTTATAACCCACTTTATGAACTTTTTTGTATTAACTGAAAAATTTACTACATATTTCTTGACTACAAGAAAAAATCTTAATATTCTTCATACAAGTTGTAAAATTCGACATTTACAAACTAACATGCATAAACTGGTATGACTCATGGCAATACTTCATTTGGTTTATTCTTTCTAACTATCATGATGTCAATTTATTTTCTTAGTCACAACATGGTTTCTACAATTCATGGCACAAACGCAATAGCATGGAATGGTCTATATTTATCACATCACATTAATCTACTTTACTCATTTATCAAAACTAGCATGTTTGTCCTACAATTAGAAAGCATAAAGATCACCCACCTGTAACACCCCAAATTTTTTTTTGTTGACATCTTTAACTCCAAACTCAATTCTTTAAATTTCTATACCACTTTAAACATAATCAAAAATGGTTATATTTCAAATAAAATTTTGGCAGAGTTTCCCCTGAAATTTCTGCCCCGAAACACAAAAAGCTTACGGAATTCTGCTCTAAATTCCGTAGCTCACAACACATGCAATAATATCATGGAGTCCCCAAGCCAAAACGAGCAGAATCATGCATGCAATATAAATATCATGCTCTGGGGGCCAAACTCATAATAGAATATCAATTATCAATTAAAAACCATAAATTTCTTTGAAAACGAAATAAAATTTTTCGAGAGGACTTCGAAAACCACATCATAGGGCCCAGTACTTCACAACGAGGTGGGTATAGGTCAAAAACATAATATACAATCCCACACTATACTCATCATCATCATCTACATGCTTATACATCTAAAATACAATTTGAACCATAAATTTAATTATTCATTATACTAACTTATACAAAAAAAAAATCAAAAGTAAAGAATCCACTCCACAAAATGTACGCCTCACCTCTGCTCTGCTAAGGACCTGTAACAGTAGGGGATCTAGGGTAGTCCTGGGACACCCCTAACCCCCCAAACACTAAGTGGTTAGCCATTACTGGTGTGAGTATAAATTTACTAGTCTAATAAATAAATTAACTTGAATAAAAAAAATAAACCGAACTTACAAATATCAAGATAGTAAGATTCAACCTGAAATCTGAACATAAAAACATTGTAAATACAGCTCAGCTCTATATCAAGTATTCGGAAAATCTTCATCCATCAATACATATTCATAACTTCATACACTTCACAATGTGCATCACACTAATCTCATATATAACTTTATTTTCACAGACACGTAATATTATATCACATATACACACTTTCTTTATTTCTTATTCTCCCTGCCATATCCCAATTTGTTTGAGTATTCGCACAACTTATTATATACGCAATCCTTAATACTTAATCTCATAAACCTCGCATCATATATATATATACATATATATATATATATATGTATATATATATATATATATATATATATATATATATGTTGCCGCTAAATTTGGTGTGGGGGCAAACAGATAGTATTTGTGGATTCTTAGGGAAACTGAATAGTAAACCTGTATACCTGTTCCGTCGGGGTATGATCGTCGCTCCCGCCGTACACCTGCAAAAAGTGCGAGACACCGGGGTTGTTCCCGGCGACGCACCCTCCGAAGCTCAAGTCAGTAACCAGAAATGATTATGAGAGAGCGTAAAAACTGGCAAAAAATTGATTACCTCTTAATGGAGATGGATGGGGGGTATTTATAGGCGTCTAAGGGGATCAAATTAGGCATGTAATTCCTGTGTATAGATAAGGAATGTAATTCCTAATTCCCAGTGAAAGGATAGATATGAATCAGGGCCATTGATTAATATTAATCAGAAACCCTAATTCTATCCTGCTGGACCGGGTTTGTTGCGGGTTGAAACCCGCACCCAGTTGAGGTGGGTCCGTTCGCGGGTTAATGGTTCTTTGGGGAGGAGAACCAGTACCCGCTTCAGACCCGTTTGTAGGTGAAATTACCGTTTTACCCCTGGGCTTTAGAATTCGTGCCCAATTTGGACAGTCTCGATTAAACCCCCATTTTTAGCCACATCACGAGCCTCCCACTCCTAAAGGTTGGGGGTGATCAGTCTTTGAGGAGGAGTTTGACTGTTTCAGTGGCTAGTGGAGTTGTATCGGAGTCCGAATGGGGGATTTTGAATCTTGAAGTGGGTAGTAAGGTAACTTCTTCTTTTTTGAAGCCATATGATGTTCCGTATCGAGTATTTGACAGCTTTTATCTATTTTTTCGGGTTATTTATTTAATTTTGCGATGTGTTAACTAATCGTTCGGGGGGCTTAACAGTACATTCTAGGCAATAATTGTTCGTTCAGGGGCTCAAAAATATCCTCCCGAATTTTTAATTATTTTCTAGAATTTTTAGCTAATTTTTCCGAACTTTTAGCAATTTTTCGCAATTTTTAAATAAATAAAACGATTTAAATAAATAAAAATTATTTTTTAAATACCGATTAATGACGTGGCACAATCTGGACCCCTGATCAGTGCAGAGCGCGAATTTCTGAGTGATCAGACGATCCCTGTTCCTCGGCAGGCTTTTTCGCCATATACGAGGGTCGGCTGCTCGGCTCCTCGGCTCGGATGATTGGCTCCTCGGCTCGGAAGATTGGTACCTCAGCTCGGAACCCTCCGAGGTACGTGGCATCATCTGGGTCGTTCATCTCAGCGCGGATCCCCAAAAAATGCTATCTTGTCGTTTAGTGGACGTGGCAAGATCTGGGCCGTCCATCATGACGAGCGCGCTTTTCGACAAGATCCAACGGCTGATATGGGTCGGAGCGTTTTTTTGCCATATACGAGGGTCGGTTCCTCGTCCTCTCGGCTCGGCAGGCTCTTCCACGGCATAAGAGGGTCGGTTCCTCGTCCTTTCGGCTCGGCAGGCTCTTCCACGGCATAAGAGGGACGGTTCCTCGTCCTTTCGGCTCGGCAGGCTCTTCCGCGGCATAAGAGGGTCGATTCCTCGTCTTCTCAGCTTGGCACATGTAGCTCGGAATAAGCCGAAGTACGTGGTTCTGAGCGTTCATCTCAGCGCGGATCCCCAAAAAACACTATCTTCTCGTTTAATGGACGTGGCGAGATCTGAGCCGTCCATCATGACGAGCGCGCTTTTCGACAAGATCCAACGGTTGAGGTGGGTCGGCGAGTTTTTTCGCCATATTCGAGGGTCGGTCCCTCGTCTTCTCGGCTCGGGGGCTCAGTGCCGCTGGCCGAGGCGCTGAGTTCCATCATAGCGAACCCATATTTTGAAGGATGCATCTCTTATTAGCTCCATTTTCCGAGCCCAGTAGCTCGGCTGCTCGGCCAAGCAGTTCGGTAGCTCGGCTGAGCAGGCCGATGGCAGGCAGTTCAGAAAGTGCACGTGGTCGGATCTGGTCCATCCATCATGGCGCGAATAACGAGGATGGGGTTCAGATCACGAGAAAATGTTATCTTGTCATTTTGTGGGCGTGGCGCAATCTGAACCGTCCATCGAATTCTGACACGAATTTTGGAGAGATCCGACGGTAATTTTGCCTCGGAAGGATTTTTCTCCACATACGAGGGTCGGTTCCTCGTCCTCTCGGCTCGGAAGTTCGGTGACGCCGGCCGAGGTGTGGAGACTTTGAAGGATGTCTTTTACCGGTTTCACTCTTCCGAGCCTAGTAGCTCGGCTGCTCGGCCAAGCTGTTCGGTAGCTCGGTTGAGCAGGCCAGTGGCAGGCAGTTCGGAAGGACGACGTGGTCGAATCTGGTCCATCCATCATGGTACGAATCACGAGGATGGGGTTCAGATCACGAGAAAATGCTATCTTGTCGTTTTGTGGGCATGGCGCAATCTGAACCGTCCATCGCATTCTGACGCAAATTTTGGAGAGATCCGACGGAAAAATTGCCTCGGAAGGATTTTTCTCCATATACGAGGGTCGGTTCCTCGTCATCTCGGCTCGGGGGCTCAGTGACGTCGGTCGAGGCATGGAGTAAAATGTTTTGAAGGGACTCAGTAGCTCGGTTGCTTAGTCAGGCTGTTCGATAGCTCGGCTTGGCAGACCGGTGGCCGAGTCGTGGACTTAAGTGATTTGAGGAGTTTTTTGCTTTTCAAAACGTCGCAACTCTCTGCTTGACGCTTTGGCTTCTTAGTGGGCTTTTTATGTTCCCAAGGAGGCCCAACATCTTTTTGGGGTTATAAGTTTTCACTCTCCCACCCCCAAGCTCATTTCTCACTTTTCACTCCAAGATTTCACTTTTACTCTCTGCGCTTTCTGCTAGCGGCGACTTTTGCTCCAAGGTGGTGACGTTAGCTGTCGCGTGGGCCAGGCGATTTCCGGCGCGCACATTCCGACCGTGAACGTCACTTCAAAGGTCAGTCTACTAGCCTTAGCTTTTTTCCCTAGAGATGTCAAGAGTGAACTCGGGGAGTGGGGCCTCGTCTTCGGGCGATGATGGCGCCGAGGAGAGGAGAAGGGCAGAGATCCAAAGGAAGGGAAAACAAGTTGCTGAGCCGTCTGCGACCGAGGCGAGGAAGGAGATGAAGAAGAGGAGGGTGGCGGCCCAATCTGTCGTGGTCGAGGAGATCGTGGAAAACCCGAAGCAAGTGCCCGAGATGGGTCGATATCCTTCTGTATTGTCCGGGCATTCGGGGGTCAGGCAGTACGAAGGTGACCTCTTGGAGAAAGCAATCTTCGGAAAGTCGAAAGTCCTCGAAGAACCCAACCCGGCTCTTCCTACCGAAGCCGACGAGATTACTTTGGTGCTATCCGAGAGGGATCTCCTTCGGATCAGAAAGGGATTCGCCATCCCTCCGGAGTACAAGCTGATGGTTCCTGGTGCTGGGATGCGAGCGAATTCTAAGCTGTCGTCGTCGGAAATGTGCATGTTCGACTTCGACTCCTTGAATGCCGGACTGCATTTTCCGTTGCATCCTTTCGTTCTCCAGATCCTCGGGTGGTTCTGCCTCGCGCCGACCCAATTTATGCCGAACACGTGGCGTCATGTGAATGCTTTCCTGCTTCAGTGCCGAAAAGCTGAAGTCGAGCCGGACCTAACAGTTTTCCGAGGCATGTATCGAATAAACCGGATGCACAAGACAGAGCATTGGTACTACTTGGGGCCGAGGAATGGTGTTAGGATTATAGAAAATCCGGACTCAATTAAGGGTTGGAAAGAGAAGTTTTTTTATATTAAGGGGGCAACCAATACTGCAAATTCCGACCCGATGGAAACCGGAGGTGCCCAAGTTTGCGAGAGCCGACCCCGTGCTGTCTGCGGCCGAGGAGGAGGTAGCGAGGAAGATCATGGCCCTCCCATTGTTGAGTTGGAGGGAGTTGACGGAGGAGGTGTTGTTCGGGTCCGGCCTTAGCCCCATCGACCCGAGTATGCTCCTGACATCTCGTTTATTTTTGTTTTTCTTGCAATTGTTTAGCTCGTCTTGATGACAGTTTTTATTTTGTTTGGTGCAGAAGCGATGAAGATAGACTTCAACGCCATGATGGCCGATAGGTCCAAATTGTCCGGGGGTAGGAAGAGGAAGAGGGCGACCGTGGCTGCCTCGTTGACTCCGCAGTCCAAGGTCGCCTCGACTACCACCCCGCCTCCTCTGACTACTGAGGCGCCTTTGGAGGTGGTTGTTGCCGAGGAGCCCTCGGTGCCTGAGGCCTCGGCCCCTGTTGGCGGGGCCTTTGATGTTAGCGCGGCGCTGTCGCTCGAGGCTCTGCCGTTGACCGAAGCGGCTGAGGAGTTCCTGACCGAGCAGCACAAGCAGTTATTTGTACCGAACTGGCAGGTGAAGAATCACGACGGATTCCTCGGAAACTCACAGATGTCGGTGCAGGTCGTCAAGCACCTGGCGACCCCGAAGGACAGAGCCGCACTGAAGGCGGGGACGATCGGCGACGACACTTACGAAGTGGCTCGGTCGCTCGTATCGGTAAGTTTCTCATTGCGAATTTCTTCAAGTTTACTGCTCGGCTTGTATATTGCGCTTATCATTGTCTTCACAGGCCACCTGCCACTTCGGCCACCTCCTCGAGACGTTCGCCGAGCAGGAGAAGGAGCTGAAGGCCGCCAGCGACAAAGACAGGGCGAAGAAGGTCAAGGCGGTTCGGCAACTCGAGGCCGAGCAGAGGCGAGCCGAGGCCTTGGAAGTCCGCATCGCCGATCTTGTGGTTGACTTGGAGAGAGCCAAGGGGCAACTTGATGCGGAGTCTACCAAGGCTACGAAGGCTGCAGAGGAGCTGGCCATGTCGGCGAAGTCTCTGGCCGACCTGAAGGCGGAGAAGGAGGCGCTGGCCGTGAAGATTAGGGCCGAGGTCGAGGCCGAGGCCGAGGCTGAGGCGAAGAAACACATGGCCAAGAACATGGAGATGTCCTATCAGAGGGCACTCGACCATGTTCAGGAACGTGTCCCCGGCTTCGAGCAGGTCGGCTACAGACTGTGGCCAGGGTCACCTTCAGGTGGTGAGGAGGAGGGAGCCGAAGACGACGAGGGGGAAGGCGACGATGAGGAGGTGGAGGCCGACCCTCCTGTGGTGGATCCCCAGGTTGAGGGGAGGAACGAGGGGCCATCTGGCGATGCGCCCGTGGTCGAAGTGGCGACGCAGGTGGACCCCTGACCCCCTCGTAAATTTTTGTTTTTTATAAACAGTGTAATGCCTTTTGCGGACTGGCCACCGCTTTGATGAATGAAAAAAAGTGTTTTGATTCTGGACTTGTCTGTCTAAGTGTTTGGTTCGGTCATGTAGTTCTTCAATGTTGTCCCTCTTTCATTTCAGATTGCCGAGCAAAATCGTATCACCACGGCGGCTCGGCGCCGCGCGGAGTTATTTCAGCAGTCCAGGGAGGATCGTCTCGAGGGCGAGGTCCAGCTGACGAGGAGAATACTTCATAATGTAGAGAGGAGGAACAGTGAGCTGTTGGTCAAGTTGCACCATCTACGGATAGTCGAGGCCGAACTATCTGCCAAGGAGGAAGAGTTGGTCCGGGTTTCGGCCAAACGAGATGACTTCGCAAGGAGGGCAGAACAGTTGTAAAGGGTGACGGTCGACAAGAGCATCGAGGTGACCCACTTGCGCCGCGTTATATCTGACAGCGCCGAGTATCCTGGTTCGGCGAAACTTCCTCGATTCAAAGTAATTGTGAAGGACGACACGTTGAAGGACAGGATCGTCGAACTGGAGGAAGAGGTTGCTCGGCTCAAACCTCAGCCGGTGAGGGCTAATGTCCGGAGTACTTCGTGCACTCGCGAAGAGATTGAGCGAGGGATTACGTTCTATCAACTCGCGAGCCGAACCTCCATCGTCGGTCGGACAGCAGCCGACGCCCAAAGTGGAGTAGCGGTGTCCTCGAGTGGTGCTTCGGTTGGAGTGACCGTCAGGGCCAGCGGTGAGGGGGCATCTCGATTCGTTGGCCTAGAGACGAGCTTGGAGGTCAAGAAGCGCCGACCCAAGGTATCGCTGAACCGGAGCGTCCCCCTTCCGCAGAGGCAATAAACGGGTCGTGTCGTGTCTTTGGGCTTCCGAACTGTCTTTTGTTGTAATCTTTTTGTAAATTTATCCAAGTTAATAAAATTGGAGTTGGCCGGCTTCTTGTTGTGCTGTAATTGCTTTAGCTAGAGTCTGTTTGAGATGAACCGCAAGAAGTGTCTGCACCGGTATATACCGAGCAACACCGGTATATACCAGTCAGGGCCACGGCTTAGGCGAAAATGTCGTGGCCAAGGCGCTCGACGAAGTGTCGTGGCCACGGCTTAGGCGAAAATGTCGTGGCCACCGGTTAATAAAATTTATCAAGAAGTGTTGCTCGGTATATACCGGTGCGCCTCGGTTCCTCGGCAGCGGTGTAAATGTTTCGAGGCTGGGGACACGTGGCTTGATCTGGATGGTGGATCGTGATCAGGGCGCGGATCACGAGAGGGGAGGCGCGGGTCCCAAGAAAATGCTATCTTGTCGTTTTGTGGACACGTGGCGTGGTTAGGTCCGTTCATCATACCCAAGCACACATTTTGAGACGATCTGACGGTGGTTTCGCCTCGGAAGGTTTTTTCGCCATATACGAGGGTTGGTCCCTCGTCCGCTCGACCCGGCGGTCGTGGGAGCCGTTCCGAACGACTATCTACTTCCGGCTCGCCTAAGGACGAGCCGGGGAAGTAAAGTCGAGCCAGAGGAGGACTCCGAACCATCGTTAGGTTAGCTCAACGGTTGTGGGAGCAATTCCGAATGGCGAACTACTTCTAGCTCGCTTAGAAGCGAACTTGCGAAGCAGAATCGAGCCAAGTGTTGGACTCCGAACCATCGTTAAGTTAGTTCAACGGTTGTGGAAGCAATTCCGAATGGCGAACTACTTCTAGCTTGCTTAGAAGTGAACTTGCGAAGCAGAATCGAGCCAAGTGTTGGACTCCAAACCATCGTTAGGTTAGTTCAACGGTTGTGGGAGCAATTCCGAATGGCGAACTACTTCTAGCTCGCTTAGAAGCGAACTTGCGAAGCAGAATCGAGCCAAGTGTTGGACTCCGAACCATCGTTAGGTTAGTTCAACGGTTGTGGGAGCAATTCCGAATGGCGAACTACTTCTAGCTCGCTTAGAAGTGAACTTGCGAAGCAGAATCGAGCCAAGTGTTGGACTCTGAACCATCGTTAGATTAGTTCAACGGTTGTGGGAGCAATTCTGAATGGCGAACTACTTCTAGCTCGCTTAGAAATGAACTTGCGAAGCGGAATCGAGCTGAGTGTTGGACTCCGAACCATCGTTAGGTTAGTTCAACGGTTGTGGGAGCAATTCCGAATGGCGAACTACTTCTAGCTCGCTTAGAAATGAACTTGCGAAGCAGAATCGAGCCAAGTGTTGGACTCCGAACCATCGTTAGGTTAGTTCAACGGTTGTGGGAGCAATTCCGAATGGCGAACTACTTCTAGCTCGCTTAGAAGCGAACTTGCGAAGCAGAATCGAGCCAAGTGTTGGACTCCGAACCATCGTTAGGTTGAAGAGTTAAAAGCAGAGAGATGTAAACAGTAGCAAAAATATGAAAAGACTTTATTCATTAATAACCAATGATCTGCTGCTTCTAAAGTTGCTAGCCGTTATTACAAGAAAAAATGAAAGAAAATCACTACAAGTAATAGGAAAGGAACGGTTCGTCATCTCGAATTACTTAGAGAGGCGTTCTCTCTTGGTATTTTAAGAGATGGTCGGCATTCCAACTCCTGGGGATCTCCCTGCCTTCGAGATCTTCTAGTCTGTATGTGCCGGGGCAGATTACATTGGAGATCTTGTAAGGTCCCTCCCAATTTGGGACCAATTTGCTTTTCTAACCTGGGAACGAGATGGCCAACTTTCGGAGGACCAGGTCCTCTTCTTTGAGGTCCGTTGGACGGACTCTTTTGTTGTATGCTAGCTCGATTCTTCTTCGGTAGCTTTGTTGGCGTATGACAGCTCTTTCTCGGATTTTGTCTATCAGGTCTAGACTTGCTCTGAGTTCTCTAGCGTTCTGCTCTTCTTCATAAGCTATCAAACGAGGAGAGGGTAACCCGACTTCTAGGGGGATGATGGCCTCGGACCCATAGGTGAGATTGAATGGGCTTTCACCCGTTGGGGTCTGCTTTGTGGTGCGGTAGTTCCACAGCACGTTGGGAAGCTGATCAACCCACAAGCCTTTGGAACACTTGTCTAACCTCTTCTTAATGCCGGAGAGGATCTGTCGGTTGGCATTTTCGGCCTGGCCATTCGACTGGGGATGAGAGACGGAGGAGAACCGGTGTTGTATGGCGAGGTCTTCACATAAAGCTCGGAAGGCAGCCCCAGTGAATTGCGTTCCGTTGTCCATAATTAGGACCCTGGGGATGCCAAATCGGCAGATCACGCTCTTCCAGAAGAATTGAACGACCTTATTTTCGGTGATCGTGGCCAGGGGCTCGGCCTCTATCCATTTCGAGAAATAGTCGACTGCCACGACTAGGAACTTAAGCTGTCTGGGGGCTGGCGGAAACGGCCCTAGTAAATCCATCCCCCACATTGCGAAAGGGATCGGACTTGATAGGGAAGTGAGTGGTGCTTGTGGAAGGCGTCGGATGTCGGAGTACTTCTGGCAGGAGCTGCATTGCCGAACGTGTCGTTCAGCGTCCCGTAGGAGAGTGGGCCAGAAATACCCGTAGTTCAGCACTTTGCGCGCCAGGGCTCTGGAACCGGAATGGGCCCCGCCGATGCCCTCATAAAGTTCTTGCAGGGCGTAGTCGGCTTACCCGGGGGAGAGGCACCTCAGGTAGGGCCGACCGTCCACCTGGGTGAAGGAGCATTTATATAGGATGCCTCCGATTAGTGTGTAACGCTCGGCTCGGGTTCTTACTCTTCGTGCTTCCTTGGGATCCTCGGGGAGGAGTCCGTCCCTTAAGAATTCGACGAGGGGTTTCATCCAATTGTCTTCGAGGAGGACAGGCAATGTTTCTACGGAGTCAAGTGTTTCGTCCTCTATGCTGGGCTTAAGGAGGACTTCTATCAAAACAGTCTGTTCGAGGCCTTGAAGGGAAGAGGAGGCTAATTTGGATAGGGCGTCGGCCTGAGTATTTTCTTCTCGGTGGATCCTTTGGGTGGGGGCCTCTTCAAACAGTGCCATGAGGCTTTTGACTTTGGCTAAGTATTTAACCATCCTGTCATCACGTACTTCATATTCGCCGAGGACCTGATTGACGACTAGCTGGGAGTCGCTAAAGATCCGGAGGCGTTGTGCCCCTGCATTTCGGGCCATTCCAAGGCCGGCTATGAGCGCCTCGTATTCAGCTTCGTTTTTCGAGGCTTTGAAGTTTATTCGGAGGGAGTATTGGAGGATGAAGTCATCTAGGCCTGCCAGGATGACCCCTGCTCCGCTTCCCTCATTGCAGGAGGATCCGTCAACATAAACCGACCAAACGGGTGGTCTCTTCACTGTTTGGCTGGACTCGGAGATAGTACTCTCAACTATAAATTCGGCTAGCACCTGAGCCTTGATCGCGGTCCGAGGCTGATAAGTTATATCGTGTTGGCTCAGCTCAATAGACCATTTCATAAGGCGACCCGAAGTCTCGGCCTTGTGGAGGACTTGCTTCAGCGGCTGGTCGGTAAGAACGACCACCGAATGGGACTAAAAATACGGGCAAAGCTTTCTCGCGATCATCACCAGGGCATAGGCCATCTTTTCTATCTTCGGGTATCGGAGCTCAGCATCCCGAAGCACCTTACTGACATAGTAGATGGGCTTCTGAGCCCGGTCTTCTTCCCTAACTAAGACTGCACTGAGGGTCTGCTCGGAGGCTGCCAGGTAGAGGTAGAGGGGTTCACCAGGGATCGATTTGCTGAGAAGAGGGGGATTGACGAGGTAAAGCTTGAGCTGGTCGAAGGACTCCTGTTGCTGCTGCCCCCATTCGAAACCTTTAGCCCCCCTGAGGGCCTTGAAGAAAGGGAGGCATTTCTCCCCGGACTTTGAGAGAAAGCGCCCAATGGCGGCTAAGCGGCCTGTTAACCTCCGGACTTCTTTGACACTTTTGGGAGGGGCCATGTCTAATATGGCTTTGATTTTCTCCGGGTTTGCTTCAATTCCTCGTTGGCTAACCATGAAGCCGAGGAACTTCCCTGATGAGACGCCGAATGCACACTTGTTCGGATTGAGTCTCATATTGTGCTTTCTCAAAACGTCAAATGCTTCTTGGAGGTCGGTCACATGATCAATGCCCCGGATGCTTTTCACAAGCATGTCGTCAACATACACCTCCATGTTCCGGCCGATCTGAGCCTGGAAAACCTTGTTGACGAGGCGTTGGTATGTAGCACCTGCATTCTTTAGACCGAACGGCATGACTCTGTAGCAATAGAGGCCTTGGTCGGTCACAAACGAGGTCTTCGGGATATTCGGAGGGAACATCCGGATCTGATTGTAGCCTGAAAAGACGTCCATGAAGCTGAGGAGCTCATGTCCCGAGGTTGCATCGATCAGGGTGTCAATACTTGGAAGAGGGAATGGGTCCTTGGGGCAAGCCTTGTTGAGGTCGGTAAAATCAATACAAATCCTCCAAGTCCCATTGGACTTCTTCACCATCACTACATTCGACAACCACTCAGGATAGTTGACCTCCTGTATGAACCGGGCTTTCAAGAGCTTGTCCACCTCCTCTTTGATAGCGAGCTGGCGCTCGGGGGGAATTTGCGCCTCTTCTGCTGAACCGGTTTGGACCCCGGAACAACGCTCAGGTGGTGGACCAAGAGTTCTTCGGAGATCCCGGACATATCTGTAGCTGACCAAGCGAAGAGGTCTTCGTTCCTTCGGATGCATTGTACAATGTCTGAGCATAGGGCGAACGGGAGGGTCTTGCTAACAAAGAATTTGCGGGTCGGGTCCTGCTCAGAGAAGAGCACTTCCTCCAATTCGTCCACCGGCTCGGAGGTCGGCCGAGCAGTGTCTTGGGGGATTTCCAGAGTTTCTAAGGAGAGGACAGGTCCGAGGGTAGAGTTCATGTAGCACTTTCGGGCCGTTTCCTGATTGCCCCTTACTTTCCCTACTCCGGCCCGAGTGGGAAACTTCATTTTGAGATGGTAGGCAAAAGGGACGGCATCAAGGGCAGCTAGGCCGGGCCGGCCCAGAATGACATTGTAGGCGGTAGGGACATCCACCACCATGAAGTCCATTGGCTCCGTTCGGGTGGTAGGAGTTTTGCCAGCGGTTACGTCGAGGGTAATCACCCCTTCAATAGTCACTGGCACTCCCGTGAACCCATGGAGCGTGTAACCGGCGGGCTTGAGTCTATCTCAGGAGAGCTTTAGGCCTTTGAAAGCGGCGAGGAAGAGGATGTTTATGGAGCTGCCATTATCCACTAGGATCCTCTCCACTTTGAAATTCGCCATGTGAAGGCTAATGATGAGTGCGTCACAATGTGGGGTGCGAACTCCTTCAAGATCTTCGTCGGAGAATGTGACAGGTACTCCGAGGCCTTTGGGAGGAGGGGTGGTTCGGACCGAGTTGACTTCTCTTATAAATGCATTCCGAGAGGAGTTTGAGGAGCCCCCCATTGGGCCCCCATGAATGAGGTGGAGGACTCGATCTTCCTCGAAGTCAGGCGTCTCTTCTCGTTTCGGACGCTTGTTAGCCCCCCGAGGTAGGGGAGGAAGTTCGGCTCGGTCCTTTCTTACAAACCTGGTCAGCTGCCCCCTCTGGATAAGGGCTTCTATCTCGTTTTTTAAAGCGCGACAATTGTTGGTGTCATGCCCATGGTCCCGGTGATAACGACACCATTTCTCTTTGTCTCTCTTCTTGGCGGGGGTGTTCATCCTCGGAGCAGAAGGTATTATCCCTTCCTTTTCGACTTCCATCAGAATGGTTGAGACGTTAGTGGTGAGGGAAGTGAACTTCTCGAACTTAGGGGGAGGTCGGCGCTGGCCGGCATTATCCTTCTGGAGCTTCTTGGCTCCTTCCTCTTCTGTTCCCTTTCTCTTAAACCCGGAGGAAGACCCCTCCCAGTTGGGTCGATGCTCGGCCTCTTCGGCCCGGATGTACTTTTCACTGCGAAGGAGGAGGTCGGAAAAGTTCTGTGGAGGCTTCTTGGCGAGGGAGGAGCGGAGGTTAGAATTGAGGACATTAGATTGAAATGCTGCCGCAGCGACCAACTGGTCGAGGGATGCTATGGACCTGGCTTCAGCTGTGAACCTCTTCACATAGTCTCTCAATTTCTCACCCTTCTTCTGGTGGAGGTGCAGTAGCGAGATGCTGGTCTTCTCAGCTCTACGGCTACTCATGAAATGGGTGACGAAAAGGGTTTCGAACTGCTCGAAGGAGAATATTGAGGAGGGGGCAAGGCGAGAGTACCATCTTTAGCTGGGCCCTTGAGAGTTGGGGGGAAGGTTTTGCAGAGGAGGGCATCGGAAGCTTGATGGAGGAGCATCAGGGTCTTAAAGCTTTCGATGTGATCAACGGGGTCGATCTCCCCGGAGTAAGTCTCAAATTGGGGAGGTTTGAAACCGATCAGCACAGGTGCATCCATTATGGTTCGGGAGAAAGGAGGTCTGCTAGGACGTAGGGTCCTCCCCCTAAGTTTTTCTTCTCGGTCTAACTGGCCCAGGCGCCTCTCCATTTCATGAAGACGGCGGTACACAGCGTCGTCCCTTCGACGGTAATCAGCCGAGCCTCTAGACTCGTCTTCGTACGAGGGGGAGCGAGGGCTACGGCGGCGGTAACTCCGGGAGCGACGAGGACTTGGGGTATGCCGGGAGTTGCTAGGAGCGGGATGAGGAGATGGGGATCGTCGGTGAGGGCTTCGGACCGGAGGAGGAGAGGGGATCTTGGGTGCATTATTGTTGGGACGGAGATCGAGGGCTTGTAGGACGGTCGCTTGGAACTGCTGGAACTCGGCACGGGTGATGGGTGCCTCCTCGTTCCTAGGCTGTTGCCGACCTGCAGGGGAGTGTGGCCTTCTTCGGTAATGCTCGGGGGATTCTTTCCGCCCTCTTCGGATGGGGGACCTTCTGTACTCTCGACGGTGAGGAGACCGCTCATCCGGACGGTGCTGGCGGGAGGTTCCCTCTCGGGCCCGCTTTTCATCCAGATGACGGCGAAGATCATCTTCCTTCTGTCGATTGAGGGCGGTATTGTGGAGAGCAGAGGCTCGGGGATGATGGGAGGCCATAGAGTCCGAAGAGGCGTTGTGGATGGAGACGTGGTCCTGGTGAAGAGGTTGTTTCTGAGGGTTAGGACCCTTGGGAGGTGGCTGATTTGGAGGAAGAAGGTCCTGTTGGAGCGGGTCTTCCGCTGGTGGAGGAAGTTGTCCTTGCTGTTGGATAGGCTGGATGGGAACTTCTTGCTGCTGATCGGGGTTTGGCCCTCTATTGGACCCCCTCGATCTAATTTTCCTCGGAGGCATGGCTGGAGAAGATCTGTTCACCGGGAAGAGGAGAGGTTTCTATTCGTTAGTTTCCCACAGATGGCGCCAATCTGTTGCCGCTAAATTTGGTGTGGGGGCAAACAGATAGTATTTGTGGATTCTCAGGGAAACTGAATAGTAAACCTGTATACCTGTTCCGTCGGGGTATGATCGTCGCTCCCGTCGTACACCTGCAAAAAGTGTGAGACACCGGGGTTGTTCCCGGCGACGCACCCTCCGATGCTCAAGTCAGTAACCAGAAATGATTATGAGAGAGCGTAAAAACTGGCAAAAGATTGATTATCTCTTAATGGAGATGGATGGGGGTATTTATAGGCGTCTAAGGGGATCAAATTAGGCATGTAATTCCTGTGTATAGATAAGGAATGTAATCCCTAATTCCCACTGAAAGGATAGATATGAATCAGGGTCGTTGATTAATATTAATCAGAAACCCTAATTCTATCCTGTTGGACCGGGTTTGTTACGGGTTGAAACTCGCACCCAGTTGAGGTGGGTCCGTTCGCGGGTTAATGGTTCTTTGGGGAGGAGAACTAGTACCCGCTTCAGACCCGTTTGTAGATGAAATTACCGTTTTACCCCTGGGCTTCAGGATTCGTGCCCAATTTGGATGGTCTCGATTAAACCCCCATTTTTAGCCACATAAATATATATATATAACTCCTTCACTTTACACTCAAATACAAAACAGTATATTGATTCACATACAATTCCATTACCTTTCATTTTGAATTCCCTAACACAAATATTCAACAAATATTCATCTTTTCACAATTACCAACACAACACTATTTCTTTATTTTCATATATAATCACATAAGGCCACTATCACTTTTCTTCATGCTTATTTAGCCACGCACTTCATTTACCATACATTTGCATTTACAAAATCACGACTCATATTCTTTCGTACTCATCTTTATTAATAAACATTTTCTTTCTCATTCTCATATCACATAACGTCATATTCTAGGGAGGATTATCCCATTAAATATTTAGGTACCCCAATTAGACCAGGGGCGCTCTCCAGGGAGGATTGGAGTCCCATGATTGCGAAGATTCAAAAGAAGCTTACAGGGTGGCAGAGCCGTTTCCTCTCTCTCGGAGGAAGGATTATTCTGTTAAATTCGGTCATCAGTGCTATCCCGCTGTATCTAATGTCCATCTTTGAACTTCCTAAGTGGGTCATCAATAGTATTGATAGACTTAGAAGGCGTTTTCTTTGGAAAGGTTCAGACGAAGGGAACAAGGGTTTCAACCTTGTTAAGTGGGGAAGAGTCTGCAAGAGAAGAGAATTTGGGGGTCTGGGCATCATGATTCTCCATGATATGAACAAAGCCCTGCTGTGCAAGTGGTGGTGGAAGATAACTAATAATCATAAAGGGTGGTGGAGTTACTCGTTTGCTCAATTTCGGAAGAGACGTAAATATCGATACGGAGGCAAAAGCCCGACGGCGAAGGTCTCAATTATCTGGAAAGGAATAGCTAAACAAGGCGAGCTGTTCCATTCCAACACTAGATGTAAGGTGGGTAACGGGTTGAAGACAAGGTTCTGGAAAGACAAATGGTGCGGGCAAACATCGCTTCTAAATCAATTTCCTAAGGCAGCGGAAGCAGCTATTAATTTAGACCTATCAGTTGCAGACGTGCGGAAGAGGGGGAAACTTAGTTTCACAGTCTCCCACAATATTTCTCTGGAGAGTTTGTCTCAGTTCGAAGCTATGAACAGTCTTATACTTCAGGAAGAGGGTCGGGTCGACAGGACTGATGACGAGAGATGGTGGGACAGAGAGAACTCTAGACTTTTCTCGGTGTCATCCATGTATAAGTGGATCAACGATGGAGGTACGAGATGCCCAGTTCAAGCGGTCATTTGGGGTGCTCATGTTCCATTAGGGTCAAAGTGTTCTGCTGGCTGGTCTATAATAATGTTATACTTTCTAAAGTGAACCTGACGAAGAGAGGCATGCGGATTGACACGGCTTGTACTAGATGCTCTTATGCAGAAGAAGATTCTAATCACATTATTTTTGGCTGCCCTAGAGCTAGTCTATCGTGGGAAATTGTTTGTAGGGGTTTCGGGTGTAGCCTAGTTCCGAATTGCGCTACCGTTATTTGGGGATCTTTTAGAGAGGCCTTTATTAAAATAGAAGATAGGAGGGCATGGGATATAGCAATTGCAGCTTTAATTTGGAATTTGTGGCTAGAGAGAAATGATTTACTTTTTCGCAATGTGTCGTACAGATTTTCTCATTCCATGCATAAGATTTTTCTGTTTATACATGATTGGGCAGGGGCTCAGGAAGCGGCGAAGAGGGCTAGGATTATGGAAGGAGAGTAGGCTGGAAGCTGTCGGGTCCCTTCCTTCGGCATCTACAGGGAAGGGGCTGTTCAGTCGCATTTTGGAGGTTTTTGGCTTCAGGTCCAGTTATGTTTAAGTCCTGAATGCAGGGTGTTTATGTATTAGATGGGTTATGTTTGATGCTTTTCTTCTTTTTGTGTTGGACTATTATGTAATATTTAGGGATTGATCTACCTTGTTTCCTTAATCGTTCATTAATGAAACGATGGTCTCGGCCATCTATTATAAAAAAAAAACGTCATATTCATTCCTTTCTTATAACACATATCACCACGTCTCACAATACATCACTTTCACTCTCATTATAAATTGGAACTATCTTCTTATCATCTAAATTTCATCATACAGATTTATTTTATTACTCATTCTCAATTTATCAAATATTTTACTTTATAATTCATTTTCATGCCATAATACAACTTATGCCACTTCTCATTCTTATAACTTACTTTCATTTTCTCTTATAACTCATATTCCAATTTACTTCACTTTTTATTTCAAATTCCACAATACCAGCATCATATCCACAACTCTCCCATTCACCATGGAAGTTGTGCCAAGGCAGGTAGTTCCCACTATTCCTATGGAAATAGCGGGCGGGTAGTTCCTCGACACAATTCTAAGGTACAACAAACTCATATCATACCGTATCTTACTTTAATAACCATTCTCATAATACAATTACTTCATGCTATTTATATTAACAAATACCCCCTTTACTTTTCCTTTTGTATAACACAACTACATTTTCTTTTACTTCATAATAATTCCAATTCATATACTTACTGTACTTTCTCGTTTCCACTTCACATTAATTACATTATTAACAATCTCATTCTTATTCTCATATATTACTTTCTATTCTTTCTCATTCACACTTCACTTTCTTTACTTTCTCATTCTTATTTACACTAATTTATTTTATTAATTTGTCGATCAGTGTCCATATCCTCACACAACTGAAGCCGATAGCTCGGTCAAAATACAGATCGCTGCCCACCAAGGGTCTTACATATCACATCGCTGCCATATAGGTCATACGCATCAAATACACATCGCTGCTAAACAGGTCTTACGCATCAAATACACATCGCTGATACACAGGTCTTACGCATCAAACACACATCACATCGCTGCCATACAGGTCTTACGCATCAAGTACACATCACATCGCTGTCATATAGGTCTTAAGCATCAAATACACATCGCTGCCATACAGGTCTTATGCATCAAATACACATCACATGCTGCCATACAGGTCTTACGCATCAAATACACATCACATCGCTGTCATACAGGTCTTACATATCAAATACACATCACATCGCTGCCATACAGGTCTTATACATCAAATACACATCGCTGCCATATAGGTCCTACGCATCAAATCCACATCACATCACTGCTACACAGGTCTTACGCATCAAATACACATCACATCGCTGTCATACAGGTCTAACGTATCAAATACACATCACATCGCTATCATATAGATCTTACGCATCAAATACACATTGCTGTCATACAGGTCTTACGCATCAAATACACATCACTGTCATACAGGTCTTACACATCAAATACACATCACATTAACACATAAACTTTTCAATTTGTCACCCGCATATCACACCTACCTTTTATCATTCATTTCATCATATAATCACCTCATATTATCACATCCTCATATACATAACTAATCCCTTATCTATAAATTTATATCAATACACAAATACACAAGTATTTAATCGTCATATTTTCACACAAACACCAAGTACTAATTCTCACATATACACACACACCTTATACCAACACGTTTTATCCCAATATGCCTCATCCGTAAATCATACCAACAATGCAGTTTATTCAAAAATTCTTTTAAAACAACAAATACGTAAATAAAATCATACTCACCTAATAGCCCGTGAAGACTCGAAGCATCACTTTTCCATCCCGCACTCGAAGCCGTTATCATCTCCTATTATCAAATTTCAAAGTAATTAGGGCTCAAAACATCCAAACCAGTCATAGGAACTAATAACACTAATCCTGATGTCACTCAGGCATTTTATTGAACGCCGGGGATACACACATGCATTGCACGTAATATTCGAATTCCTATGATATGTTTATTTTCTAAACAATTACTAAAATCACCCCCAAATTATTCTAATGGCTCAACTATAATTTCTACTAGCATACGAGAAATAATTCTTATATATATAATTCTCTTTTACAAACCAAAAATCATAATTTATTAACAACTTGCAAAATCTCCAATAATCTCCTAATTTCTTGCCTCTACTTTCCCAACATCTCTTAATCTCCCTACCATAATATTTCTATTCAATAGAAATTAAACTCACATAATTCTACACAAATAAAATAAAATAGGGTATACTTTTCCGTGGTTGTTTCTCCAAATTGACTCTGCCACTAGCTAGAGCACCCTTCACTTAGCATATCCTTCGAATTAATTTAAAAACGGAGAAGAAATGAAGTGGATTAGGGCGGGGGAGAGTAGGGCCGAAATGGGTTTTGGTGGAGGAGATTTCGGTTGGGAATAGCATCAGGGAAGGAAAGAAAGAAAGAAAGAAAGAGGAGAAAAGGGATTGGGGGGGGGGTTGGAAAAAGTAAATTATTATATATTTTTAATAAGGCATATTTACACATACAACCTCCTATCTCCAAAATATTTCAAATAAACCCTAACTCTATACTTCTAATAATACTAATCATACAAAATACATAAAATATCTCATAATAATCCTCTAAAATTATAAAATAAGGTAAACAATATTTCTTCACACAAACTCGACTCATAACTCCAATAAATCATCTACACCAATCCAACAAAATATTCATACCAATATCAATATTTTGAAAATAAAATAAAATAAAATATAACTTAAAAATAATTCCCACCACTAGAAAAATATAATAACGAATATTTTCGGTATTTTAAGGTGTTACACCACCTCTAATGAAGACTTGCAAAAAGATGAGACACACTCCTAGAGACTCCTAGCTCCAACAAGAACACCTAATCTTTCTCCTCCTAGCAAGAGCACTCCAAGCCTTCAAAGTGCAACACAAGAACACTCTCTTACTCTCTTTCTTTTTCCTCTCTCTTGATTTCTTAGTTTAGTGTAAATAAGAAGACATAGGGGGGGTATTTATAGAACAAATAGAGGATTGGGATTTGATCTCACCATCAAATAAATACCCACTCACCACTCTCCCACTCTCCCACTATCCCACTCTCTCCACTCTCCCCACTCTCTCACAATTTGACCTCCCTCTCTCTCACAACCCGGTCTCTCTCTCTCCTCCTATACACGTGCACGTGTTAAGCACAAGTGCACACTCATACACATTATTTAATATAATCCTATAATTTTATTTGTATGCCAAAAAGTTATTACATGTCATGTGTGAGTCCATGCACAACTAATTGAGAGCTTGTGTTTTTAATTAATTTAATTAATCTAGTGGGCTTAGAACCCTTTTTTTTAGGCCTATGGGTTTAATAAAAAGACTAAAAAATAAAAAGAGACTCATACATGCTACAAAATAAATTTAAATGAGAGGAAATAAAATAAAGATGGAAAATTTGCATGTGTATTGCACGTGCAAAAATTGAAAAAATATATTTTTAATTAAAATAAATTATACAGAATGTTACAACACTCTCTCCTTAGAATAGTTCCGTCCTCAGAACTATACTTAAGAGTGAGAAAAGAAAAGGAAAGAAAAAGAAAAGAGTTTACAAATTTTAGTTGAAAAGTTCAGGGTGATCCTTCATCATCCTCTCCTCTGATTCCCAAGTGGCCTCCTCAACAAATTGGTTCCTCCAGACGACCTTGACCAAAGGTATTATCTTATTTTTTAAGACCTTCTCTCGATGATCCACAATTTCTACTAGACGCTCAGCATAGCTCAAATCCAATTGCAGACCCTCTAGCACTTCTAGTAAATGATGACTCGGATCCGGAATATAACCTTGTAACATAGACACATGGAAGACATTGTGTACTTGGGCCAACTCTTCTGGTAATTCTAACAGATAAGATGTCTACCCAATCCTCTTCAATATCTTATAAGGACCTATGTATCTCGGAGCTAATTTTCCTTCTCTTCCAAACCGAATCATCCTCTTGGTTGGAGACACATTCACAAAAACAAAATCACCTTCTTCAAACCCCAGATCTCTCCTCTAGTTGTCGGCATAACTTTTCTACCTGCTTTCGACTAACCTCTTCCTAATCAGCTCGATCTTTTCTGAGGTCTGCTGTACAATCTCCGGCCCATACAGCTGTCATTCCCCCACTTCATACCAACATACGGGTGTCCTGTACTTCCTTCCATATAGAGCCTCATACGGTGCCATCCCGATGCTTGCTTGGAAACTGTTGTTGTAGGTAAATTCCACAATAGCCAAATGCCACTCCTAGTCTAATAGGATGGTATTTCCTTTCCTAATTTTCTTCTTTCTGCTTTAGCAGTGCTAGACGATCTTCCATCTTTCTAAGGCATTGGAAGACAACACCCTCTTATCGACCAGATTTAGTGGACCCGTGAGATTCTTCTCATTGAGGAGTGGTATGACAGCGGATGGTTTGTTGGCTCTTGCCAGGAGTGGCATTAAGGACTTTGAGGAGCTCATCCTTGAACACTCAAAGCTCGGCTATAGTAATAGGTACTTCTTCCTCCTTTCCTCTTCTGGGGGGTGCCCTACTTGTCGAAGTTGGACGTCTTCTTTCTTGGGGTGAAGTTCTTCTATGGTCCCAAAAAGATTAGTGGCTTCTTCGTCCCCTAGGAGAGGGGGATCTTTCTCATCTTCGGAGGGAAGGAGTTCTTGCTCGCTCCCTGGAAGACTTGTATCGAGGCCTTCGAGGACAAGGGCTTTCCTGCCTCCATGCTATTCGGAATGGAGATTTTCTTCGCGAGCTTTCCTCTCGTTAAGGTATATGCCCTAGAGGCCAGTTGTGTATTGACATTACTAGTTTACATTGCATTATGATATTTATTTTATATATGATGTATTTATTTATTGTGTTATTTATTGTGATTAAATGAGCATAATAAAGTCCTTAGAATAGTAGGTTCAATACCATGGGATATCAAGTGCATGACTTGATTGTGAGATCTTATTGGTTGTAATCAGAACACTATTCTTAAATGTCCTTAGTCAAGTATTATTGTGAATTAAGACAACAATAATATATAGAGACTAGTATGTGCGTAGACTGATGACCATATCTTACGGGTCATGGATATGAGATATCAAGTCTTCACATGGGTACATATTAGAGTAATAATGTACTGGACTGACCCACCATAAGAACGCTACATAGATCGTTATGTGAGTATTATAAGCGGTTTTCATAGTGACCATGGTGTATGTAGTCCTTTAACTTGAAGTCACTATGGTTCCCGACATGAGAAGTTATATATTTTAATGTCGTCAAACGTTGTCTGTAATAAGGTGATTATATAGTTGACTATTGGATATACTACAAATTATGCGGAGGGATGTAAGTGACTTAGATAGGATTTGTCTCTCTTAGATAACAGGAGCGATATCTACGGGCTCCTTGATTGAGTGAGACTGCAAAATGTATGGCCGTGCTCAAATGAGTCAATATGAGATATTGAGCTCATTTGTTTTAGTAAGTCTACTCGGATATCAAGAAACTAAAGGTTGAACTATACAAGGGTGACACACTCTATGCCTTGTGGTCAATTAAAATATCTAGACAAAGGGACTAGACTACATGGTAATATTGGTCACGGATAGGTTATGTCTAATCACTGATATTCCCGTTAGTTGAGTAGCAGTGATGTATTGCTAGATACCGCTCACTATTTTTAATACTAGAATATGATTTTAGTATTACTGTCAATGTAATGAGAACCTACAGGATTACACACTTAGAATGGATCAAAATTAGGATTTAAATTCATAAGAAGAATTTAATTGGGAATCCAAGTAAGACTTGGACACCTGACATCGGTTGGACATTTAATTAGATTAAATGATCTGACTAAAGTTCAAAGGCCCACACACGAATCTGACCCAGGTCGGATTGTGAGCCCAACAACCTCATTACTTTCTTAGGGTTACATGAGAAAATCCTATCGGTCATAGAAATTGTGAGAGAAAAATCGTGAGGAACAGCTCCGTCCCGCTGCTAGCACCGCGGCATGAGGAAAGCTTGGTTTTGATCCATTTGTGTGGATACCTTAGAGGCACCGCAATATTGTAGTGTTGTGATCGACATATCTTGGAGACAGTAGATCCATCCATAAGGTATAATTCTTAAACACGATTTATGATTTTCGCATGGATCCATGGCTAGGTTTCAATAATTTTTGTAATTTTTCTGCTGTGTATTCAATCTGTGTTTGCCATTGAAACCTAACATATTCAAAGGTAGAGCCTTGTTGGCGGCTGGTAATGACATGCCGAAGGTCGGGTTGTGGTTGTGGCAAGATGGAAAGAGTTGAGGTGTAGACGGAACCCCTGTTTTCGACAAAGGGTCTTGCAAATGGTTAGACACGGCTTCGGCGTGAGCCCCTAGGTGCAGCTCCTCCGAAGGGAGGTTGACCTGTTGGAGGAGAGGCACTTCTTGTTGAGGGATGGAAGGAAGGTTCTCAAGAGGAGATGTTGGAGGAAAAGGGTTGGCTTATCGGCTTGAGGCCGCCGCCTTCCTTTTCCCCTTAGGAGGCATGGCTAAAGGTAGTTTTTTTACCGGTGAATTATGATCGGAATTTTTTTGAATTTCCACAGACGGCGCCAATTTGTTGCTATTTTTTTAGTGTGAGAGCAATCAGATGATGTGGATTCTTTTTTAGGAACAATCAAGAATTTGACCTTTTGACTTTCAATGGTGTTGACTGCGATTGACTTGACGATCTGACTCGTTTGCACCGTAGAATTTATTTCGTGTGGTGACGATCGTTTTCGATGACCTGAAAAAAACCGGGATTGATTCCAGCGACAGACCCTCTGCCGCTCAAGTCAGAAATCAATAAGAAAATGAGAGAGCTTTTTTCGAAGCAAAATATCGATTACCTCTTTCTGGCAGGGGTAGAGGTATTTATAGTCGCCTTGGGACAGTTTTGAGATAATCATCTATCTCTATTTCCCAGTATTTTTGGATAAGAAATAGAATTTAAATTTCTTCATTATAAGAGATTTGGTTTTAAACCGCCTCTTGGAGGTAATCATGAATTTAAATAACTCTTTAATGGATCTGGGTTTATTTATAATGGGCTGTCACCTAGACCCAGTAAGGTAGACCCGTTTTTTGATTATCGGACTTAAAAGATGCCCATTTTTATTCATGGATCTGTTTATAGGAGAAATTATCATTTTATCCCTGAGTGCTTTAATATTTGTGTCCGATTTAAACAATTCCGATTTAGTTCTATTTTTATCCATATCAATGATCATATGACAAATCCCTCACAAATAATCAAGTATCATCCACATGCAATGTTGTGACCATCTAACAACGTCTTCTTGCTTAGCAAAAGAAAGAACAATCTAACAAAATCCTGATGTTTATAAGAAGAAAAAAAAGTTAAAAAGAAAAAAATCAAGAAACAGACTTAGCTACTCTTATTATCTTCATGCATGATATGATCTGATACACCTAATAAGAGCATCCACAGTCATTGAATGTGAAAAATGGCAAAATATATTTTTTGTCCTTCCAATTCGAAGAAATGTTGCAGTCGTCGATTGGCAAAAAATGCATAAGTTCGTTAAAAAAGAAAGAGACGAAACATGATGTTTCGTCTGTAATCAAAAAAAATGGCGGAATGAAACATGATGTTTCGTCCCAAAAAGTGAAAAAAATAATGGTTTTTTTTGCAAAAAAATTTGCAAAAACAAAATTTAAAAATAGTTCGTAAATAATATTTGCAAAAATAATTTAAAATTTTGCAAAATAAATTAAAAAATTTGCAAAAACAATTTAAAAATATTACAAAAAGTTTCAAAAAATGCCCAGATTCTGGACGAAACATGGTGCTTCGTCCGGATTTTTCGGGATTTTTTTTGTAAAAAAAAATTGCAAAAAGAATTTTTTAAACAAATTGTATTTTTTTTTGCAAAAACAATTTAAAAATTTACAAAATCAATTTAGATAATTGCAAAAAAAATTTTAAATTTTAAATTTTTTTTTAATTTGGATTGGGACGAAGCATGATGTTTCGTCTCAAATTGGGACGAAACATCATGTTCATTCCCACGTTTAAAGGTTATTTTATTCGGTTTTTTTTTTTTTACTTCGGACGAAACCTCATGTTTCGTCCGATCAATTAAAATAATAATTAAATAATCCAGACGAAACATGATTTGCTATTTTGCTATAATATGTATAATATGTATAATATGTATTTTGCTATAATATGTATTTTGCTATTTCGATTGCTATTTCTCCCTTTCTACTGTAGCGCTTTTGTCAAAAAATGACAAAATACCGAACGAATATGTGCGCTACAGTATCGAAAAAATAACAAAAATGACAAATAAGCAAACGAGTGTGGATGCTCTAAGTCATCAAATAAATTCAAGTCTAATTTCCAACCGCACAATAACTACGTAGACTCACAACCAACCCAACATCACATCATTTTTTGTCATCTCTTTTATGTTCTTTATTACCAACTCTAACAAGCTTGTTTCGGATCATGACATTTACTCCTCAAGCTTCATGCCATAAAGCATGGTTGTAAGATCTGGCATAGAGGCAGACAATCCAACACCAATTTCCTTAAATCTTTCCTCCTTTCGTCCATTGAAGCTATTGATGTATTAGAGGAACATGGTCCCATCTCTGATCATGCCCGAATTGAGCGTCTCGACTGCAAGCGAGATTACGCCAATATCCTATTGCAAGACCACGCTAAATGGTCGCAGAGGGCCAAAGTGAAATGGCTTAAGGAAGGCGATGGCAACACAGCATTTTTTCACTACTTTGCTTCCTTCCTTCAGCGTAATAATTACATTTCTCTGATTCATGATCAAGGTTCTGACCTTGTTTCGGATCATGACATTCACCAAGCGTTCCTCTCTTTCTACAAACGACTCATCGGGATCCCTAAGTCTCGTCTCATCTCGCTTGATTGGGCCCATCTTTACGGCCCTCCCTCAGTTGACCTCTCCGCCCTCGAGGATCCCTTTTCGCTGGAGGAGATCAAATCCGCGGTTTTCGCGCTCAAATGCGATTCTGCGCCGGGTCCGGATGGATTCCCGGCCTTTTTCTTTCAAAAGTTCTGGGATTGGATTAAGATTGACCTTCTCAACATCTTTAAAGACCTGCACAACGGTTCCTTTTCTTTTGATCGCATCAATTACGCTCATATTGTTCTTATCCCCAAGAAAGTGGGGGCTAATGTGATCTCTGACTTTAGGCCTATTAGCCTTATTAATACCACTTTTAAAATTATTATGAAGGTCCTCGCGACGAGGCTCAGCTCGATTATATCACCCCTTATTGACCCCGTCCAATCCGGTTTTATTAAGGACCGCTTCATCCTTGATAGCGTGGCCTCGGCTCAAGAGATTATTTCTCACTGCCATCACTCCAAAGCGGAGGGCATTCTCCTCAAATTGGATTTTCAGAAAGCCTATGACAACGTGAGCTGGGATTTTCTTTTCGATATTCTACTTCATCGGGGTTTTGGTGCTAAATGGATCTCTTGGATTAAAGCCAGCCTTATGGCTGGTACTTCTTCCATTATAGTTAATGGATCTGAGGGTCATAAGTTTAAGGTCAAATGCGGTCTCCGTCAGGGGGACCCTATTTCCTCTCTTCTCTTCTCTCTAGTTGCCGACGTCTTCAGCAGGCTCTTGCGTAACGCTCGAGAAGCTCATGTCATTGAAGGTCTCGGCCGCACTCATGGTTTTGATGGTATTCTTAATCTGCAGTACGCAGACGACACCATCATTTTTATCAAACCTGATCAATCTTCCTTGCGTAACCTGAAACTCCTACTCTACTGCTTTGAGCTGGCCTCTGGTCTGTCCATCAATTTCCAAAAGTCCTCGGTGACTTGGCTTGGAGGCGAATCCAGCCGCCAGGCTGAAGTCTCCCTTTTCTTTAACTGTCCTATTGCCGCCTTCCCCATCACCTATCTAGGTATTCCTCTCAGATGGGGCAAACTCCATAGATCGGACTGGGTCCCCATCATTGACAAAATTGAAGCCAGGCTCAATGTCTGGACAGGAAAGTGTCTTTCTCGAGGGGGCAGATTGATCCTGGTCAACTCTGTCCTCTCGGCTATTCCCCTATATCTGATGTCTTTCTATTTTCTCCCTGCATGGGTCATCAAAAGAATGGATCAAATCAGAAGCAACTTTTTCTGGTCCGGATCCTCCGGTTTCAAAATTGGGTCGCATCTATGCAATTGGAAAGTGGCCTGTTCCTCTAAGGCTAGCGGCGGTCTAGGTATCCTCAACCTCAGGCATCAAAATTTAGCCCTGCTTGGTAAGTGGCTATGGAGATTCCACCTCTTCAATCACCTTCCTTGGGCCCAGTGCATCAAAGGCCATTATCCTTCGAATTCTCCTTGGGGGTCTTTACCTTCCGCCAATCACAGATTTGCCTCTCCTTTCTGGAAAGGGGTGTGGAAAGCAGCGGATGCTTTCCACTGTGGTATTTCCCATAAATGCTCTACTGGTTCTAGTACGCTCTTTTGGAACGATCTCTGGTTCGGAAACATTAAACTATCCTCTGCCCATCCTAATCTTTATCGTTTTGCTTCTATCCCTGAAGCTTCTGTGTGCGATTCCTTCCAGATGGTCAACTCCAATAGGATTTGGGTTATTCCATTTGTTTCTGAGCTCCCCCCGGTCTTGATTTCGGAATTGAGCGGGCTTATATCTGCTCTCTCTCAAATCGAGTGGCACCCTAACGATGGGATCGCCTGGCGATGGCACCCCTCCGGGATTTTTTCTGTCAGATCCTTCTATAACTTCCTTAACTTCCGTGGTACTACCTCCTCCGCCGCATCCTTCGTCTGGGACTCTTGTGCTCCCCTTAAGGTTAAAATTAATACTTGGCTTGCAATCCACAATAAATTGCTGACGGTCGAGATCCTCAACAAACGCAATCTTGCGTGGGGGCAACTCTGTCCCCTGTGCTCAGAGTTTTCTGAAGATTCTAACCATCTTTTTGTGAGATGCTCTTTCATCTCCCCTCTTTGGAAATTGGTCTCTCTCGCGTGGGAGAATTTCGCTTTGCCTTTTAGCCTAGATGCTGTTTGGAATGTTCCTTCTCTCCCCCCTAGATTTCGCAAATGTTGGCAACTTTCCATTCACATCATTATTTGGCTTGTTTGGTCGGAGAGGAACCGTAGACTCTTTTCTCATCGGGCTTCCACTATCGCCCACTTGATTGATGAGTTCCTATTTTTCTTTAAGTTTTGGTCTTCCAATGCTCGGTCTAAGGATCGTGAGTTTTTCAACAACTCTCGCTTACTCGAGTCTTTTTCGGTACTGCAGTGTCTTAATGCATTTTAATGGTTTTTTTTCACCTGACCTCTTTATGCTTTACTTTTATCTCTCTTACTAGCTTCTCTTCTTGTTAATTGCTTAAGTAGCTATTTCATATGATCCATCATTGTAACTATTTATGTTCTCTTGATCGCAGGATGGTTAGTTTAGTCCTGGTCCCTACAGGATGTTTTGAGTAATGGTTGGCTCGGGCCATTTCCTTTTGGGCATCGCTGTCTTGTCGCTCGGTGTTTTTTTGATGCTGTTGGCCCTCTGAGGCCCCGGTGGTCTGGTGACCCTGGTTTTTTTGGGTGTTTCTCCCGCTGTCGGCCTTATCCACTTACCCTCATGCCACCTGCGTTTGTTATCTTGTTTGTTTATGCGCACTGTTGTTATGTTTTCCTGTTTGCTTCTACTAGTACTTGGTTATCCGTTCTGTTGTTTCTAGACGTATTATCCTCTGTTAATCTACTTTGTGTACTTTCTTTCCCCTGCTATGGTGCAGCGATGATAATGCCCAGGGTTTTGCTGCTGTATTTGTGCTCTGGTTGCGGTTTTTATGTGATCTTGTGCTAGCTTGTTACTGTGTTATTAGGTGGTTTTCGTGCCTGCGGGCTAGCGTGTTTGTTCCCATCTATTTCTGATGATGGGCAGCAGTAGGATCATTTAATCTCTTTGTGTTTGTTTTGGTTTCTTTTTGCTCCACTGTTATCCTGCGATTTATTCTTTTGGAGGCTCAGTGATTTTGAGTTTTCTGCTGTTCGCCTTCGGTGACTATCCCAGTCTTGGCTCTCTTCATGAGGGCGTTTGGGTCTATGGTTCTGTTTTGATGGTGTTCCATTTCCTCGAGGCCGCTCGGAGCGTCTTCACTGCTGATCGGTTATGTGCGGAGCCGATGCTCAGTTGGCTTCTCTGGCTCATGGGGATTGCTGCTCGCGTCTCTTCCTTCAGCGGCGGTCGGGAGGGGGGCAGCGCTCTTCTTTAGTGGTTGTTGTTTATTGTTTATCTCTGTACTCGTTTTGCTATTGTTTTACACCTTGTAAAACCCTCTGATGTACGTTTTAATCGTTATTAATATATTTTCGCTGTGGCTGGAGTCTTTCGACTCTATCCGTTCACATCAAAAAATTACCAACTCTAACAACTACAACAGCTAAGCCATCACTAACTATAGCCACTAACTCCTTATCCATCTCGTAACCCCACGGTCAGCTTACCTCCTAAGTCCTAAACCGGCAGTTATTCTAACCGCAACCACGATGGTGTCCACTCTCATCAGCTACTCCCTACCGAAAAGGGGTTCTCATTAATTCCTCTGTTAAATTACGAGTGCCCAGTTTGTAAATGAGTTTAATATGTTGTCTGCTGTTTGTGGAAAGCAGCGGATCGGAAAGTAGAAGATGGGATATATTATGATTCAGCGCAGTTTCCCCTGCGGCTTAGCCGGCCAATATCCAGACTGTACTCAATTCGGAAATTCATCAACTGTCCCCCATCATATCATCCCTTGTGCTCTTCAGTTGGAAATCCCTAACAGGGAACACTGAGTAGATCCACTTAGATAGTGACACGTGTACAAGATGCCAACTATTCTGTCTTCCCACCTTAACCATTGTAGTTTCTAAATTTGCAGACTTAACATGTTCTTGGAGTCTATGCAATTTTTATTTTTTATCATTTTACTTCAATCTGCCTAAAGTCATCTACTATTTCCTAATTCCTTACTACCCTCCCTAGTTATGTTGCTCCCTATTAGCTTTTTCATAAATAAGTCCAGCTTGGTTTTATTAATTGTACTGTCTCATTCGGTTGTTTAATTAACTTTGACTTCCACGGACTACAATAAACTTAACAATTTGATGCTAGATTATTGGGAGCTTTCAACTTCAAAAATCGGTTAAGGCGATTTTTCTCTCCCCATTTTTCTCTCCCTTTTTCCCTCAGATCCGGTTCAACTAATCGTCTTCGACCTCTTACCCTTTCATTAATCTTGTTCCCCTCTTCCTCATCTCTAGACCCTTTTCGTTTTGCGTCCGATCTCGAGGGTTTTTGTTCCTCATCTTCTTCTCCCCTTTTCCGGCGCGTTTTCTTCCTTTTGGAGTTCTCGTCTGTTGGTAGCAGCGTCATTTCCTCTTCCTTTGCCGGTGGTGGCCCTCGGTGCGGTGTCAGTCTCATCTCTCCTCTGTCCCTGCTGTTGCTTGGAGTTTAGCACCGGTCGGTCCCTGGTGAAGCAGTGTTCCTATCGGCAGAATCGTCGCCGTAGGTAGGTTTGTTCAGAGGCAAATCGCTGTAAGTATTGATCCTCTCCGGCTTAGCCTTTAGTGTTCTGTTGATTGTGGTGATAGTTTCTTTAGACTTTCGGCTGCGATTGTCGGTGTTTGGCGCTTTGATTTCCCCGATTGGTCTCTATTCTGAGCAATCGAGTTATTGTCTCTTGAGACTGCTCGGTTGACAGCTCCTTGGGACCTTATTTTTCTCTTCTCTTCTCTTCTTAAGTTTCCCCGGGATCGTTCTATCAATCCGTTACTGCGATCTGGATTTACCTAGTTGTTGTTCTAATTCTTATTGACAAGCTATTCCTATTCTAAGGGTTTCTCTCTTCTTCCCTTTTATGTGTTCTGTGCACTCAGCCATTTCTCCCTCTCAGGAGCGTATCTGAGCGGCTCCATTGCCTTACGTTGTGGCTTCAGTAGTGCCCCTCAATATTTTCTTACGTATTGAATTAAGTGGGATTCGATCTATTCCGAATCTTGAGTGTTGACAACTGAGTTTAGTCATTTTCTTGAAGAGGAATAGGACCGTTGAGATTACAGGAGCAATTGATTTGGTTTGAAATTCTTTGAAAAATATTCAAGAGGAGGAAAAAAAATAAGGCGATTCTTAATCCAAAAGAAGAGAGTGTGGCATCTCTTCTTTGAGAGGCACTGTTTTGTTTTAGCACTGGTATCGATTTTCTTATGGGAGTGTTTCCATTCTGTTAGTGGTTTCTCTATACACTTCCTTTCCTTTATTGGAGCTTTGTATTTTCCATTCTTGGAAAGGTTTCTTCCATGAATCTTATCAAGGCTGTAGCCAGCTCTGGTCGTTCAGCTTCGGCTCAGGATTCGCAGAGGGAATTTTCTTCTTCTACTTGGGATTTCATATACCCCTCTTAGGGTTCTCCCATTTGCTTTACCTCCCCTTCGCCTTATAGGCCCGATCTTCATCGGGTCTGCTTCAGGTGCCTCCTTCCTGGGCATCTTAAGCGTGATTGTAAGAATAAAATGAAGTGTTTATTCTGTGATAAGCTCGGTCACTCTCGTAGTCGATGCTTTTCCCTTCAAAAACTTCTGGGATGGCCCAGAGGTCATCCCTTACCGGCCAAACTCCTATCCTTCCTTAATTACCCCCTCTTAAAGCTCAAGCTTCTGAATAGCTTGGTTAGTAAGCACAGTAGGGTTAAGAGCAAGGACCTCGACACTTCTGTCTTGGCTGACAGTTCAGCGTCGAATTCCTCCCCATCTTGTTCTTCTCCTCGCGCATCTCCAGTCACTCTTAATCGGTCTAATATTGCTTTCCTTTTTAAGGATCGTAATGTTTTTACGAACCTTGTATCCAACCCTCGCCGGGCCTCTGTCAAAGCTCGCCCCCGACCTGTCTCAGTGGTTCCGTCATTGTTCGGGAAGTTGGGTCCTGACTGGTTTAAATCCTATTCCTCGTATCTTTCGTGGTCTCGTAGTGCGAGGGAGACTGCTCCTCACTCCCGCACTTCTGACCCCCCTGTGCATCCTGACAGAGCTATTATTGATTTTAAGGCCCCTTCTCTATACTATATCTATCCTTGTGCTTTGAAGTTCACTAATCCCTTATGTTCTGCGATCTCGTTTCATCATCCTGGTTGCCTATACTCTTGGTATCAACTTTAAGGGGCTCAGTCATGGCTCTATCAGGTCCTGAGGGCTTTCAAACTCTTCTTGCTCTCCCTTCCCCTCAAGTATTCTATAAGTCCTGATGTCCCTTCATTTCCCCTTTGGGCCGGCACCTCCAAGTCCATCTCATCTATCTCTTCGGCTGCTCCCAGCAGTCACAGTTCCCCCCCGTGTCCCATCTCTGTACATGTTTCTTTAACTGTCCTTGAGGCGTTTTCACCCCCTTCTGCAAGGGCTGCCCATTCCCCTGTCAAACGCGGTTACAAAAAGAAAGTTTTCGATCTTTCGAAGGTTCGAGTGAGCGCTCGCCTTCTTGCGAGGAAAGCAGGCTCCGTGTCAGCTTTTCAGCTAGGGCACAGTTGAGTATCGCCTGCTGTTTGACATCCCCGGTGTTAGCAGTGCCTTACCGCCGTTTTGCCACTAGAGTCCCTCTAGACTGCTAGTGGAGTTGGATGTCGTCGTGGAGGGATTTTTATCTGCCAGTTTTCTTGGATCGGTTGCTTAGATCCAGCTCCTCTTTCTGGTTCGAAATTTTGATGTTGGTCGCCGTTGTGCTCGAGTCTCTGGGCCTTTTGCTTCGCTCTCTGGTATCGGGATGGTGATTTTTGTCGTGATTTTGCCCTCTGTGTTGATGCTTGTTATTGTATTTCTTATTTATTCGTTTATTTCTGTTTTACCTCTTGTAAAACCCTTGATGCTTGTTTGTATTATTACTGTTTTATTGATTAATATATTTTTTGATGGCTGGAGCCTTTTGGCTCTATTCGATTCATCAAAAAAAAAAAAAAAAGTCCAGCTACATACAACTATCAGTTGTAATGCTTCTATAAGTATAACTAAGATATTTTTGTCCATAAGAAATACAATCTTGTTTGAGAGCAATTACTTAACCATGTGTGATGCCGTTTATACTTTTAAATCTTTCACAAAACATTACCCCCGTGCATCCATCTTATCTCGAGCTCATTGTTATCTCTTTGTTCTAAATAAACTTTTTTGACTTCTTGTTAAAAATAAAAATTAATTGACTAGGTACAAATAAATACACAACTAAAAAGATAACTATTATTGCTAGTGTTGGTATAGTCCACTAGTAAGTCTTTTCACTGTAGAGTAAGGTTTGAATCTTGCTTACACCCAAAAATCTCCACTTAATATATTTTCGGGGTAAGGTGTGAGTGTGTGTGGCTACAACCTTATTTTAAAAAGAAGATAACTACTAATAATCCTTAGTGATGTCTAACAGTTGATCTCTTTTCTAGTGTATAAAAAGTTAGATTGTTGAATCCTAAATCCTCTATTTTAGGGATTGTTTAACTACGTAGGTCGAAATCGAAAGGAGAAGTATCGTTAGAACAACATAATCTTGCTTTCTTTTTCTTCTTTTCTTTCTTTTTAGTTTTTTTGTTGTATGAATTGAACAATGTAATGCTTGTTGTTGCTAATTTTAAAGCTTTTGATTTTATTCATCAATTTCCACCAATATTTCTAACTTTTGATACTTTCATTAACTACTGGATATATAGTGTTCGTTAATATTTTTAACCAATTAATTTCAAAACAGGGGTTATACATTACAAAAAGATTGAACAACTCAAAGTTGTTATAAAAGATTTGTTTTATCAACAATTGTTTTCGTCCACTTATCGTCCGCTTAATTTATTTTTCAGCTATTCAAAAAAGGGGTATTTTATATATATTTTAAATTAAGTCCATCCAAACAATTGTTCCTAGTAAACTTCTTAGTGTGATAACGCAAATTGCAAAAATAAAAAAACTACTCGTATACAAGACAAGATTACTCACCACACAAAATCCCAAGTACAGCGTGCCCTGTCCACCTCCACACACCAAATCCACACTTCCATAACCGGCCATTACAGGTGGCTCCCACCTAAATCCAACCCGCACGTGTCCATCGGGCCAAGTGCTCCACGTGGCAACATCCTCACCCTCCAACCCGTCCCCCGCCACAAATCCCCATACTACCTCTCTTTCCCTCTCTGTCCTCAAATCCTCACTCATCCCACACTGGCAGTTACCCAACCCCACCTCCTAGTCCTCCTCCTACTTCCCCTACACGGCAACCCAAAAAACCAAAAAATGACGTCACCACCACCGACGATGTGGCAAGAATATCTTGCCACCCTGGTCTCCGACGCCAGGATCCGCTACTCCTCCGACGCTCCTAGGCCGCCGCCGGCGGTGACGAACTTGTACGGCTACGATGACGCGGCGGTCTCGAATCGGGAGGAGGAGGAGGAGGAGAGCTTGAAGGAGCAGGTGAAGGGGTTCTTGAAGGCGACGGGGGAGATGATGGTGGAGTTCGGGAAGGGGTGTCGGGACATCGTGGAGCAGAGCCTCGAAGGGGCGGAGGAGCTGCACGTGGTGAAGAAGGTCAGAGGTCCGGTAAAGAAATTGGGCTGGAAATTGGAGTTCTTGAATGAGTATTTGCCCGAGGATCGCGATCCCGTGCACTCCTGGACTGTCGTGATTCTCGTGATTCTCGTCGCAGTTTCCGGTGAGCAATTCTTTTTTTTTTTTTGGTTTCTTGTTTTGGAATATTCTGTGGTGTGAGTCTTGGTTTGTTAATCATTGCTTACAGTTGAATTTGAGTTTCTATCTAATGAGAAGAAAGTAACGGGATTGAATTCATGCTTCAGTCCTATTAGTCATAATTACAAGAGGATTAATATTGCTGCAAATTCTACATGTAAAGTGATGTAGAGGTTGCGGTCCCTTTTGCGTTATGAAATTACAAAGGTCAAGCATTGACTAGATTCAATCAAACGAAGGGAAATTGTTTGTGGGTATTCTTGAAAAGATAGCAATATGGATGATTTTTACTGATACTTCGTTTGATTGCTGAAACTGAAAGTGAGGGTCGGATTCCGCCTGGTAATGGAAGTGTGCGATTTTGATTACACTTGAAGTTTGGCAAAAATCCTTGGTGTTCGGGGGCAAAAATAGTTAAATTATCTAATAGATGTGTTGTTATCTGGTATGGAATTTTAAGTCAAATATTTGGATACCTGAGTCCTGAAACTAATTAGTTTTTCTTTGCTAATTAGTTGTCAATTTACTGAAATTTGCTGTGTGTTTCTTTGTTTTCTTTCATCAATACTCACATTGGATTTATTTATGTGCAAAAATATCCTCTGTTACACATTTCTTTTTTTTTTGACTGGCAAAATTCATCTCTGTTACACATTTCTGTGGCTCTTATTGACATAAATATATTTCATAGCCTCATTGCATTGAGCAGCGTAGCGTGTAGTTTATGCAAAATAAAATAAAATAAAATATACGTGAAACAAGAAGTTGTATTTGTATTTTCCAGTAAAACTTTTTTTAGAGTCAACTTTATCAGATATTTTGAAATATTATATATGGCTTTTAATTCTGGTTTTTTTTTTTATAATTATTTTATGATATAATATCTGCAGTTTTAAGTACCAATAGTGGGCAGCAAACTTCGATGGAACTGCCAAAGAAACTTCTCAGACATCCCCCCAGTGCCAGCCATGTTTTGCTTCCAGATGGAAGACGTATTGCATATCAGGAAAAGGGAGTTTCATCAGAAAGAGCTAGATTTTCTATGGTTGTTCCACATTCGTTTCTGTCTTCTCGGTTGGCAGGTATTCTTACTTTAAAATCTAACCCTTAACTTATGATGCCAAGTTACCTCTTAAGAATTTGTGTAATGTTCTTTGTTCTGAACAGGATTACCTGGAACCAAAGCCTCTTTGTTAGAAGAGTTTGGTGTACGTTTGGTTACTTATGATCTCCCTGGTTTTGGTGAAAGTGATCCTCACCCAGGAAGAAATCTCAATTCATCTGCTGTTGATATGCTGCAGTTAGCTGACGCTGTTGGGATCATTGACAAGTTTTGGGTGGTCGGTTACTCTGGTGGTGGCAAGCATGCATGGTCTGCTGTTCGCTATATTCCTGAAAGGCTTGCAGGTTCTTTTCCTTTGCCATTCTATAATAGCTTTACGTAACCTTCTCCAGAAAAGAAACAGCTTTCCTAAACCAGCTGTAGTGAGATCAACGTATTGCCTAGCATGGTCCACGCGCTTATATTTATTGATAATTGATTGCAACTGTTATCAACAAAGATTTTGAAACAAATAAAATAACGTGATTTGAAAGAAAAGAAGGCCAACCACATGCATCTCTTCTCATTAGATATAGTAGAACTCCGATCATTCTACTGATTTACCCAATGTAACTGTCTTCATTTAAATGATTCCAATTGTCCATTTGTGCTCAGTATGATTTGCTTTATTGTAATTTCTGTAAATTATTAAATATACACCTGTCTCAAAGCAAAATAGAATCACCAAAAACTTCATCTCTCTCTCTCTCTCTATTACACACACACACATTTTTTTTTGATATATCGGATAGAGCCAAACGGCTTCGGCCATCAAAAAATATATTAATCAAAAAACATTTAAGCTACAAATAAATAATCATAGGCTTTACAAGATGTAAAACAGAACTAAGCGAACAAAAAGAACACAATAAAAGGCTGAAAAGCCAGCAAAACAGAGCAGAGCAGAGCAGAGAGCGGCGCCACGACCAAAAGCTCCACACCGATGCAAGAGGGCGAAAGTAACGTCCAGGAAAAGCAAGCAAGCTGAAGGAGTCAGAGCCTGACTGCCGCACCCGCGAGAGGAGCAGGATCTAAGCGACTGGGCCAAGAAAACGGAGGTCCAAACCTCTCCCCACAAAGACTACCAACTCCACTAACATGCCAAAAAGGATTCTAGCGACGCAACAGAGGCGACGCACAGCCTACACCAAGGATGACTACGAGAAGGCAAGACTCAACTGTGCACAAGCAGATGAGCTGACACCGAGGCAACTTTCCTCGCAAGAATACGAGCACTCACTCGAATCTGCAACTGATGAGAAACTTTCTTATTGTAACTACGCTTGACGGGGGGAGGGGCAACCCTCTCCGAATGGGGCGAAAGCGCCGACAGATCAGAAGATAAGGCTTCGACAATGATAGGGCATGAGGGGGTAAAGAGACTACCGGGATCGACCGATGAGGCTATAGGGATGGAGTTGGTGGTGTCGCCCCAACGGGGGAGAGACGGGGCAACAAAACTCAAAGAAGACTTAATGGAAAGGGAGAGCAGGATATGTTTAAACTCCTTCAGGAACTGACAGAGCCACGATTGAAACCCTAATTATTGATACCAAGAGAAAAGGCATCCTGGATAATGAAAGGAGAACGTAGAGCATTTAGGAGAAGAAATCTTCAAAGCACAAGGGTAGTTATAATAAAAAGAAGGTGCCTTAAAGTTAGCTATAGCCCTGTCAGGATGCACTTGGGGATCAGAAATGCGGGAGTGTAGAGCGAGCTCCTTCACACCACGAGACCGCGGATGAGAAGAGAAATAGGATTTAAACCTGTCAGAAAGTTTATCCAAATTCGAGTACAACGAAGGAGCCGCTGAGATAGGACGGGGACGAGCCTTGTAAGAACCCAAGCGAGGGTAGGAGACAAGTTTCGTATAAACTTTACGATCCTTAAAAAGGTTAGCAATATTAGGATGTAGAGGAGAAACAAGAGAAACACGATAAGGAGAGATAGAAGTGGAGCAGTTCGTTGCTGACAGAGAATCAACAGCAGAGGAATCGAGGTCCTTGCTCGAAACAATACAGTTCTTACTAACCAATCTATCCTGAAGCTTGCGCCTTAAGAAGGGATAATTAAGAAAGGAGAGGAATTTGGCCGGTAAGGAATGACCTCTGGGAAAGCCAAGAAGATTTTGAAGGGAGAAGCATCGATTGAGGGGGCTATCACAGAACAAACACTTCATTTTATTCATACACTCACGCCTAAAATGTCCAGGAAGGAGGCACCTGAAGCAGACCCGATGAGGGTCGGGCCTACAAGGCGATAGGGAATTAGAGAAAATGGGAGAGCCACGGGGGAGATAGATGTTATCCGAAGGAGGAGAAGAAAGGTCCTGCTTCAAGTCCTGAGCCATTACTGAACAGTAAGAGCTCGCTATGGACATGATGAGATTCATGGATGAATCCAATCCAAGAATGGTCCAATTCAAAAATGCCAACAAAGGAGAGGTACTGGACAAAGGAATCACCAACAGAATCGATCCAGTCCCACCAAAATAAACAATACCAAGGAAAAAACAACCAGCGCCTCTTAAAGAGGAACAACCACACTCTCCAAAAGGGCGAAAAAGAACGGAGATAAGTAGAAAATGAGAGGATAAGTAGAACGACCGAGCTTGAAAAAACTCTCGGTCAGAACTCAGAAAGGAGCTGAAACAACCACTGGCAAAAAACGATCCCCAGGGAAAGGGTCGCACAATGCCAGAAATAACAATCATCCAACCCAAAAGAAAACCACAGCTAAGGGGAACCAACACAGCTCACAGTAGAAGCAGCAAAGCAAAAGAGAATCTCCAAAGGCCCACCCAACAAACAAAACTTCCCGAATCTACAGCTAATGATTAAAGAATTCGAACAAAACTCACAGTGATCGGTTTAGATGGGAGCCTAGAACGCTGCGGGGGGAGCGAGCCTGGCAGTAACACTCACCGGGAAGGGGATCAACCGGCGAGCTGACGGAGACAAGCCGTCACCGGAGGGAGGCGCAAGAGGAAGTGCGGCCAAGGGATGAAAGCTCGACTAGCCGAGGAAAGAAAGAGAGCTCGGGAGCTGCGAGGCTGCGCTGGACGAGGACTGAACGCGACGCAACCTTGGAGGCGACGGGAAGCTCCGATCGGAACACCGAGAGGAAATGGATGGAACACCAAGGAAAAGAGGAGAAGGGAAATGGGGAAATGGGTCTGGAGAGAATGAGGAACTGAACAAAAATAAAGAAGGGGGTATGGGGGATGGACGAGAGAGTTGGCCGGATCTGGCGTTGGAAAGTCGGAGAGGACAGCCAGGATAAAACGTATTCAAAAGTTGAAACTATGTTTACACACACACTTTTAAATCTTATATTTCAACATCTTACGTACTGCTTATAATAATCTAATACTTCTGATGGCATTCTCAGTCAAAATAATACTTTTGTGAAGGACCTGAAATAATTTTGCAACAATAGAAATCCCGAAATCAGAGGATAACAAATAATTCCTTTTAGATATACAGATGTTTGTTCTGTGAGTCTGCTTCTTATTTGTGTTAGATTGAACTTTCTGGCGTAACCATGTTTGTTCCCATGGGTAGTCCCTACTATTATAGCATCATACTCAGGCACACAACCTACATTTAAATCTTCTACTCAACATATTACATACAGCTTAATCATGGATAATAAATATTCTATCTTTTTATTCAGCATTTTATGTACAGCGTAGTCATGCATAGTATAGTCCAGGTTGAATCAGCAAATCTTCTATTCAAAATATTACATACAGCTTAATCATGGATAATATAGCTCATGCATAATTTATCTCTATTAGTTTGTGTAGGAGCTGAAATATTTCATACACAATGGATAACCCTAAATCCGAACATAATCAATAAACCCTTTTACATATCCTTATATTTGATCTGCTTCTTATTTGTGTTAGATTCACCTTTCAGGTGTAGCCATGTTTGCTCCCATGGGTAATCCCTACGATTCTAGCATGACTAAGGAAGAGAGATACAAAACTTGGGAGAAGTGGACAACAAAAAGGAAACTGATGTATGTTTTAGCTCGGAGGTTGCCTTCTCTTCTTCCTTATTTCTATCGCTGTAGCTTTTTATCAGGAATGCAAGGTCAACTGGAAAAATGGCTTTCACTGTCACTGGGAAAGAAGGTAATTACAACTTAATTAGATGCCTTGTGCCAAATGTTTTGTTTTACTGACTTATATAGTAGCAGACTTTGTCCCAGAGGCATCTGCTAGTTTCAAAAGTCTTATACTAAATTAGATGCCATGGTGTCAAAATAAAAAATAAAATAAAATAAAATAAAATAAAAATAAAAAGGTCCTATATTTCAAGTTTTCAACTCAAAAAAAACGTGCTGTTGTAACTTTGTATTTGAATAGTATGATATATTGATATATATGACTTCACTATCTTTGCTTCCAAGCTTGTTTGTTGCTACTTGCTAGTTTCCTCCTAAGAAGTTCTTCTAATATCTAACAGTGAACTTATGTCTCTAGGATAAATCTCTGAGTCAAGAGCAAGTTTTCAGAGAATTTTGGGAAAGAGATGTAGAGGAATCAGTTCGACAGGGTGACCCAAAACCGTTTGTGGAGGAAGATGTCCTACAAGTATCAGACTGGGGTTTCAATTTGGCTGATCTTCAGGTCCAGAAGAAGAACGAAGGTGGAGGCCTTCTCTATTGGCTCAAATCATTATTCACCCAATCTGAGAAGGAGTGGGCTGGGTTTCTCGGCCCTATACACATTTGGCAGGTCTATATAAAATTAATACTAATATACTATTCCTTCTGATTAAATTTGTTTTCTACCATTCCATGATTATCTTATTACTGTAGCTTGTGACTGATAAAACACAAAGAGTGGACACCGACATTTCATAGGCACTCGAATACATTAGTGTGACATTTCTCCCATGTGTCCTAAATTTTATAATACATTACTAATTTTGGACACTTCAGAGACTTTCCACTTTCCACTTTCCAGACACTTGTATATGTTAAATATATTCGTGCTTTTCTTCATCTTTATCTCTTTAGAGCTATCATTGATCTCTTTATATTTGGGAGATCTTTATCATCTTTTTCTCTTTACCTTTGTATTTCTGTAAATAGTCTGCACAATGCCTCAATAATAAACACATTTTCTCCCAAATATCTTTGAATCTAATGATCAATTTCCAAACACTTAATTGTTTACCTTTCTTTTTTCTTATATGAGGATACACTTGTTACTATTGCAAGACTATGGAGTGCCTCGTATTTTTTATTGGGTTTTGTGTATTGTAACTTGGAATATCATTCAAAAGAATTGGATATCTCTTGTTCAGATTATGTTTATTTAGATAACATTGTTGTATATTATTCTTCCGATCTAGTTGTGGTATATTATTGTACTCGTACCTGTATATGTGCTTCTCGGGTGGGAATTGATCTTCATGTGCAATTTCTTTTTATCCTTTGGAACAGGGGATGGATGACAGAGTGGTCCCACCGTCCATGACTGAGTTTGTCCGGCGGGTGGTCCCAGGAGCAACAGTGCATAAATTGCTTGATGAAGGACACTTCTCCTATTATTGTTTTTGTGACGAGTGCCATAGAAAAGTGTTCTCTACCCTTTTCGGCATCCCTCAAGGTCCAGTTCCTGAAACTTCGGAGAGTGTTATATTGCCACAACCACCACAACTGTCTGAAGAATCCTATCCAGAAGTTGAATCGCAAGAAGCACCACCACTGAACAGCACTAAGCAGCACTAAGCAGAAGGAGTGAGACATTCCCATTATCTTTTGGTTTTAGCCAATTTCAAGCCTTTGGGAAGGGGATTCGGATCCTCTACTCTGACAAAAATCAAGCGTATCCTACACTTGAGTAGTTGTGGCCGTCCATGTATCATTTTGGATGGACAGCCACAATTAATTGGGTCATATTGCTAATCTAATTAACATCCCCTAATTGAAGCTTATTAAATTACTTTCCATTCATGTTTTAGTCAACTACCTCATAAATGCATCTGTAGTCGTCGACTATTTAGCCAAATTTTGAAAAATTTGGCTCTCAACCATATGTGGTCGTTGGCTATTTTGCCATTTTTTTGTCGTTTTATGAACAGTACCCAGCCATATGTGGCAGGCGATTTGGCTGAATGGAAAAAATAGCCTGAAGTTAGATTATATTCGTCTGGAGATAGGACGAAGAATAATTTACCGTCTGAAGAAAAAAATTTAAAAATTGAACGGACGGTAAATTATACACCGTCGCACAACATTTTGTAAAATTTTTTTATGGGATGAGATATTATACACCGTCCGAAATTTTTTTGGGACAGTAGATAATAAAAAACGAACAAAAAAGTTGACAGCCAGTATATTATACACCGTCCCAGACTTAGGTAACTTTTTTTGATTTTTTTAATTGATTTTCTCTTTTTTTTTGTAAATGTCACTATCAGTCAGTTTCGGAAAATTTTTTGTTACTATTTTTTTTTGAAAGATCGGATGAGAGATAATTTACCGTCCGGTCAAATTTTAGCTAACAATGACTACGACAAAAGCTATTTTTGCTATTTACTATAAGCCAAATAGCCAAAATTAAAGACTACAGATGCTCTTATATATTCACATATATGTTTGAAACCTCTTAAACTCCCTATTCAAAATTTGTTACCTTCCCAATTTTAATGTGACAAAAACAAATGTACGCAACTCCTTCAAAAGTTCGTTGGAATGAACAATTTATTTTTCGGATAATTTTTTATACAGTGGACAAAGATGCATTAAACAGATTAGTGACTATTATTATGTGACTATTGATTAACTAAAGTGTCGAGGAGACAATGCAGAGAAGGGTGAAAAAGGTCATGGTGTTTGGATGGAATATAACATTTAAACTTGAAGAATAGAAATGAAAAAAAAAATTATAATAATGCTTATTGTAAGTAAGAAATAGATTTTTTTCTTTCTTGCTTTTAAACTCTCGCAAGTCACAAGGCAAAATTTGCCTTGATTTTCTTCATAACCATTAAAAAGTTATACTAGAACTAGAAGAAAATAATCATAAGATCCTAGGGCAAAGGTAGAGTGACTTTAATCTATTAATTTAGGGTTTTTAAAAAAAAGTAATATTTTCTAGACATGCAAAATAGCATATCTTTAGGTTGGTTGTAAAATTGACTTGGATGGAAACGAGTCTCATTAATCTAAATTTATGATGAATGTTAATATAGAAAACAATTGAGTTGACTTGATTTAAGGGATGCTAATATGGCCTAATTTATTGTGGCCTTCCATCGAAGATTATTGAATTGAGATTTGAAGAAATAAAATATTTTCTTATTGTTTTTTTTTATCCTACTGTGTATTTTTTTTATATATATATTATATTCTTGGAGAAGAAGTATAATAAATTCATGAGAAGATTAAGGAGATAAGATGTTTAAGGGAATTTGTTTTCTAATCTATAAGTAACAAAATATACATATTTATTTTTACTATATTTCAACACTCTTAAGTTTGCGCATATATATTGAATATGTTCAATTTGTCCACAAATTTCAAGAAAAGTTGATTCGAAACTGTCTTGGTAAGAATGTCTGCGAGTGATCTTCTGACTTCACCTTAAAGATTTTAATAATTTCCTCTTCTAATTTCTTCTTGATGAAGAATCTATTCACCGCTACATGTTTCGTCCTATCATGTTGAACGGCATTGGCAGTAATATCACACACCGTTTAACTGTCACAATACACCTTAATAGGTTCATTCAGACCACAGCATAAATCATGTAACAAGAGTTTTAGCCATACAACTTATGTTATACTTAATGCTACTCCGCGATACTCAACATCTACACTAGAGCGTGTCATGACATTGTGCTTCTATTCTATGTAACTAAATTTTCTTCAACAAAGGTAAAGTATTCTAAAGTGGAGCGTCTATTAACAACAGATGCTGCTCAATTGGCGTCAATATATACATCAACCTTCAAGTAACCATGTTTTGTAAACACGACTCATTTTCCTAGAGTAAACTTTATATATCTTAGAATTCTCATCATGATATCCATGTGTTGTTCACGAGGTGCATGCATAACTGACTCACCCCACTTAAGACATATGACAAATCCGGCCGCGTATGTGCAAATACATCAGCTGTCCTATCAATCTCTGATATTTTTTCTTATCACACGGTACCTGATCTGGATCATTGCAAAGTTTTAGTCATTCTTCTAAATCAATAGGCTGACAAGCAGACATTCCTATTTTCTTCAATAAATTAAGAACATACTTTTTTTAGACAGAAATATATCCTTTCTAGAGCGAGAAACTTCAATGCCAAGGAAATATCTTAAAGGGTTCAAGATCCTTCATTTCGAACTCTTGTGATAAGTAACTCTGTAGTGTCTTTTATCTCCTCATGATCATCTTCATTTACTATCATATCATCCACATATATAATTAGAGCAGTAATCTTATATTCTTTCATTTTTAGAAACATGGTATGATCTGAATTACCGAACAATATCTGAATGTCCTCATGATTTTGTAAATCTCTAAAACCACGCCCTTGACAACTGCTTGAGACCATACAATGTTTTTTTCAAATGACACACTTTATTATTATGTTGGACGGGTCTGTTTGATCCTAGTGGTAGATCCATATAAACCTCTCCTGTCAATTTCTCATGCAAAAAAAATATTTTTCACATCAAACTGTTGTAACGGCCAGTCAAGGTTTGCAGCAAGTGATAGTAGAAGTCGAATTGTGTTGAACTTTGTCATGGGTGCAAATATTTCATCATAATCAATTCCATGGGTTTGGGTGTCCCTTTGGCAACCACCTTGTCTTGTATCGCTCTATAAACCATCAGACTTATACTTCACCGTATAAATCCATATGCATCCTACCAGCTTCTTTCCAGCTGGCAGTTCGACTATTTCCCAAGTCTCATTTTTCTTCAATGACTTCATCTCCTCATCCATAGTTGCTTTCCACCTTGGGTCGGCTAGGGCTTCCTACAAACTGATAGGAATAAATACAACAGATAATTGATTCACAAATAACTTATTTGATTCAGACATTCGGTAAACTGACACATAATGACTCATGGGATACTTATTAGTAGTGGAATCAGGCTCATAAGTAGTTTTAGGATACCTCTAGTAGTGTTGTCACGCCCCGCTTTCCAAAAACACGGACCACGTGACATTGACCCAACGAATGATAAGCGTCATCCATTAGCGATTATTGTTTAACTCAACGATATAACAAGATAGATACAACCACGCATACATAAAAGAACAATCACATGAATAACAATACTTAGAATAAAACATGAAATAACCAAATACGATAATCCAACGTCTAGAAACAAAATAACAATCTCCGGGTCAAAAGCCCATAATACAATATTAATGAAACTCAATACAAGAAGTCCAATAAAATAACGATTAATCTAGAAAACAATAAATCCTCAGAAAGTATGTTCTCCAAGTCCTGTAGGTAACTCTCCTTGATCACCTATGAATACCTCATCTAAAAAGACGAGAAAATTGTCCTTAGAGCAAGTCATGGACAGCAAGTAGAGAAAGCAATGAACAATGGAAATATGACATAACAATGAATTCAATAAAATAATAGGAATCAGTAACAATGGACGATAGCAATAATCAATATCAATGGTAATCGATGCAGTGGGTATAACAATAAACGATATTTCAATACTCGATATCAATACTCAATGGTCGATGTCAATATCAATAAACAATGTTCAATATCAATAGCAATGACGATGTTCAATATGCAGTGTCAATATTGTGTCAATTCTTAAGTCTATTAATTTTTAGCTTAACTAGTGCATGTACTACTGCATCCCATACCACAGGTTCAATGCATGCAATCAATGTCGTTTAGACTCTACTGGTGAATTCTATAAATTATGTACTCGGAAAAACATGAAAATAATTTTTAGTATTCAGTTATTCAGTATCAATGTCCAAGGAATAATATACAGTTATCTAGTTATTCAGTTGTTTAGTAACAATAGGGAAACCACGAGCTCCCTTCCGAGTACAGTCCCCTATATTATTCACTACTAGGTCACATTTAAACCCCGACTTTTCAAACATTTTATTGATGCAATCAATACATTATGCGATTTAGAGAGATTCGATAATGATGGTATCAATAGAAGTAACAATTGGACGATCAGTTAGAATGGGACAATTAGGATGTTGACAATAGTATATTAGGATCATGCAATGCAATTTATACACTTCAGTCCATTCAATATAACGATGTATATACAATTATCTTAAGAAAATATGGAAACACAATTCTGGACAGCAATAGGTTACTGTACCAAAATCGAGTTTCCCGCTGCTACAGAAATTCAAAACTGGATCTGTCAGAAGTTCTAGAAATTAGACTCCTGCTCGGTTCCAACGCATATTTAAAATACGAAATCTGATACCAATAGATGGGTTAATTACATCGTTCTTTACAGATTACACGTTCTGACCGAAAATCAAGATCAAGTTGTTATATTTGCAAAATCAGTAAAAGTTCAAATTTTAAATCATCATAAATATCCATTAAGTTCCTAATCATGTTAACTAACAATCTGGAATTTATTAGGGCAATATTCTAACATTAACTCAGCTTTTTAATAACTTAAACATGAAGAAATACATGAATCAGGAATTCTGGAAGTAAAAGGCAGCAATAGTAAAAACACTATAACTCTTGCAATAAAACTTGGAATTCAAATATTTTAGATGTTCTGGAAACTAGAAACATAGGGTTGCAATTTTCGTTTAGAAAGTTATAGTTTTTTATATCAAATACTTGGTCAAAAAAGGTCTCACAAATTTCAGGCAGACAGTGAAAATCGGGATTCAACACATTTTATAAAATAAAAGTGATCTAAACATGGGGAACTTCAACTCAATAGTTAAGAAATCTTATATTCAGCATGGTAAACACAATAACATGGTAAGCATAATGAAGAATGCATTCATACATTAGTTTAACATCAATGAGGCATCCATCAATCATTCAAGCACAACAACCTGATAATCAATTTTACAATAGTTTATTTGTACGGTGTCATGCATGAATAACTTCTATTATCAATACTACATGAATGCATGAAAGATTCGACATTTTAGAGTCAATAATGACACGAATTTAAGAATATCTTAGGTTAACTCGTGTAAACCCTCAATATACTCAACGAAAGATAGACAATATAACAATACGATAAACAATTTACGATCTACTTGCGGAGTTTCACTAAAACTATGAAGTTGACACAATATGCAATTTAAGAGGGAAGTGACTTGCCTAATTTGATGAATACATATGTTAAAATAGAATAACGGGATAAGAATCCCAGCGGCAACGGTGACGATCGTGAACAAAGAAAATCTTGATGTGATGATCACGATCGGGTACGAATTTTGATGACGATCGACGATCGATGATCAAGTTGATCAAGCAATCAACGTCCGAGATCAAAGATCAAGATGATCAGGGGCAGTTGATGATCGGCTGCTCGAGAGACAGTAGGAACCACAACAGCAAGAGGCGGCCATGGAAGTGGATGGCAACAGCAATGGCGAGGTGACGCAACAACAACAACTAGGTGGAGTCGCATGCGATGCTCAACGGTAAGGAGGTTTCTAGCGGTGGTTGTCGAAGGCTGGCATCGAGCGAAGAGGACAGGGCAACGAGTGCTGGTTTTGGAGGTAGGGGATGCTGCGGTGCTCCGTGGTCGATGGGGTTGCTGGCGTTGGTGGTGCAGGGCTCGACAGCGGATGGGGTTGCGGTGGTCGAGCAGAAGGGTGCATTCGATGGGGCTTGAGCGGGATGGAGACAGTGGATTTAGGGACGGGTTTTGAGGTTGAATAAGGTGATCGGGGTGGCGATGGGGGCGCTCGGAGGATGAGCGGGGGCAAGGTAGGCGCGACTGGAGGAAGGCAGCGACACAGTAGGCGGAGGGGATGGGATGGAGAGGAGAACCGGAGGTCAACGGGGTTGTCGACGAGGAGGAGAGGGGATGGCGATGGTAATGGCGAGGTGCTCGGGGTCGAAGAAATGATGGAGGATGAGAGCAAGGTCGAACGGCAATGGCGGGGGCGATGGGGGTTTCGAGCGGGAGGAAGGAGGAGGGCAGGTCAGGGGGTTGCACAGGGGAGAGGATGTATTGCACAATAATGGGGGTGAAGGGTTGGGTTTGAACAGTAGGGGAGATGAAGGGTCTGGGATTTAGATGATTAGATTAATTAATGAGGGGATTAAGGGGTTAGTTGGAGATAGGAGAAGAACATGGGATACGTGAAGATGAGTGATTAGGAGTAAAAAGAGGGGATTATGCTGTTAGTGGTGATATGGAGTGATTTTGGGTTAGCGGGTTTGTGGGTCAAGGTTCAATAGGAATGGATATTGGATTTTGGGTTAGAATTCAATAAGAGATGGGTTTGGGTTTAAATCCAATAGGGAATAAAAAATAGGATTTAGATTAAAAATTGAACAATAAATCAATAGTAATATAATATAACAATTAAATCAAATAATATGCATTACATTAATACCTGACTATTAATAAACACAATCGAATGTATGGATTCACAAATTAAATAAGATTGGATCTGATTTGGTTAAAATATAATAGATAGCAACATAGTAGTACATATTAATTAATTAAATCAAATAGTATACATAAAATTCATACTCCAATGATAATAAAATATAGATTAGGATCTATAGGCTTTCACAAATTAATAAATATCAAAAGGATGCATTTTTAATTAATAAACAATCAAAAGTAGTAGTAGTAATAATAATAATAATAATAATAATAATAATAATAATAATAATAATAATAATAATAATAGTAATAATAAGATTATATAACAAAATAATAATAATAGTAATAATAAGATTATATAACACAATAGGAATTGGGTTTAACAAATTTATAAAATAATCCAAATAGTAATAATACATTTGATTTGGGCCAAAATGTAAATAGTCGATCAATTAGGAGTAGAAAATAAAGTTAAAATACACCATTAATTGAAATAAATAAAATCTTCGATTGGTAAAGATTTTAATAGAAGATCCAAAACGAATTTAACACAAAATAAATTTATAAATAATCGAAATCTAGAAAATATTAAGGAAATATGCATTTGCGGGAACGGGGGTTACAATCCTACCCACCTAACAAAAATAATTTCGTCCTCGAAATTCAATCAGGCGGAACATAGGACAAGGCAAAGGCAACTTGTGAAATAACAAAACAAGGAATAAAGGGAAAGAGACAAAATGGTGGCAACACCAGAATAAGAAAAACGTGGATAGGAATAGACGGATCTGGAATGGTGTTGAATAAGGATTCAATGAATGATGACAATGCAATGTATGAATAAGGAAGTGAACAATGCAAGGAAAGAGAAACAACAAGAGAATCCTGGGACCTCTGGGTTATGGACCCACCACGCTTCCGATACACCACTCTGATCGGGAAGACTCTGTCATCAGCATCCATTAACTCTAGCAATTTGCCTCGTGGCTCACCATATCCTTGGCATGTTCAAATGGCATCTCTTTCGCATGAAGTTCGAACTCCGAGCAACTTGGGATTCTGAACACTTCCTGAGATCCTCGGACTCTGCCTGTACATCTTGGAGCAAAAGGCGACAGTTCCTCTCCTGGTGATGATCCAAAAAGCGACGCTGATTGACGAACCAAGCAAAAATAAAAGAATTGATAGCACCGGAATCAAAAGAAAATGTGTACGAAAAGAATGAAATTCTACCCAATAAGGAATCAATGAATAAGGACGACCGCAAGGGACGAAAGAAAACAAGGAATGTAAGAATTGAATATGAAAGGATCAAAATGGAAGACTAGTATCCAGATTATATGTTGGTTATCAATTATCCAATTGATTCACGTGTTGTACATTTTGTTGAGTCAAACCAATTAAACCCAAACTAATTTGGGTCTAACCTAGCTAACGTATTAGCCAACACTGACTAACACATTTGCCAAACCTGGGCTCAAACCTGGTTAAACTCCAACATGGTTAGAGTCTAACCTGGCTCTGATACCACTAAAAATCTTGTCACGCCTCCAACATCAGCAACCCACTCCTCCAAGTTGCTGCACCCACCCTAACTGCCTCCTCCATTGCCATCTCCTCGCCACCCCGAGGCCACACCCGGCACTGCCTTACTGCAGTCACCACCCGAAGCCACCATGCCTTCAACCTCGACAACAACCTGACCATCTTCTTCCCGAACATCTCCACCATCAATTACATTTGACAGCTTCTTCCATCATCTCAAGCCCCCGACTATCATCTTCTCCCACCACCTACACTTTCGTTTCTGCATCCCGACAGCAAGACATCGACGTCGCTCTTACTTACTGTTGCTCGTAGCCTTACTGTTGCTGCCTGAATTACTTACTTTGTTGTCGATCTCCATGCTGCCATCCTTGTTGTTGATGTTGACTTGTTATGTGTTGCTGTCATTCTTGCCATGGTTGTCGTTGCGTGTCTTGCTACCGTTGTTGTCATCGGAATTCTCTTCCTTCCGTGGATTTCACATTCGAAACGATCGCGTAAAAGGCAAGCATCTCTTGAACTCCATTTATTATTCTTGTTCAAGGATTTATTTGAACTATGGAAAGTAGTTCCCCTACCATTTCAGTTAATGTTTATACAGGTACAGGCGATGAGATATTGAAGGAACTTGGTGAACTGTTTACTACATTGTGTATTCTCAGACATTTCACAAGTTCTTGTATCTCAGATATTAGTTATTGATTCAATTATTGTTCATGTGATTATTATTATTACTTGTGTGTTGAGCTGACTGGTATTGTACAGATTATAGATGATATGAGTTTGTATACTTATATCTTCGTTGTTCTGTATTTCGGGAAGTGGGATATGACAATATTTTCAGTATGAAAATGTACTTTCTCAAACTTAAATTAGATATTCAAAATTTTAATATATATAGTATAACTTTATTAAAGAGATTAATGAAAGTTTATTCACAATCTATAACTAAGTTATATTTAAAAAAATATGAAAAATTAGTTGTTACTTACGTGGATTGGACCATGGTTCTCTTATAGTAGAGTTTGAACTACCTAACCACAAAGTCAAGTCTCTAATTTATCAATATATATATATATATATATATATATATATATACTAGCTATTTGCATGCGTGCGATGCACGCCCTAATATTTTTTTTTCAAATCAAACACCAGAAATTACAAAACAACACAACATTAATTTTATAAAAATTTCTACAAAAATAAAAAATCAAACACTTACTGAGCGTCTTGTTTAGACTGAAATGACTCATAGTTGTACTTCACCATCCATCAAGCCTGTTTTCTTGCTACAAATGAATAAATTAACCCAATTAGAAACAAAACCCAATAATTTCTCCTATAAAAAAACCCATGAATTTCCCCAATAATTTCCCCTATATATAATTCGGATGGATATATAGGCAGCATGAGACATTTGAAAAGCCATGAGTTAAACAAATTCAATATCCAATTAATATACAAATAAAAGGCAGCATGAGACCTTTCTAACCCAAAGTCAAATAAAAAAAAGTAAAACCAAATCAAGATCCAGTTAATATACAAAATGACGGCGCACGATTTTCAACGGGAGATCACGAATCGTAAAGAGTGCCTGCTTGTTGTAGATGTTGAAGTAGATGTTGAAGAGATACCACAACCTAAACAACGCGCCGAGCTGCAGCATCTGGAGCAAGCCGTCGCCGCTCTTCTCGGCGGTGATCTCGCTTGAGCTCTCTCCAACCACATATCTGATGGCCACCTTGCGATCCGATGGCAGAGTTCGAGGGGAGCAGCCGATGCCATGGATTGAGATCGTCTTAGATTTGAACGGCGAAGAGGATAACGACAATGACGGCGGCGGTGATGACGATGAGAAGGAGGCGGAGATTGGGGATCTAGGGTTAGGGTTTGCCAGTCGATATCTGGAAGGGGTTCGGAGGTTGAGGAGGGGAGTCGAAGGGGAGAGGGCGTACGCCGCGCTCTGCATTTTTCGCGGTGGACTCGCGGCGCGAGGGATGAGGAGAGAGAGAGGCGGTGGGGTTTTTGAGAGAGAAGGAAAGGAATCGATCGGGGGGGGGGGGGGGGGGGGGGGGGGGGAGGGGTTGAGAGTTTGATTCGAGTGTGAGAGATTGAAGTAAATGTTAAGCGAAAATTACGCTTGTGCCCTCTGATTGTTTAGAGATCAGGGGCAAAAATTGACAGAATTAACCTTATATTTTTTTAGCCTTTTATATTTATGGGGGCATGATAGTAAAAAGCCATCAAAATGGGGCTTTGCTTAATAATAGTATAGATAGATTTACTTCTGACTGTTCTAAATCCCCCTAAGAACGTCTGTGAATATCGAAAGACCTCAAAACAAATCGAGGATGATTTTACAATCTAAATGCAAACCTTATGCATTGCTCACCAATTCCGATCAAGTACCCATCAATCCTCATCCTCCAAACATTCTTAATCAAACAAATATACACAAAAAATTAATAATCCATCAAAATCCACTCTTCAACTTGACCATAACTATTTAAATAAATAAACATCAACAGTTTTTTATATAAAAAATTTTCCAAAACCAAAGAACCCAACTTGTCAACTTCAGTTCGCCTCACAACCAGCACACGCTACCCACCCACCCCACATCACATCAGCTAACCTGCGCACCTAGCCATAATTCTGCTATCGTGCGCCTAATAATAAGAACAGCACGAAATTCAAAAGCCTTTATTACCTTCCGATAAGTCATCCTATTCGACTCCACGGTCCACCCCGCCTCCTCGCAAAGCGCCTTCAACACCTCATTGTTATCACAGTGCTTCGGTAGCTTATAGTTACAGTAGCTCCTTAGCCCCGTGTAGATCTTCGCCGCCATCACCCGCCTCCACTCCCTCCTCCGATTGTTCTCCCTCTCCCTTCTCGTCGGCGTCCGGTTCCCTGACGTCATCGCTTTCGGAATTTAGAATCTGCACAAAATTTTGAGAAGAATTTGGGGATTTTGTTTTTATGGTGGAAAGAATGTAAGCAAGAAAAGAAGACTTAAGACTGAAATAGGTTAGAGTCAGGAAGAGAGGCATGGAGTTGGGGAGTATTTAAGGGGGTGCCATTAGGAAAAGAGATTAGGTGTTGATGGGGAGATGAGGAGATAGAGAGAGTCGACGGGGATTGTGAGAGAGAGGTAGAGGAATCGACGGGTTGGGGGGTTGTGAGAGAGAGTTTAATTTGTGTGAAAATTACGGTTGTGTCCTTTTTCTATGTAGGTATGAGGGGTAAAATTTGACAGAATGAACCCTACATTTTTTTTAGCTCTATATGTTTATGGGGCATGATAGTAAAAAGCCGCCAAAATGGGGTTTTGCTTAATAATAGTGTGTGTGTGTGTGTGTGTGTGTGTGTGTGTGTGTGTGTGTGTGTGTATTGGGCGGAGTTGTCGTTTCAATAACTCGACCAGACCCGACCCGTCAACCCCTTCAGTTTAAACCCGATCCGATTGGGCCGAGTCGCGGGTTGGGCCGATTTTAGTTGTTGTTTTTTTTTTGTTAGCTCCAAAAAAATTAAAAAAAGAAATGTGCAAGTATAAGAGTGAAAATAATTTTATATATTATTTATTTCAACTTGTAATATAAATTTTACAACATTTTTACATACAAATACATGTAATCAAACTAAAAAGTCATACAAATTTATCGAATTACATGTTCCCTACTCAGCTTGTTGATCTTCAAGTGAGTTGCTTTCACTTGTTCAATCTTCTGTTGCTTTTCCATGAATACTTTCTACATCTTTCATCCTATCTTCGGTGTACAAGTATCTCCAACGAATTCGGCTTCAAGCAATTCATGTAATCTGTTAAAACCTTGCCACTTGTAAAAAAAGAACTTTCTGAAGCAATTGTAGACACATGAGGGGTTAGTAGATCTCTAGTCATATGTGAAAGAATTGGAAAAATATTTTCATGTTCTTTCCACCATTGTAACACTTCAATCTTGGAACAAGATGTCACGCCCCGCTTCCCAAAAAGAAATACAGAATACGGATACATACCTAAGTCCATCAAATAGTTTTCACCATTCATAAACTGTCAGGATCTTTACAAGGAATAACAAGAAGTAAATAAGGAGAAATCAACCACGCATGCATGAATGAATCAATATACCAATAGGATTTACTTGAAACAAATTTATTAATCTCAAATAAACCAGATCTGGAACAAGTCATAAATCCTGGGTCAAACTGCCCAATACAAATTTCATGTAGCAAATACATTTATTCAAGAATAGCAGGAAAATAAATATAGCAATAACTACAGCAACTAAAATCTTTGATTACCTACTCTAGTGGCAGTTGATCACCAAAATCTGCAATTTTAAAAAAATTCAGGAAAAGGAAAGAGAAACAAAATGACCGTCAATGCAAGTTACGGGCCACTTGTAGGGCAGGCACAAGTACAGAAAAAGATAAACAAGAATAGAGTGACAGCAAAAGCAAGAATAGCATGGAAAGAATGTAACAACAAAATAGAGCAACTAATTCTAAGTCAAGATCAGAAACAACTAGTATGGCAAGATGAACGGATGCAAGTGGCATGTAACAAGTGTCAAGTAAACAAGTATCATGCAATGAGTAACGAGTAACAAGTGTCAAGTAATAAAGTATCATGTAAAAGTAACAAGTAACAAGTGTCAAGTGGTCATGTTGTTTTCAAGTTTTGTATCTAGTCCTATCTAGATAGCACTTCATGCATCCCAAATTTTTACCACATGGTTTCTACATTCAAACAAGTTACGTTTAGATTTCGTAGTGGATTCTATAGGGCCGTGTACTCAGGTATCAGGTAAACAGGTACAGGTACAGGTATCATGTAACAGGTAATCATGCATCATGTAGGACCTACGGTCCCCTCCGAGTACACCCTCTCATAAGGAAGTATGTAGTCAAGTAACAGGTGGGAAACACGAGCCCCCTTCTGAGTACACATTCTCATAAGAAAGTATGTAGTCAGGAATCAGGTAAACAGATAATCAGGATCATGCATAATCAAATAACAGGTAACAGATAACATATAATCAGGTGGGAAACACGAGCCCCCTTCCAAGTACACATTTCTATATTTTCCACTACTAGATCTTTCCCTTAATTCCAGCTTGATTATTTGTTATTATTATTAAAAAGGCATATACGTGTCACAAACAGAGCAAGAATAACATGGTATGAACAAGTAACAAATTCAGGTTGGAAGATAAACATGTACAGGTGAAAGACAACTCATAAAAGATTAGGACAATGACTATTTTAGTTCAGGACAGCAAGACAGTACTGCACCAAATCTGGGATTCCCGTTGCCACAAATATGCAAACCTGGATCCGTCAGAAAATCTGGAAAATAGACTATCGGCCGAATCCAGCAAATATATATAATTCATATGGTAATTCACAAAAACAAAACTCAAAACAGAATTGTATCCAAAAAAACATGTTCAGCCAGAATTCACAAGGATGTGTTCATAAACAGTAAAACGGCATAAAAACTTACGGATTAATTCCAAGAAAAATCTGGAGTATTCCCTAGTATGTTTAGTATCAGCAAATAAAGTTTCATAATTTTCCAACATAGATAGTATAGTCAAATAAAATCAGAAAACAGCAAGATACAGCAAGTTTGTAAATCTGAAATCATAAACACAGCAGTACTAAAATGGCAATAGATTACAAAATAAAAATCGAAATCCAGATCCGTCAGAAGGTGATAAAATAGATACAGTAGGATATATTTCATATTTACAAAGTTTTTACCAACAGCAAGTAGAATCATGTTGAAATTAAGGTTCTTCACTGAACAGCATGAAAATTCTGCAAGTATAGTAGTTGTTTGGAAGTATACAATAGTTTATAAAAGTCACCAATTAAATCCACAAAAATTAGGGGTTAATCCCAATCAAGTCCAGTTGTACTCAGAAAATTATTGGATCAAAATATTATCTTTAACATCAGTAAAAAAGTAAATAACCATACAGAATTTATATAAAACAGAATCTGGAATTTTCTACACCTCTGTAGTAAAACAGCAATAACTTGCAACTCACAAATCAAACTGAGATCTGTCCGAAATTCAGGAAAGTAGACAGAATTCTCTATAATTCATATTCACAAACAATTTTCATATACTAACCTTAATAGGGTCTAGAATACTGAATAAAAAATGGGATAACAGCAAAAACAAAAATCTTCTTCATGCATAAAATCAACTAGGATATATGAACACATTCAAATCATAACAAAATATGAAATATAGTATACTAGATGTCCAAGTAACATGGTATAGGGTGTTTAACAAGCCTACAACAAGTTATACTACTACTAACACATCAAGCATACAAGATTCTACGACACCTCATAAATCATGAAAAACATGCATGTATTCATCAAAAATTGATTATCTCTACGTTATTTCATGTCGTGTGTGTAATGAGACAACTACGAGCGGATCAACACATAGAGACAAGATATAACAAGGATTTTTATGAGAATAAATCTTGAAGTAACTACACTACAGGCAGTATTTAGTACTTGTATAGCATACAGAAATTATACAAGTTACTTGCCTTATAGTCAACGACGAGAACGATGCAAAGAGCGAGAATAACGGGAACGAATTTCCGGACATGAACTCAAGTGAACGAATCACAAACACACGAGCAAACGAGCATAACTCTCAAGATCAACACACGCACATAAGAGTGCAATGGAGGAGGCCGGGTGTGCACGCGTTAAGAGAACGACAGCACAGCACACGGGTGAACGGCACAGCGATGGTCGGCGAAAACAAATGTTGCACTTGCTGCTGCTGTTTCTGTTGGCGTCGCGGCAGGAAGGAGACCAGGGCGACAGGGAAGAGGGTCGGGTGGTGCAGGGCTGTCTGTCGCTGTGAGGTCGCGACAGGGAGGAGGCAGGGCAGGAAGAGAGACAAGGGCGCTGCGGTGCTTGGCTACGTCAGGATGAGGGTGTTAGGCCGGAGGAGCACAAGGGGAAGCTGATCGGAAGTAGGGTTGAAGAAGGATCGGGAGAACACAAGGTTGATCGAAATGGGTTTAGAGGAGGACGGGAGTAGGGAGGTTGGGGATGAGGTAAATAGGCGGCTAGGTTTTAGGATGAACAGGGGTGCACAGTAGGGTTTATATATATATATATGCATAGTTAGGGTTTTTAGGGTTTAACGGGTAAGGGTAATCGGTTAATGGGTCCAAGATCCAATAGGGATAAACAAAGAATAGGGTTTAGAGTATTGTAGAGCATATTAAAAGATCCAAAAGGAATATAGGGTGATCCAAACAATGAGATAGGAACACAATAAATAATATATAAAAAATAGGACATGAACAATTCATTAATGAGGGTCAAAATTAATAGCTCGATCAACCAGAGATGAATAATAGGTAGACAATCGAATCAAGAAGATCAAATTAAAGGCGACAAAACAAATAGATGAATATATTAAGAATGAAGATCCAATACACGGTTCAAAAGGAGTAGAAGAATGCAATGTGAATAGATACTCAAAAGAAGAAGAAAAAAAATATACATCCAAAATATAGAAAATGAAAAACAGGGGTTACACTAGAACTCTCACTATTTTGTTGATTATACCGGTTTAAT